>PVLA01003464.1:0-211963 GCA_004027455.1 Hydrochoerus hydrochaeris
GGGGTGTGGTTGAGTCACAAAGTACTTGATTAGTTATGAAAGGCCTTAGATTCAATTCCTATTGACATCAAAAACAGTTCACTGCACTCCACCAAAAGAGTCATTAAGATATCTGTAGATATGTTTTATTTCTGGATTATGGTCCAAATTATAAAGCTAAATGTCAGTAAATATCTTCTGATAAAGGCAAAGATATTGTTGGCACTGATCTCTGGTAATATAGAAGGAGCATCCAATTATTGGTCAATCAAATGAGTAAGACAAAATGACAGAGGATACACTGGTATTTTTATGGCATCTTCCAAAGTGCACCTAAAGAAATCATGATAGTTAAAGTTCTGAAACAAGCTTCTCATATTTTTTGCAAGGTTTCATATTGAAATAAGAAAATAATCCACTGAATTTTATAATTACAGGTGGACAATTGTTCACATTACAGAAGACTGTCAAAAAGCAATGGTGCTGAGAGATAATGTATAAAATAAATATACATAGAAATAAAAACGAATAAAAATAGGGAATTATCAATAATCAAGTAACATTACTGCAGAGAAGGGCTTTGAATTCCATTAGAATATACACATTCCAAAATAGCTTTACCATTTACAAATACATGAAGTACATTGTAACATGGCTTTAACAATCATTTTAAACTTTAGCCTCGTTTTGAATGCCCCAATATAAGAAGACACAAAAAAACTTTAAGAACTAAAAAATAATTCTTCAAAATCTAAATAATGAAAAAAAGTTATTAGTTCAGAAAAAAGAAAAGTGAATAGGAAATTAATAGTAAATCTTCAGAAATGTTATGATTCTTACTTAGTGATTATGCAACTCTGTTCTCTATCTTCAGAATAGATGGACTAAAAGGCCAGCCTAAGGCAATTAGATGAGTCATAAATAAGGTTTATCAGACTGTGTGAGGTACATTCTGAAATATCTGATCATAAAGGAGATTGGTAAGTTTCTTTCTAAAGCACTTTAGAAGCCAGACTGATCCTTAGCAGAATTGAGTGGTTAATCTCTCACTGTGTCCTTCATCCTAATGAATCTTTAATCTAATAGAAGCAAATAAGGAATTAAATATTCTCCAATAGGTGGAGAATTCCCCTCTTGTTTTCCCCATGATGCGTTTCTAGAACATACAGTAATTGTTCAATCTATAATCTCATCACTCAAAAAAACTTGAATCCTTATTTCCAAAATGTGTCCCAAATAGATTATCTAGTTTTCTGTATGTATTATCATTGCATCTCCAAGGTTAGAAGCTCACAGTAGCAAAAGGCAATTTATTGAATGATGAGCCTATACTAATGTTCCTGGGTGTGGGGAGAGCAGAGACAATATGCACCTATTAATTTATTTATCATATCCTCAATTCAATTTTGAAACAGAATAATTTCTGAATAAAGAGCCAAACACTTGCAGAATATTTTCTAATGATTTTATGAAGGCAAAAGTTAACTGTACCTAAAACAATGTAACAACTTAAATGAAATGTATTCATCATGTTATAAAACTTTTAATATACTTTGACCCCTTAAAGAGTGCACTTACCATGATCTTTTTGCATAAAATGTAAGGCTATTTACCACTACAATCATATCATGTCTTTGTTTTAAACTTTACAACATGAAAATTTCACAAAATTTAGTACTTAGAGTCCTTATCGTGGAAATATTTAAACCAGTATCACCATTCCAGTAAAACTAGCTCATCATTAAGTTCTCAGGAAATGAAGAGGTATTTAGGAAAGTAGTAACACATGCTCTTCACTAAGTGACTGCAGAGTTTGATAATAACATGGTTTCAGTTTCTTACACCTGGGAGAAATTCTTACAGTCACATACCCTTGACTTTCTCTTGTCTCTTGACCTCATTCCCTTCAGCACATTTACTTGACTGTGACTTTTCACACTGACTGGTCACAACGTATATTAACGATTATGAACTTCAAGATAACATCTACACTGCCAGCAAACACTCCACATGGCTTGGCCAGTTCATTTCCCTATCTGATTGGATTATTTCATACCATTTTTCTCTTTAGTCATTACCCTACCATGTTATCCTCTGTGTCCTCTCTCAGCCAATAATGTTTGCTTACAACTTCATAACAAATCATTGAAACAATTTTGTGTACTACAGAAAAAAAAAAAACTGAAAAGGAAGTTTATGGTAACAAATGCATACATCAAAATCATAATGATTTCAAATAAAAAACCTTACAATGTGCCTTAACGATTTGCATACACAAAAGCAAGTGAAACCTCAAATTAGTTGATGGAAGGAAATAATAAAGATCAAAGCAAAATAAATACAATAGAATAAGGGACACAAAATATCAATAAAAGAAAGACTTGGTTATATTTTTGAAAGGATAAATTAATGTCCAATTAAGTAGACTAACCAAAAAAGTAAAGACCCAAATAAATAAAGCAGGAGGTGAAAATGAAGACATTACAAATGATACCACAGTAAACAAATGATCATAAGAAACTACAGGAGAAATTATACCTTAAAACACTAGAGAATCTAAATGAAATGATGCATAAGACCTGCCAAAATGCAATCAAGAAGAAAGAGAAAATCTAAACAGACCAATAATGAGTGAGGAGACTGAAACATGAATCAAAAATTTCTCACCTCATAAAAATAATAAATCCAGAACCTAATGGCTTTACTTCATTATACTGCCAATATTTCAATATTTCTAGTTCCAATTATTCTTAAACTTTTCCAAAAATTGAAAGGGACATAACTGTCAAAGTCTTTTAACTCTGCTACCAAAACCAGACAAATATATAACAACAAAAAAGAAAACTAATGACCCATATTCGTGACAATCATAAATGAAAAAATTTGATTAAAATACCAACAAACTAAATTCAATAGCATACCAAGAAGACCATCCACTATTATCAAGTGAGATTCAGCCAACCCATGCAAGGATGGTATGGTATATGTGAATCACTAAACATGATACGGAAATGCATCAACAAAATGAAAGACAAAAAGTTTCTGACTATTTCAACAGATATGGAAAAGGCATTCAATAGGACACCACATCCTTTGATAATAAAAGTTCTCAACAAATGAAGTATTAAAGTAGCATACCACAAAAACATAAATGGAAAACTCATAGCCAATATAATAGCAAATATGATAAAGCCAGAACTATTTTCTCTAAGATCAGATCTAACTGAAGGATGTCCTTCTTTACTAACTTATTTAACATAATATTGGTGATTGTAGAAAGAACAGTTAGGCAGGAAAAAGAAACACAGGGCATTCAAATTAGAAAGGAGGAAGTTAAAATATCCATGTTTATAGATGCTGGAATTTTACACATAAAAAAATCTAAAGATTTTATCCAAAAGGTATTAAAACAGAAATGACTTCAGTAGTTCCCTGAGAAGGAATGCATATGCCTTACAACTATCCCCAGATGCCACTTGCAATAGCAATACTTCCTAGGTATTTCCTGGAGATTTCAACATTCCCAGAAATACTTGTTTATTCTTGTTGGCTCTGGGTTTTATTCCCCACTCTCTTATCTTAGACTTTTGTTACCAGCACTCCACTCAACTTCTCAGTAAAGGTGCCCTTAAATTCTTCATTGCTAACCAGTTCTTATCTACCTTGATATTTATTTTATACAATTCTTTCTGTCTCTCTCTCTCTCTGTGTCTCTTTCTATCTGTCTCTGTATCTCTGTCTCTGTCTGTCTCTCTCTGTCTGTCTCATCTCTGTCTGTCTCCGTCTGTCTGTCTCTCTCATTACTTTTTCTCTTGACTTCCACTACTGACTTACCGAAATTTATTCTTCCCTGCTGGCCACATTTTAGTTTCCTTTGATGATTTTTTTCTGTTCATCTAACATCTTAATATTTGCTTTCCCTAGGGCTTAGTTCTTCTTCTTGTCTACTTATTTCTATGCTCACATTATTCATTCACAAGACTTTAGTAACTCTATCCTGGAAATCTCTAAATGTATATGCACAACTCAGATGCCTCCAAAGTCCACAACTGCATATACAGCTAAATCAGCATCTTCACTTGGATACGCTGGATATCTCATATGAAATAATTCCTAAAGATTGCCCAAAACTATGCCCCATCTCCTAAATAATCTTTGTTCATGGCTATCTCATTTACTTTCTTTCTCATAGCTGAAACAAAATATCAGACACCCAAAATTAAGGAAGGAAAAGTTTATTTAGCTCACAGTTTGTGGATATTTCAGTCCATAATCTGCTGGGTTCAACACAAGGTGGCTCTTGGCAGAAGGCAACAGTTCATGTTAGTGGCAGATATCAAAAGCAACAAGAGAGGAATGCAAGAGAAGATTCTTTTGGTCTTTGTATTGTTGCAGTCAGGGTTTGCAAGAAGAGCAAGACAATATAGGACACATAATTTATAGTGTTAATTATAATGGTCACCCAGGGAGTCAAATACAAAATAAAGTGCAAGAAATCTGTCCACACACTAAAGACCTGGAGAATCCAGCCGAGGGCCTGGATCCCACGGCAATATCCTACATGAGTTCAGCTGAAGACCTAGAGCTCATGACAATGACTCATGCAAGTCTGTTTCAGAGATCTGCCCTGGGAAGGCCCAAAGGTCAGCAGTGGAAGCAAGAAAGTCTATGCCAGTGGGAGGAAGGATCTGTGCCAGTAGGCTGAGGGTTCTGTGCTGGAATCAGTAAGTGATGCTCAAAGTAATGACCAGCACACTCCCAAAAAGTACCACAGCCATCCTCAGAAACAATGAGGTCCTGAGTTCCTGTGCCGATGAGTACAGCCAAGTTCATACTAGGAAAGAAACTCAGCAAGCTCGGCCAAGAGAACCCATGGCAAAAGGCAAACCCATGGCAATGGAGAACCAACGCTAAACTCTTCCTGTCCAGTTCTCCTTTTTATCTTGGCAACAGTCCTCAGGTGGACCGTCCATGCCAGGCACCATGCTGATTCAGTTCAGCTGCTATTACAAGTTGGCCATCAGTTTTCAGTCTATCACAATGGCCTTTCTCATCTCAATTGACAGCAGCTTTTTTCCTGCCAGTTGCTAAAGAAAAAAACCTTGAAGTTTCACAGTCCATATTTAATCTAGCAGGAAATCCATCTAGCTTTGTCTCTAAATTCTATGTGCTTCTCGCTGCCTCACAACCTATCACCCGGTTCCTGCTACCATCCCTTCTCACCTGTATTATTGCAGTGGTCTCCCAGCAGGTCTCTTTGACCCCTGCTGCCTCAGCTCAAGGAAAACACAGAGGTCCCTTTAGCTCACATGCCAGATCACATCACTTAGTATGCTACAGTGCTTGTTCACTTCACCAAGAACGCAAGTCAACGTGCTTGTGGTCCAGTGGTCAGCTGAAATTCCCACCAAGCGTCCCCAACCTCCTCAGCTGACGCTGTCCTTCTATTTTCATTCTAGTAACCTCTTTATTGTTCATCTCAGATATCAGACATGCTTCTGTCTTAGGAAATACAGCTGTTTCCTATAGTTACCACAACAAAATGACCAAAATTTAGTAGCCTAAAACAACACATATATGTGATGTGGTCCTGGAAGTCAGAAGACCAACATGCATCTCTCTAGGCTAAAATCATGATGCCCCCTTCTGGAGGCTCTTGGGAAGTATATATCCTTCCCCTGTCTAGATTTTAGAGGTTGCCCACATTCCTTGGCTTTCTCCATCTTCCAGTTCCTGCAGAACCCTCGGTATTATGTCACTCTGTGCCTTTCTTTGGCAATGTCATTTTCCTCTGACTTCTCCTGTCCCTCCCCATCTACTTTTAAAGTCTTTTGCAATCACACTGAGCCCACCTGGGTAATTCAGGATTATTTTCCTATTTTATATTTTACATGACTGTATCTTGCAATCTGATCAACTACTTTGAAGACAACAATAAGCAATATATTAACCATTGTTAATTTCTTATTATCCTGTTTTGAAACCCTGTAACAGTTTTTTTTTTTTATTTTTCTCAAAAATAAATAAAAAGTTTCCAAAATTAAATCCCAGTGGTAGAGTCCAGTGGTAAAATGCTTGCCTAGCAAGTACAGAGCCCTGAGTTGGATCCTGAGAAAAGCCTTTAAAACCATCCTTATTTCATTTTCAGCCTCCTTTTTCTTTGCTATTCACAGATTCTGCAGATTAAGACATGGACACGAAAGGGGAGACAGTGTTTTATCTACCACAGGGCCTTTTCCTGACGCAAGGCTTTTCCTGGCAGTGTTTTTCCTCTTAGCTATTTCTCTCATCTTCTTCAGACCTTTGATAAAATCTCATTTTGAGGCCCATTCTGCTAATCCTATTTAAACCTGGAGTACAGGTCCAGCCTCACTGTCAGGATACTCTCTGGAAGCAGAATCTGAGGCAAAGGGACACTGGCATCCCTGTATTGGCCTATTATTACCTGCAGGCAAGCCCTGCCAAGGTGAGGAGATATATAACTTCTGCCATAGTTGGGGTGTAATCTGATTGTCCCCCAAAGGGGCAAATGTAAAAATGTGGTCCCCAGGGTGGTAGTATTAGGAGTGCTGTGGACCTTTATGAGATGGAGTCCTGGAGAGGTCATTAGGTCACTAGGTGGTTGTCCTTGAAAGGGCTTGTGGGACTCATTCTTCCTTAGTCACTTTGTGTTCCTGGTTCAAGAACTGACTGTTTGCTATGACATGGCCTCAAACATGATGTCACTTTCACCACAGACCCAAGCCAATGGGGCCACCTTATGCTGAATTTGAACTTTCAGAACGTGAACTAAAGTAAGCTTTTTAAGGAATCTATGTCAGGTATTTTGTTACAGTAACGTGAAGGTGACTGGTACAATTTCCTAGGCATATCTGCACAAGGCAGCTCCACTGGCTGCAAACTGCTCTAGATAAGGGAAAAGCCAATGCTTGGAATGTTTGGAGATGGATGTCCTGTTCCACTCGAGGAGACTACCCCATTCACTCCTGCTCTGCTTTCTCCATTTTACATGGCATCAACCACCTTTATGTATCATGTTAGTTAATTGTATGCTGTGTTTTAGTCTCCAACACCTGTCTTTTCAAACTAGTATGTAACATTCATAGGTCAAGTGTCTTTTTCTTCTTCTTTTTCAGTCATGTATCCCAAAATCTGTAACAGATCTTGGCACAAATAGACATAAAATATCTATCTAATTAAATATATCTTTGCTCACTGAGGTCTTGGTGTGCAATAATTTTGCATATTTTATCACATTTTATTTCTGCTAATGTTACTAATCCTAGGAGAGCTAGCTTCAGTGACATCCCCTTCCAGCCTTACAGAGCACTTCTGTTGTACCCACCACAGCAGATACAGTACACTGAGATAGAGACATCTATCAACAGAATAAAGGTATCTTGGTGAGGTCACTAAGTTTTCAGACCTAGAAATGAAATTTTGTCACGCCGGTTAAAGAACAGACTCAGGGATGTTCATTCAGATGTGCACAATTCATTAAAAGGTGTTGGTATAAGAACTCTAATGCTGACTTGTGCACTTACAATAGGTGTGGCTCACAAGAGTGAGAAAATCATCTTCTGTGCAGAGTATGTGCAGAGCCACGTGGATGTGTTCAGCACATTAGTTAGATTACATTTGGCTATTAACCTGATACAAAGACTCAACAGGACTATTTCTTCTTCCTCCCATAATAAGGCACATAGCTCAGGGCTGGAACAAATCACTGGGTCATGAAATCCTCAGGGACTCCAGCTCCCTGGATCTACGGGCTTCATAGCTCCTACCTATAGCCCATTTTCCTAGAGCAGGAGGCTGCCTATCTATGCACACATTAGGCAGCACAAAGGAGGAAGGAGAGAAGAAAGTACACAAGCACTATCCAGAGCTTCACTTTATTTACTTATTAGTATATGTTTATGATAAATAGTGAATACATTCATCATAAGGAATATATATATATATATATATATATATATACATACTTGATTCCCTTTCCTTCATCTCTCTTCACTTTACCTTCATCATCCCTAGGTCCCCTTCTCATCTGCAAAAGGTCTACTTCTCTATTTCCTATTATCTTTCTTTGGGCTGGGGATATAGCTCAGTGGTACAGCACCTGCCTGGCAAGCCCAAGGTGCTCAGTTCCCCCACCACCAAAATACCCCCCAAATACAAAAAGAATAAGGAAATATATATATCTCTTATTTTGCTCTTTAAGTTATTTCTATTTTGGGTTTCTCATGTAAGAGAAACCAGGAGATATTTAAATCTCTGTGTATAATTTATTTACGTAGCATTATGGGCTCAAGAAGCAAGAGATGGGCCTGGTAGCAGCCACATGACAACTTCTGCTCACAGCCTGATGACCACAGCTTAGTCACATGGCCCTTCATGGTTGGCAGAGAAACTGAGAAAAGTCATTTTGATCCTAAATAACAAAGTGCGTAACTAAAAGTACCATTGGAGAAAGAAGGGAATGGGTATTTAGGGACACTTAGTTTCTTCTGAGGTATGTGATCATTACTAAGTTTGTGGAGGGGTGAGCTCTGTTTCTCCAGACCTTTGTGAAGAGGAACAAAACAGTCTGGCCCTAAGAAAAATTCTAGCCTCACACATCAGAGCCACAAGCCCCTTGAACACTGCTGAGAAACCATTGTTCATTCTTTTTTTTTTCTAAGCAGATATGAATACAAATTTTTATTAGTGTCATTATTCCACCAGCTACAAAAACCTAGAATTTGATACTGGTCATTGCACAGTGTCTTTAAAGAGACCACAACTCTGTAAAACAAACACACATGTGGAATCCGTCTCCTCAATTGGAGCCAGTCAAATGTAAACATTTTGAAAAAAATCACACAGAATTCTCATCAAACCAGACAGGCACTCTGCCTTGCTGCCTCATCCCTACAGGCACCATGAGGCAGCCCCATGGGTGCAGTGCAGCAAGCACAGACACACACACAGAAAGACACACAGACACACTCATAGGGAGACACACAGAGAGACACACAGACACAAACACAGGGAGAAACAGAGAGACACACAGACACACACACAGGGAGACACAGAGATACACACAGACACACACACAGGGAGACATAGAGACACACAGACACACACACAGGGAGACACAGAGAGACACACAGACACACACACAGAGAGACACACAGACACACACACAGACACACACACAGAGAGACACACACACACACACACAGGGAGACACACAGAGAACCACACAGACACACACACAGACACACACACACAGAGACACACAGACACACACACAGAGAGACACACAGACACACACACAGGGAGATACACAGAGAGACACACAGACACACACACACACAGAGACACACACAAGCACACAGAGAGACACACACACACAGAGACACAGAGAGAGACACACAGATGCACATGCAGATACACCTTCAGAGAGACACACACAGACACACATGCAAACACAATTCAGAGACACACACACATACACACTGATACAAAGACACACACACAGATACACACATACAGATAGACACACACACAGATACACAGAGACACATAGAGAGATACACACAGACACACGAAAACACACAAAGAGACACACACAGGAACACACAGAGACACACACATAGACACAGATACACACAGAAACACATACACACAGTTGTTTGAAAAAGACATTCTGTGTGTTCATTGGCACAGGGTCAGACAACAGTATATCTGGCCCTGGTTTCAAATTCCTTAATTACTTTACTTTCCAATCAAACTTGTGCATATTGTCCCCAGATCATCTCGATGGGCACTTTGGGGAAATGTATAAACTCTTCTTTCCAACTTCTACTGTCTCTTGGTTTGCTTTTACTGTTGAAGGATGTGAGCCAATGTATTTCTGTTGTTTATACTCAGACTATAACCTTGCTACTGTGTTACTTGGAATACTTCTCTGACATTCTCATGCACCTATTTTGTGCCATAGTTATTCATGCATGTGCCTCTGAATCTCCTCAGCACTCAATCAAGGCCTTTATACAGAATGGCTCTGCAATAAATGTGCTTAAATATGTAATGCATGAATGAATCAATCAAGAAAGAATGAAGTTTGCCTTTTGGCTTTACCCAGGCAGGAATCAACTTCAGAAGTGTCTTTCTTCAGTTCACCACAATGATACCAAAGTAAATGGGCAGCTTCTGACGAGTTTCAGTCTGTGGTCCCAGATGTGGTTGCTTTGTCACCAACTGGGCAATGCACCCTGCATCTCTCACCAACTTCCAATCAATGGGCATCATACAGGAATGTCCACCAAGCCCAAAGAAACTGGGTGCTGCCTCTCCTTGATAAAGCAAGTTTTTGTTTATTCATCCAAGCACTTTTGTTTTGGCTTCAAAAGACAAAGCAGCAAGCAGGAGCTTGTTGGGGGAAGAATAAGAGCTGCCAGAAGCAGCAGAGGGAGTGTTCATTCAGTTGTCACTTGTGTCCCCTTCCTTGTCTGAAGCATCTTTAGCCTCCTAATTGTCTCCTCCCCTTTCCTGTGTTTGCCGCTTGCACACTTCACACTCCCAGACGGCTTTACAAATTGGCTCTGAAATTGTTAGGCAGTAAAAATTCCACAGAGTCTGAGAAGTACACATTTTTCTCACCCATGTTTATTAATCGGTTGCTATTTTATGCCCATTTTTGTCCACGTTATTATGATCAACGCTGCCAGGGCAATACTGAGACACAGGCAAAGTTGGTCTTTGTCCTTTGTTTCTACATCCCTGTTCTGATATTTCCCATATTTTAAAAGCCACTTCCTCATTCCTTTTCAAAGGTTAACCAGTGTCCCATCAGATTTATATCCTCACTCACACCTATGATTGACATATATATCGCTCATCCTGCATTTTAAAATACCTAGAGACGGCAATACCCACCCTGAGACAGTCAGATCTCTAGCCATATGATTTAGGGTGCTGCCGAGCCTGGATGGATATAGTATTTCAGGGTAGGGCATTCCTGGCAGCCCTCAGATCATACACAGAAAGAAACTGTTCACCATAAAAGTTGGAAATATTAGCCCTAAAGAGTCTCATCTTGTCACAAAACTAAGAGAGCTATAGCTTGGCAGCACATAAGCACTTAATATCCACTGCCAAAGCAGTTGGCCCAGAGATTTCAAATGATAAGTGAACAGAAAGAATACCCAGACGATTTTAAATTGCCTTGCTGGTTTTCTAGACCTGAGATGTGTGAACATTTTCTTAGTTTTGAAAGGTTCTTTTGAGAAAAATAAAAGCTCTCAAAGTCAAAGCTGATGGATTGTATCCCCTGCTCTTTGTCTCAGGAGTAAGCAGACAAATCTGATCATGATATTCTTGTACTAGAAATTGTTTAGTGGCCCTACATGTCCTAAAAATGTAAAATCTTAATATCTTAGCATAGAGCACAGTCTTTCCTGCCTACCTGACCACCTCTTTTATAATCATTTCCTCTCTCCATTCCTATCACTTTCTTCCTTACACTGGTGCTGCTGAGACCATCAAATACTCAAAGGCCCTGTAATAAATGTATTTCCATGGAACTCTGCACATTTTCTTGGACTGTTGCCTTATAAAATGCCTTCTGTCTGGTGAATATTAATACATAGTCTCAGGATACTTTCTTCCTCTTGACCTATGGTCAATCTATACAGCCATATGCCTATTACACCACAGTGTGTGGTATCACATTGTAGTGGTTTTCTGATAGGCAAATACAAGACTGCAAGAACCTTGAGTTTTATGCTTCCATATTCCCAGGATCTAACACAAAGCCTGGAGCAGAGCAGATACTTGTCTGATGAACCATCAAATGAGTGAAATTAATACTCTTGGAGAATACTACACGGTTTCTTTTATCTTGTAAGTGCAGTGGAACCTCCTTTTTAGTTTTAAAACAGGAATAAGCAAACCAGATCCTGTGGGTCAAATGGGACCCACCACATGTTTTTACAAATAAAGTTTTATTGGAACAGAGCCACACCATTCAGTCGGTATGGTCTGTGGCTGCTTTTGTACTGCAGTGCTAGACTTTACAGGCCAGAAAGCCTGGAATCTTTACTATTTGTAGTTCTTCAGACTTTAAAGCAGAAGTTTGCCAACACCCACCATATGGAAATGAGAACAAAGAGAGCTAGCGAACTGTGCGTGTAACTGAGGAAGGAAAGAGGGACTCAGGAGAGTCAATAAGCAGTAAAGTACAGTGATAGTCCTTCACATCCTCTACTCTAAAATGAGACCCCATTTTCAAGCGTCCTCCCAGGCTGGAAACACGGGACTCCTGACAAAGGCCGGGAAAGTGAGAATAAACTCGTCACAGGAGCCTGACACACCAGGGCGCTGTTGTCAACTGTTTACTATGGCAGAAAGAAGGGCAGAACTGAAGTTAGTAAAACCACTGATGCCTAATAATAATCGTAGCAGAGAGCTTTTCAGGTGTCCCATTAAAAAGAGTGCTTTGTCCTAATAAATACCAAGATAACTGTCTGCTCTCAGAGCCCCTTCCTGCACTTTACTCTTAATGAGCCTTCTAATGAGTGCATCGTATTTATTTCCTTGAGAGACTCATCACTCCCCTTCTCAGCCTATTATTTAAATATATGGCAGGGTGTGAAAAGCTGGAAGAAAAGGTCAGGGGATCTTCTGTTCCTTGTCCAATGGGCTATGTCATGCCTTTAGAATAGGAGAGAGTGAGTGAGCTGAACTTGCAAAATAACAGGTTCCTCACTTTTAACACAGACACACACATACACACACAGAGAGAGAGAGAGAAACTGAGAAACACCAAAAATTTTAGAATCTTAAATTGTTTTCTAGATACATTTTTTCAAAAAATTTCATTTAGAGAATAATAGCTCACACTCTGATATCTAATCCTTGAAAAGACACCAGCTTTTGGCTATTCAAAACAGAAGATATCAGGACTCAGTAGGTTTACCTTAGGGCTTCAGACTTACCACATTTTATATTATTTCATACTTCATTAATATTTTTGAGTTTTTTTGCTAGACAGAAACAAAAAAATTGTCACAGGCAGAAGTGAGTTAACCAGGGCCCCTCTAGTTACAGTCATTCTGGGTTTTTAATTTTTTTCAGGTAAGTGAAGATTTATACTTGTTTTATATATCACAATATTCAAAACAGTTCATGCTATAACTGCAAACCTATCATCCCACCTACCTCAAAAAAAAAAAAGGAAAAAATAAGGAAAGAAAGCACAAAAAGGAACACAGTTATTCCTTAGTATTACATAATTCCATCATATGTCTATTGTGTTCAAGTTTCCTTGATTATCTTATAATCTTTGGATAGAACAAATCTTACTCTCTTTTTATTTACAGACTTTTTGGCAATCTTATTCTATCTAATGTAATTTATTTGTCAAAGAATCCAAGATTTTATCCTATAGAATTTCCAATATTCTGAATTTTGTTAGTTGTATTCTTTCAGCATCTTTTAACTATGCTAACCTGTGTTTTCTGTAGTTAAAACTAAAAGCTTGCAACATTAAAAACATAAAAATAAAAACCTTGCCAGGCTTGGTGGCACACAGCTGGAATCCTAAAACTTTGGGAGAGGCAAGCAAGGAAATCACAGGCTTGAACCCTGTCTGGACAACTTTATGACTTGGAAAGATCCGTTCCAAAATAAAATAAAAATAAAAAATACTGGAAATGTAACTGTGTGAAGGCCCTGGGTTTAATCTTTACCCCCTCTACACACACACACATGTGCACAGTCCTCATAGGTCAGAGAGCCATGGTAAAATGATCTGAGTTCCAGGATTTGCATCAGCCTAATGTCAAGAGAAGAGTTGTAGATGAAGTGGATATAAGGATACATACAGATTTCTTATTTTTCTACTCTGGTATACATTTAAATTTCTCAATATTAAAATGTTAAATATTGGAATGTGGATGTGTCTCAGTGGTAGAGCATGTTAAAGCATGCACAAATCTCTGGATTCAATTCCCAGCACCAGAAAATTTAAATATATATTGTATCATTCCAATAAAATTCTTAAGTAGAACTTGAAACCTTTAAGAAGTGCATGAGGTTATATGACAACCCAGTAAATTAGATCCATTTCCTGTGACTCGAACTTTGTATTTGGGACTACCTAGAATTACTTCTACTTCTTCTTCCTCTTTTCCTTCTTCTCCTTTACATTCTTTTCCTCCTGCTGCTCCTCCTGTCCTCCTCCCTCTTTTCCCCTTCTCTCCTTTTACCCCTTCTCCTTCCTTTTCTCTTCTTCGTCCTTCCTATTATTTTTATTTTAGAAAGAATGGTGAATGAAGGATCAGTCACAGACGGTGGAGAAAGTCTGAGACTTACTGATCTGCAGACTTTGAGCTGTGGTTAAACTTTTTTCCTCTCAGTCCTTGACTGACATTAATGAAGATCAGAATGATCAAGATTAAGCATCACAGCATTCACATGCTTCGTAGCTACATGTGGTGACTGGCTACTATACTGGGTGCTCCGTTACCACTGAATGATCTACTGGACAGAGCTTTTCCAGAAGATTCATAGTTTATGTGTTTCAATACACAATTTGAAAAGCAAGTGAACATTAATACCAGTCTTGGGGATACTTCTGAGCTAACCTGCAGGGAACAGATCTGCAAGGACACTAGTGATACGAGGAGATGGAAGCAGGATTTGAACACATGAAAGTGGAAAAAGTGGAGCATACCAGGCTAATTCAGATACATAAGACTGTCTAGAGATCAGCAAGACATGAATTGAAGAAGAAATTGCGAAAGAAAGCAAGATATTCTTTGATTCATTAAAATTAAATAAATTTTCACACTCATTGAGGAATCTGTATGATAAGTTAAGTGGTCTTTTGTGAATTTAAAAATATTTGTTGCTAACAGATAAAACATAATGAGAATTTAAAAATAAAAGTATGAAAAACATGGGCATATTCATGCTTAATCTTGACTGACAAAATGACTGGGCTGGGGAAACACCTAGGAAATTAGTAAAGCACACTTCTAGTTGTTTGCAGAGATGACTGACATGTGGGATGGTGAACCGATGGGAGAAGACCCGCCTGGACTGAGTGGTGCCATCCAATGGGTGGGGGCACAGACGGATCAACTCACAGGGAGCAAGCCAGCCAACACTTGTGAGTTCAATTCTGCTTCAGTAGGTGTATCTTTTTAAGTAGTTCATAGACTATTAATATTTTAGAGGAAGCTAAGTACTATGAAGGACAGACAATGGTAAAAATAAAAACCACGCAATGAGTACCCAGTTATATTAGAGGTGACCACATATCTTTTCCACTATGAAGAATAAATTAATTATTCACTAAATTAGGGGAATGGATACATCTAGAAACATTTTCTTTTGGACATTTTTTTTGGTGAATTTAAAAGACTCAGGTAATTGATTAATAATTAAAACCATATTCAGGGGATCTCAATTGTCAGTCAGTGTAAACCTCAAGTAATAAGAAACACAGAAGTACAAGTCCTTAAAGTTTTGTGTGCTGCCCTTACATCTGGTCTTTCTTAGGCCCATTGATTTGTTCAGGATGCATGCCTCCCCTGAGGTTCTACAGACTGAGCTTTTTAAAAGTCACTAATATTAACAATTAAGACTAAAACTTAAATTAAAATTCAACATTAGTATTAAATGTAATATTAATTATAATATTGTTATATTACTGTGAAATATCATTACCATCTCACTTTTATTGAATGCTAGTTGACAGGAGCTATTCAAAGTCATTAACATTCATTAAACTTCTTTAATCATCATATTAATTCTAGTAAAAGATGAGTCATTAAAATAATTTGAAGATAAGGACACTACACAGAAAGAGTTTATTTTTAACAATAAGAAAGTTTTTAAATACCAAATTGGAATTGAATATTATGCAGTCATGAAAAATCATGCTCTGTATAAATAATGAATTGAGAAAATTCCATCATAGATATAGGCAAGTACTAATAGGGTAAAATTAGGGTATTTCTTATGGGCAGATACAGGGAAGAGGGAGGGGGAAAGATATAGAAATCAGAAGGACAGTCAACAACATATAGCACATTTTTCCTCTAGATAGTGTCTTGGTCTTTTTATGATCTGTATATTTTTCAAATGTTTTGCAATAAACATATAATACTTTACTAATTAAGAACTATAATAACTTTTAATTATAATCTACTGATTTTTCCCCTTAATGATAGTGCTGGTTGCCAAGTTCATTTATTCATTCAACAAATATGTTTAAAAATTTTATCATGAGAAGCATTGTTTTTGGCTGTCAAGATATAGCAAGGGTTGAGACTGCCAAGGGCTCTTTACAACTATTTACATTCAAGGGGAAGAAGATGTAAACAATTCATTATATCAGTACACAAGTTCAAAATGTAATAAGTACAATGACGGAAATAGAGATGACAGACGTAACTAGTGTGTAAATGGCAGTGGACAGTTAATTCTGAAAGACTGATATGAGAAGACCTCTCCTAGGACCGGCAGTATGAGAAAGAGGACCTCTGTGAGTCTGGAGAGGCTGGTGGCAGAAGCAATGATAATACCAGAGCCCAACCTGGTAGAGAAAGAACCTGATAGAGTTCGCGTTATCTACTAAGGCTCGGTGGGGCCCAAGAGCACTAAGAGAGGGGAAGAGAAGCAGGTAATAAGCATTCAGGGAGGACCATCTAGGGCTACCAGGAAAGGTAAATTATTGCTTAAGTACTTGATGAGAAGCCACTGGAGTGTGCAAGTCAGAGGAATGGCATGATCTGTTATTAACTTCTTAAAAATAAAAAAGATCACCACAAACTTAGTGTGAACTACTGATCATGGAATGAAACTTTACAGTCAGCGAGAAGGCTTCAGACGATGATGGCTTGGAAAGGAAGCAGTACCAAAAGGACAAGAAGTGAATTAAGGTTAAAGAATATTTCCAAAGTACAGCATACAGGACATGGTATTATTTGGATGTAAGACCTAAGAGAATAGTAAAAAAGTAATGAATGGGAAACAGACAGAATGAACCAACGGGAATAGAGCTCAGTGGCACAGTGCTTGCCTGGCAAGTGCAAGGCTGTGAGTTTGATTCAGAATGAGCCAAGCAGCTGGTGATATAATTTTTTGACACAGAGAAGTTTAGGAAGAGATTAGGTCATGGAAGGGAGATTGGAAAAATGAATGATCTATTAGAAATGTTAAATATGGAAATGTCTATTAACCATCCTTGTGGATTTATGAAGTAATCTGTTAGATAGATATTGCATGTTCTTCAAGGACTCATGTGTGGAAGGATTCATCCCCAACTGGTAGCACTATCAGCACATGGTGGAAATTTTAGGAGGTGAGGCCTGGTGGGGGAAGCAGGTCAGGGGGGCTGTGGCCTTGAAAGAGACATGGGAACCCGACCCTCTTCCTATCTCCTTTTGCCTCCTGAGAGCCAAGAGATAAACAGCTCTGCTCCACCATGCCCTCTCCTCCATGATGTTCTGTCTCATCAGAGGCCCAGAAAAGAGCAGAATTAAGAGATCATGGACTGAACCTCTGAAACGGTGAGTCATAACAACTTTTTCTTTAGGTTATTTTTCTTGAGTATTTTATCATAGAATAGATAGAATGTACTAACAATAAGTATGGGATTCTTTTGAGATTCATGTAATTGTGTCAGCCATTAGCACTCTAATTACATCTAGAAGACTAAAATTAAATAATTTCCTTTACTAAGAAGATGCTGTAGCAGGAATAGAAATGGGTGTGAATCTGTAATATCAGACACTCATAAATTTAAAAGTTGGCTAGGGAGAAAAAGAAAGCCACCACTCAGCAATGCTAACAAAATGATGACAGGAGGCATCTTTTCTTTGTTTCTGACGTTAGAGGAAAAGCGTTTTGTTATTATTAATATTCTGTCAACTGTAGTTTTTCTTAGTTGCTCTGTATTAGTTTAAGAGCGTTTCTTTCTCTTCCTAGGTTGCTACAACTTTATCATGAATGTTGACTTCTGACATAATATTTCTGTATATACTGAGATATGTATGAATTTTCTTCTGTATTCTGCTAATATGGCTAGTGGTGTTACCAATTTTAAAAATAATTGCATTTCTGAAATAAAATCTACCTGTTTATGATATGTCATTCATTTTATATCATTTTGGAATTCTCCAGTATTTTGTGAAGATTGTTACATCTTTTTTTAAAGATTGTTATTTCTATGACAAAATTATCAATCCATACTTTTTCCTATTTCAGAACTTGAAATCTTGATCTATAATGAATGTGATTCATTCGCTCATCTTCTATTACCTGAAAGAATTTGTGCAGGATTAATATTACTTTTTTCAGTGACGCTAGATGGTCCCAAAGCCTTCATTGTGGAAGATTTTTAAACTATGTATTTAGTTACTTTAATAAAATATAGATATTCAGATTTTTCTTTTTCTTCATGAAAAGCTTTTATGAAGATTTGGGATCCTTTAAATTTTAAGAAACTTATTTCTTCAAAGTTTTCCCATAAATTTGATTTTAATGTTTTTTTGTTATTATTCTAATATCTATATAAAGTACCACATCTGCTCCTTTTTTGACTCCTAATGTGGGTAGAAGTTTCTGCTATCTCTTTTTATGATCAGTATAGAGTGTTATCAATTTTATTGATCTTACTAAGCAAACAATTTTGAATTTTATTTCTTTCATGATCTCTTCTTTATTTAAAAATTGCTAAAGTTTTGAGGATTTGTCCAGTTTTTCTCTACTAGTGATTTATAATTTAATTTTTTCTGTTACAAAGCATTTTTATATTTCAGTCATTTTGAATTTAGTGATACTTATTTTATAAAACACCATATGGTTGAGCTTGGTAAGTGATATACATTTCAAACAATGTGTATTCTGCTGATTTGGATTGAAGTATTCAATATATGCCAATTTAGTCAGGTTGTTTGAATTTTCTGTATGTTTATTGATTATGTGTTTACTTATTAAAAATGGAGAAAGAAATATTAATATTTGTAACTTTGATTGCCAATTTATTTCTCTTTTAAATTCTATCCATTCATTTCATGCCCTTTCAGGCTCATTTATAAAGTGCATAAACATTTAGGCACATTAAATCTTCTTGATGAATTGAACACTTTTTTACTTATGAAATTCTTTTCTTCATTCCTTGTAATATTCTCTTCCAGAGTTCTGCTTTACCTGGTATGTTAATATTCACTCCAGCTGCTAGCATTCTAATGTTTAGAGATTATAAAATGTATTTTTTTATCATCCTGCTTTGAATTTTATATATTTACAATTAATGTGCATTTTCATAAATAGCATAGATTTGGGCTTGATTTTCATCTAATATGTCACCTTCTGCACTTAAAGGGGACATTCTCATCTAGTCTGTCATATTTTGAAATACATTTGCTAATTGTAGTGGAACTGAGTAAAGGAAAACTGAATTACTATATGACATGATTTCTTTCTTCAAATGCTCTGTAGTAGAAAAGCTATAGTAGGACATAAGTTTCCAGACTGCCAATATACTGAGTGATTTAACCATTCAATATTCTATATGTTCTGGACTGTGGACATTTCACAGAAGTCCCATCTGTTGTCTGAATGTTTTGTGAGTGTGGAGACGCCAAAAGAAACCATTAAATTACAGATTTATGAAGGAATGTAAAAGTCTTGGTAGTCCAAGCCCCTTAGTTTCATAGATATGAAAAATAGATCAGAAGGTCAAGTGACTGCTCACACATGTAGTAATCCTTCTGAAGATAATTATAGGAAGTAATCTTCCTGAGACAAAAGGAGAGTGTTGTATATCCCCGCCCCCCACCACCACCAACCTATGTTGGATAACACGGATCATTTTGACACTTCATGGTCATGTAAGCCTTTTTGAAAGGCAAAGCTCTGCCATCTTTCATTGTGAACTGGATGGAGCACACCACCTGCCTCGCTGTGCCTCACCTTGTACCTTCTATGTCATTTGCCTTCTATGCCTTAGAATACCTAATCATCTTCTGGGATTGTGAATAAATGTGCTGTTCTCCTTGAAGCTTGTGTCAGTTTCCTTATTTGTGGCCTTACAGAAAGTTGGGCCCACTGAGTGTGTGTGTGTGTGTGTGTGTGTGTGTAAATGCAGGTCCATTTTCATGCCTAAATCACACTCATCGTAAAGGACTCTATGAACTTGGTAAGGTTCTCATTTATTCATTTCTTTATAAAATATTAGTAACAGTTTTTACCTACCTCACAGGAATGTCTTAAGAATTAATTTACATTTGCAAAGCACTTGGAAATCCTTGGATTTGAGATGCTGTGGACTTGAACACATTATTATTATGATCGACTTGAGGAAGATAAATTGTAAAGAGAATACAGAGAATTGGGATTGCTTGATATTTACAATAATATAGGTCTCTTTGTTGGGAATACTTTTTTGGGAAATATATATTATGAGATATAGTCTGTTTCCCTAGAAAATAATTTTAAAAATCAGGCCAGACCTCTGCACTCATTAGATTTTGCTTCATTTTTAGATTTATCTGCCTCAGGGCAACACATTATATAGCCTGCTATGAAACACTTGGGATATCCTTAAGGTATGTATAAGCTTAGAAGGAAGGAAAGGTAATTCTCTGTTTTAATGAAGTAGCTGAATGAAATGTCATCCTTTTCTTCTAAATCACCTAAAGCAAGTATTCTGGATGTGGAAGGTTAGAAATCAGAATTTGTTACATAGGTTTTAGTTTCTATCACACTCACGTGTTAGGGGAAATGTCTCCGCATCTTTCACATTTTTTTTAACTGTCTTTTAGGCTGCCTGACCATAGCATCTGAAAGCCACAGGTCTTGGTAACACTTTGAATCTTTCTTCTACTCACCAGTAGCATTAGGATGCTTTAATGCTGCTTCTGGAACTGTCTCACTGCGCCAGAGCACTGCACTCTGATAAACCTGCTTGCTTTTCCTTGATAAATCCTGCCTCCCTTCTAGCACTCATCTCTCTGGGCCAATGATGTCGCAAGTCACCCTCCAACTTAGCCAAACTGTCCTTGAGTCTCCATTGTACTCCACACAGATTTCCACCAGAATAATTTATTATTCTTACATTTGACACTTTGGCCTCTTTCTTCGGTATCAGAAGCTCCTTTCAGTAAAGTGCCTATGATCCTAATGTAGTCATCTACGCTTACCCAATAAAAAAATTTACAGTGACATCTAAAATCTCTTCCTCTTCAAAGCCTTCTATTGCTCGCAGAGTGAACCGTCTTAACCAGTGTTGCTTTGAGGTATCCATATCAAATACTGGGTTCTAAATATATTAAAATACAATTGGTTTTAAACTTGATTCTCTCAATGTTGGTCTATAAATATGTTTAGTTTTCTTGTTTCTTTTACAATCAGCTTGGATTCACCTTAGAATCTTTAGAATAAAATGGTTGCTTTCTATACCAGCTGTTAGCTTTCTTTCCTTGGGTATAATTCAGAAGGAAGCAGAGGGCAGAGTCCAGGTGAAACTAATTTAGGTATTAGCTAGAGGGAACTACTTGTATATCAATTTTAGTCTGACAGATAAATTTGCCTTTGAGATCCAATTATATACAATATTAAGACTAGCATGAATCACCTATCACACTTGGAAACAGCTGCTAATTAAAGCACAGAGATACTGGAACATTCAGAGAACACACTGAAATAGAGGTTTTAAGGATTCAAAAGGAAAGAAAAAGAAAGATCATTATTTATTTCTCAAAGGTAAATTCCAGTGGTCACATTTCTAGAAAATTACTTCTGGATTCAACAAGTCACAGCAAAATATATTTTTAAATAATTTTTGTTTTCATTTGCTTTTTAAAATTTCTAACCTTATGCACCATATTAAAAGTATCACACTCTAGCCAAGAGCCCACAGAAGTGTTTTCTTGCTGCAGTAAAAGTGCTAAAAGCAAAGGATAGAATGTTTGGTTTAAAAACCCAGCTGTACCGCTATTTGGTTATATAATTTGAGGCAGTCCTTTAAATAAACTAAGTCACAGTTCTCAGTGAAAAGAGTAATAATAATAATAATAATAAATTCCTTGTGCATTGTGGTGAGGACTAAATGAGTAAAACTCTCTTCCATGAGTTTGGAAGAGAGTACAGACACACACACAGCCAACACACATGCAAGGTTACTTAGTTTTAGTTTCGTCTTTACCCTTGACTCTTTAAAAAGAAATGAGAACTTTTTGCTGTATAAGGAGTGAACAAATATATGGTGGTATGTTTAAAAAACTTTTACAATAAAAGACCCATTGCTGTTAATCCGTCCCCAAATCCTCCATCTCACTTTGAACCCTTTTATCTGCCATTTTTATCACTTTCTGAAGCTCTTCTGGAAGTGTTTTCCCAGGAACATCTTCATGAAATGAGATTTAAAAATTTGGTGAATGATGTTGCCAAGTGTCGCCCATCAGATGGGTAGATAGAAACATTTCATTGGGCCTCATCCACTAGATCTAGCACAAAGAAACATCTGGATCTTCCCCAAAGTCAAAATGACTGTGAATGGTCAACATTTTGAACTGATTTAGGATATTAACATATCAGCCAAAGATACTCATGAAAGAGGATTTCCAGAACTGCTTCAGACAGTGCCAAGGAATAAATGATATAAGTGTGTTTAAAGTGAGGTGTATATTTTGAGAAAGAAGAGTGGCAATGTGTTTAACAAATTTAGTTAAATTCACTGTAATTTTTTTATCGTGCCTTGTATTACATATGCTGCTTTTCAATTAACTAATTATTACTCTTCACTCTTTGCATACATATATTTGTAAATTGCTGATTTTATGGCATTTGAGATCATATGAGAGGCCAAATGTGGTGCCACACATCTGCAATCCCAGCATTCAGGAGGTTGAAGCAAAAGTATCACTGTGAATTAGAAGCCAATCTGGGTTAGAGTGAGTTCAAGGCCACTCTGAACTACTTAGCAAGACCTTGTCTCAAAATAAACAAACAAAAAAAAATCAAAGGAAATAAATAAAATAAGAGTAGTAATGTTTCATTGTTTAGTGGAAACAGGAAAAGCATAAGAATATAGAAACCTGTAAACATATCTTGGTTAGATGATGACTACCTTGCTGCATCTAGCATCATTCACACCCTTGGCGATTAAGATCATACATATATGCATATATATATATATATATATATATATATATATATATATATATATATTAGGTTATATATATGTTAGGTTTTATATATATATTAGGAGATATATATATATATTAGGACTGCCTAATAGGTCAAATAATGGAACACTATTTTGTTCCTCATGAAATTTTTTAAATATTTAGGGGAATACTTTTGTTTTGCTAGAAATGAATATGGCTAAAATAAACCTATGTTGCTTTTAGGAAAAATACATTTTTTATCAAATTATGAAACAGTAATTTTTTGCAAACTACAGTTTAGGGATAAACAAAAATTTTAAAGGCAACACTCTTTCCACAAATAGCCTGTTCAGAAAAGAACCCTAAAACAAAACAAAAACACACCCAAAAAATGAAGAATACTTTTTGTTCTTCATAGAAAAGCTTCTGGACTCCACATGAAGATGACTAGTGTGTATATGGTCTATGTCTTCAGTATGTGAATGGGGAGCCAGACCTAGAAAAACATGCCAATAAGGAACATGAATATTTTTAAGGCCAGCTGGTTACTTAAACTTTGTGCCAGAACTTATAATACAAAATAAACAAGAAATCAAATGGAAAAAAATGACATTAGACTTCCAACTAGTGAGTGTTTACTTGAATCTGGTAAGAGAATCCGAAAAAATAAAGAAAAACAGTACTGGGTGAATCTGCCTCTGTGACTGATAGTCAACAGTGATTTGCAGAAACACAACAGAAATGGGGTTTGATATTACACAGCCTTGTCTATTTAATTAGTAGCTGTTTCCTAGAATGTTTATTTATTTACGTTGGAGGAAAATCTATATAATGCCATATTGTCTTTTTTCCTAATCTATTAACTTTAATCAAATCGTGACCTTATGAAAGTTGTTTTGGGGGCAGTAGCTAAATACACTATCTTTTATGAATGTTACCTGAGTAATTGACAAGGGATTAATAGGTTTCCTTGAGTTTGGTTTCCAGATTTGGGACTATTGAAGTTATTAGCATCTAGATTAGCAATATTAATCAGGTAACAATACTATATTTGCACAGCTTTGGTGCATTTTGCTAGATTGTTTTTCTGAAGAAAAAAATGAAAGAAGTGGAGAATCACAAAGGGACTTCCTGTCACCATAGCTCATGTATATTGTTTTTTCCAAGTTTGGCCAGGACTAGTCACATGGCCTTGCCAATCTTCAAAGGGATTGGAAAGTATAGTATTTTCTAAACCAGGAAAAAGGAAGAGAAAATGGAAATTGATGAACACAAGATTTTTTTTCTCAACATATACTTTATAAATTATGCATAAATTAAATTAAAATGCCACCAGAAATGCATAAGACAAGTAACTTCCTTTCACCTTCAAATTTTTGACATTGTCTTTAGTCTTTTCTGTATTTAAAAGTAAGTACAAATGTGCATTTTAGCAAATGATTAAGCAGCTCCCTTCTCACTCTGAAGCAGCAAAGGAAATATCAAGAATTCTAATTTCAAATTGTATCACATTAAATTATTTATCATTCAGAATCCTGCTATCAAAGACATGTCTAATTCAAGTCCCTTTAACTTATCCAAGAAATTTCAGGGTCTTTCTCAATTCAATAACTATCATATCCTTAGAGAATTTAGAGTTGCTTTATTTTAGGAAATAACTATCATATAGGTCATATCAAGTCAAAGATAAATACTTCATATTATCTGATTTTCTCTTATTGTATATAATTTTTATTTTCTTGCCTAAGGAGGTGACTGCAATGTTTGTGACTACAGCACAATCGCCAATAGTGGTGAGCTTGTTATCTGTGGAAAAATCACATAAGGCTGAGAAAAAAGACTTCTGTTCATCAAATTCCACTTTCTTTTTCTTGTCTCCGGCCTAGAGAATACTACGTTTTTCAACCCCTTTGCAGGTCAGCAAGGCCATGTGCCTAGTCCTGGCCAGTGAAATCTGGAAAGAAATGACACACATGAGCTATGGTTTTGGGAATTCCCTTTGTGATTCCACTGTTCTTTATTCTCTTCCACAAGCAAAGCCTAACGGCTTCCATGGAGCTGGTAGAGCCTGTATTAGCCTAATCCCTCAGTGACTAGGTGGAGAAGGAAACCATTGTCCCCCTATTCCTATGACCTGGATTTGAACATGTAAGCAAGAAATAATCCTGGGAGGTATTATGAGGGCGGGTAGTTAGTTTGCTCTCACAGTATAATCCTCCCTGATCAACACCTCCGGTGTGGTTACAATGCCTCTACTGCCAAATCTGCTCCCCAGCCCAGTAACATGAAGAGGTAGAGCAAGGATATCTGCAGAGCCTGGCAAGAGAAATTTGGGCTGCCCAGAGATGCGCACGCCCAAGGAGTGACAGTGTCTGTGCATTTTATAAGTCCCAAATTCAAGCAGAGATATTAAAATGGATATAGAAGAAAAGAATTCTCCAAACAACAGTTTCGATTTATAATAACAAACTTCAGAAAACTCATAAAAGCCCATCTGTTCCGTGAAGCATTCCAACAAAAATGACCACTTGGCGCTCACTCTTCCGCGCCGCCGCTTACGTCGTATCTGTGTGTATGGCTCTCGTATCCCCAAGTGAGCCTCAAATCCAGGGCCCTGCAAGGCAGCATATTTTATTGTGTTTTCTGCATGGCTGTCCACCTAAAGATAAGTGAATAGAGGAGAGGAAGTAACTAGAGAAGAAAACTATCCCCTTCTACCGAAGTGTAGGGGTGAATTTCAAGTTCACAAGCAAATCAAAAGCAAGAGCATGTATTTTCTTTGTTTGACCAAATTGCCAATTCATTGCACTTCCTCCCTTTACAACTACAAAGAAATATTCTCTGAGAGCAGACACCAGGAAACAGAGACATAACCATATACTGACTTTATTCCCTTCTAGCAATCTAGAGGCTATGTATGGTTTAATGTGGAACAAGTTCATGTTTTGTTGTAAGATTTTTCACTGAGACTATATTTGTTACTAGAAAAGAAAGATGAAGGGAATTTAGGGTCATCAACCGTATTCCAGGATTTTCCTAGGGCCCTTCACATAAATTACTTCACTCAGCCCTTCCAAAAACCCAAACTTTTTCTCATTTGTAATGTGGATGATAACAATATCTTTGCCAATTAAATGAGAATAGGTATGTGAAAATTCTTTGCAAATTATACAGGAGTACCACAGGAATGCAAATTATTTTTTTCAAAAAGTTGGCTATTTCTAGTAGGTTAGCTATGTTCTCTTGGGATTAGGAAAAGCAAAAATTGCCTGGAAATGATTAGTATGCAATAATTACAGGTAAAAGAATACTGCTTTTTAAATGTTAAAAGATTTTTTTAATGTATCTTTATGTGCTAAGAGAGGGATAGGAAGAGAATACAGTAAGAGAGAAAGAGACACAGAGAGAAGAAATAAAAATAGAAACAGACTGACTAAGAGAGTAGGCTGACAGACACACATACACGCATGCACACATATGCACACACATGCACTAGAGAGAAAGACAGAAAGAACTTTGTGTGGATTTTGCCTACGTTAATTTGCAGGATATTATATATTACCATCAATTAAACCTCAAAAATTTCAAGATATCTTACTGTTTTTAGGTAGGTGCCTAGAAATAAACTATAATAATTCAGTTATGTACATTAACAGGAAACCTGAACTATCTAGCTGGTCCTGGACTTGTCTGATCTACATCTTAATGCCCTAGAAGGGCTGTGTTTTCAGTTTTGCAGAGATAGAGCATTTTAGTAAGGAGAGATATCACACCAGGCAATAGAACAGAATGTTTGAGTTATTGGTCCAGAGTCAACACACACATGGGTAACTCCCAGTAATCAGGACCGACTGACATCCAAGTACATCTGGAAACTGCAGTCCCCCTCACAATGTCCCTGCTGACTCACATTGCAATTCTGTGCTGCTGGGAGCAATGCTTTACTATGACTGTGATACTCATCTCTAGAAGCCCTTGCGCCTAAGAAACCTTGAACATGGAGCTAGAAATGATCTCCTTTTCCAAGACCCAATTAGACTCATTCAGTTCTGAAACCCCTTAAGTTCTTTCAACTCAGCACCCATCACTTCATCTGAACCAAAGCTCTACAAGTCAGCAGTGAAGGTAAAACAATGTGGAAATGGCATGGCAGGAGCTATCTCCAGCTTCCCATGAGCTTCCTCTGCTCTTCCTTCCAATTGCCTTAACTTTTTCAAATGAAGGAGCCCAGCTCAGAGAGGCTGTATGATTCATAGTTATGGGCTCAGGCAGAGTCCTAAAGTAACTCTAAATACTATCTTTTTACACCCATTTTTTGAGTATCAAACAAATGACAAAGGAATCCCTTCTTAGTGCGCTGCATGTTCGTAAGCAATTGTAACAGTACGAAAGGGCCCCTATTTGCTGCTCTGAACTTGAACTGGCATCCAAAGAAAGGGGGACATCTTTCAAAAATATACTTACTGAAAAAACAAGCATGAAGAAAAACAGCAAAATAAAACAAAAATGCCACCAGTGATACAACAACCAATTTTTGTGCTTGGTTTTTGTTTCATTTTTTGATGTGCTTATGTGTTTATTAATTAATTGTTTGAAGACAAGGTTCTGAATTTAATAGACAAACAATTGAGAAAACTGCTGAAAATCTTAACTAATATGATTAAGCATATAATTTAGCTTTGAATTTTCTGAGAACAAGAAAACAAGATAAAACACATTCTATTTTAAGTGATTTTTAAAGATTACTTTGCTGCAGAGGAACAAAAAAGATGAAAGCATACATGCTTGTATCTTTTGTATTTGAATTTTTCTTGTGATTTCAGATCATGGATTCCAATGCTTTTTTTTACAAGTCATTAAAAACACCTCTGCCAAGAATATTCTCAGGGACCAGAGAGGTGGATAGGAGAAAGAGTATCACCGAGAAGGGACAGCAGATGTGTCAAAATGCGAGGTGTCCACTGTCAAATAATGTTGTAGTGAGTATGGAGCAGAGCAGAGTGATATTTTGGAGGCCATAAAGGAGCTTTCCACTTTGTGTGCCAAAGGGGACTTGCAGGAGGCTGATTCAGTCTCAGGCAGCAGAAAGAGTCAACCCATCTGCTGGTGGCATGGTCTGAGCCCTTTACATTCTCCTTCTCATGCCAGCTAATTCTCCTAAAGTAGGGATTTACTAGTTGCTAAGGCAGTATGGTCCAAACTCGTCTCCATTTTTTTAGCTCTTTTTTTATATATATATAGAGAGAGAGGTGTTTGACAGGAAACACATTCCCAGTCAATAAATTTCAAAGACCATGTCCACAGTATGCCTCGCTGGGATATCTTTAATGAGTATTAGCAGATTCTCATCAGAGTATGTACAGATCAACTTAATTTCATATTCTGAAATTTTTACTATCTATAGATTTTTATGTATTTTATTTAAAAAAATTTTCATTCTCTCTGAAACAGTTTGTTCAGTGGAAATATTGTTCAGTGGGCAAGTGCTGGAATATTCCTTCCTTCCATTCTTGCAAAGGTCCTGAGGCCATTCAGCCCAGCTGCTGCTTTACAATCACACCTCTACATGATGATTTTCAATAGCCATTAATGCTTATAGTCAAAGAGAATCAACTTCCTCTGAGGACTTGCAAGTCTCCTAGCCTCATTATAAATAAGGCAAAGTTTATCTTAACTATTCTCAAAGCACTATTTGAAAGGATATTTCTTTTGCCTAAGTATTATCCTATACAAAGAAAGATGAAAGTGGAGATATGAATACAGTTCTATTGGTTGAATAGAGCAATGAGGATTGTGTATAGAGTTCCTGCTTCTTTTACTCTGTATAAAAATGTATCTGCAGAAAAATTGTCAGAAGGGCTTGAGAGATAGTGGGGCTTTTATCTCATGACTGATAACCAGGCACTCTTTTGGACCTGGTAAAACCTACCAGAGTTTTAAATCCCATTCCCTCAAAGGATAAGTCATTCTAAGTACAAATTACCTCAAACATTTTAGGAGAGCTCATCCATCATATTTATATATCTTTACAAATAATCCTTATATCTCTTATTAAAGGATGAGACATTAGGAATTATTCCCATAATTTTTAAATAAGTTAAGAAAACATAAAAATTGAAAAATCTATAACTGCAATTGTTATCCTATTAACCCATCTGGGAACCAATGTTTTTCACTCTTAGAACAAAAGGAGTTTTAGTCTCCTGCAATAATCTTAGAACTCTAAAGATTCAAACATTAATCCACATTTACAAGTAAAGAAATTTATACTTTTGATTTCTCATCATGGTCTATATCCCAAGACATAATTGAACTATCAGTATCAAAAGTACCAGTATCCTCACACTCTGACTTGAAATTGAACTAGGACAACAAAGAAGCTGTGGGGCAAAAATATTGTGATAGGTAATCATGCAAGCCAAAAAATTAAAATTTCTTAGAAAGTGAAAATGGTATACTATAATTTGTCCTACATATTTCAGCTTGGAGAAAAATTGAATTAGCTATTCGCTGTCAAGTGAAAATGTAGCTCTAACATGTAAGTATATTTCATGGGTCACTTGAGATTCTATCCATTAACTTTGAACTAGATTAGTTCTCTGAGTGTAACACATCATTGCCTATCACAGAATTTAACAGCACTGATGAACAAAATTCCAAACGCTTTTACCATTTTGTTCTATGTCTCTTAAGTGATTATTTTTACCATATCAATAATATAATTAGCATGACTTTTGAAAGAAAATCTCTCATAGTTATGTTATTCAATATTGATTTATAAATACCTACCATATAGTGTTCTCCTTCACTAGATCTTTCTTCTCTTCTTCCTTTCCTTTCCTTCCCTTCCCTTTCCTTTCTTTCTTTCTTTCTTTCTTTCTTTCTTTCTTTCTTTCTTTCTTTCTTCTTTCCTTTCTTTCTTTCTTTCTTTCTTTCTTTCTTTCTTTCTTTCTTTCTTTCTTTCTTTCTTTTTCTTTCTCTCTTAGAAGAAAATAGCCTACTTTGTGTTTCCCATAGTCAATTATTCAGAAATAAGTTACTGAGATGGAACCAATTATTGAAATAGTTGGCCAAATACATATAAAATTCAGCAAAATATCTTCGATTCCCCACAAGGCTCCAAATGAAAATTCGTCATTTAACCTGACAAGCAACCTACTACGACAGAACAGAGCTACTTCAAATTAGCAAAGCAGCATAATCACCTATTAATTTTTCTGACACATGACAAGTCTGACTTTTCATAAATCATCTCATCCCATCTGTGTTCTCCTTGACACAGTGTGTCAAGTTTGCCTAGCTCCAAATCAGCCTTACAACAGTGTGGCAGGGTGCAGTGTCCTGGTCAGCAACTTGAATCAGGTGCTATAGGAATCCAGTGTGCAAATATTCCTAAAATATATCTCTAAAAGTCCCATTTCTGAAACTTAACTCACTCAGATTTATTCACAGAATCATAGAACAGAATTTATTTCAATGACTCCTCTAACAACCCCAATTTAAAAGGAAGAAATCAAAATCTTCACAAGTGAAGTGAATATATTAGGTCTCAGAGGTAATTTAAGTTGCAGCAAAGAAATCCAGCCACTTTTATGGCTCTCAGTTCTTTCCTCTAAGTCGCAAAATCTCCTTTCAAAAGTTTTCATGCACTTCTATGCATGAAAAAGCTGTTCTAAGACTGAAAGGAAAAAATTCATAGAAATGTAGCCAATGTCATGTAACAAATTAATTCTCTATTTAATACATCAAACTACTTACTTGTTGTTTATTAATTTATTCTTCACAGAAAGCCTCACCTATCCAGGAGACAAAGCACTTCTGTTCAGATGTTACTATTTGGGGTTTACCCATGCAAGGGATGGTTGCCTAAGCATAAGGAATTTTTTTTTTTCAGCTGAAAACAGGTGTGTTTTAAGGAAGCTGAAGAACTTTCCCTCATCTTACGTGAAACCAAGGACAATCGCCTCCATTACTATTAATTAATGTCACATACCTTGCTGATGGAGAATCCATGCTTGGCACAATGGTGAGACTACCTCACTTAGTATACAAAAGGAATGCATACTAACTCCTTCATGAATCCAGAGATAAAAAGATTTACTAAGCGACTCATTTGCTAAATATTTCTTGGGAATATTCCAAGAAATACAGAATCAAATTCAAAAGGAAAACATATATTTTTCTCCTTCTCAATATGTGTTTAAAAGAAATAATCTTCATGCATCTCCTTTTCCAAAGGTACCATAATGTTGTTACTGCTATGTAACTCTACCTCTTTCTGTTTTATCAGGGAGCTATATTGCAGAGGAGAGCAAACTGGTTCTATATGTATTTCTGTACAATTACACTACTGCTTAAAAAAAAACTATGTAAAACAGAATGCAAATGGCAATTATAAGCCCAGCTTGGGCTGATCTGGGCCCATATTTCCCATCTCTGTACATATCTAGAATATAATGACTTTCTTCTACCCTAAATATCCCAGAGTCACTAGGTTTAACTCCCAAAGCTTTTGTGTATGAAAAAGAACTCAGCCAGTGTTAGCATAACTCATAGTTTTAAAGTTCTTCCCCATCTTCAAACTGTACAACAAATTCTAGTCAGTGCTGACTTCAGTGCTTTACTCTTCTCTTTATATTCCTAGTGGAAATAGTTTTCCCTTCTCTAAGCTTTTATTAAATAATTGCTTGGTTTCCTCAATTTTATTTATCATGTACTTCCTTGTGATATTGGTTGTGGTTTTCCCTCTTGCCTTTCCCTGGGCTCACGCTTCAAAGTCTCCCCTATAAGCAGTACAAACTTGTATTGCAGACTGCAAAGCATTTTCTTCATCTTTGTATTAATCTGCTTTGCCAGGCTTTTAAAGTAGAAACAACACCCTAACATTTAAAGGTCTTTAAACCATACAATACTTCCCAGCACAAGATAAATATTTGTTTGATAATTAATACCTTCAAATTTACGCATAGGTAGCCCTTGCTAATTCTAAGCTATTTGCTCTTTTGGTTTTTTGTGACTCTCATCCTCACTAAAACTGGCCCATTTCCTATCTGCCATGATCCCAAAGCAGACAGGCAAGACTCAATTCACATCATTGGCACATGGGTATTAGTGTTATTGGGATGCAGATGAATTTGAAAAGTGAATCCTTACACAGAGGAAGGACTAAGCTAATGTGGAAAACAGTCATTTCAATGATTTAAGAATGGAAAGGAAAAGCTTATATTGTCTGCTTACACAAGAAACCAAACTTAGCACCCTGGGCACAAAGCTAGAACACAGTGGGATAACAATGACTATTCAGCCATCTTGGTTGCTGGAACATTCCAATGGCCCAATGGCAAAACATTTGAGGAGTAAGTGGGGCATGTACAGCATCATTTTTGTCTTTTTTTTTTTTAAATATGAATATTGGCTCATTCAAGAGGGATTTGTTGGAGAATTAATTTCCCAAGCAGCTTGTTTTGTTTTGCTTCCTTTCTATGTAGGCAGCTTGAAACAAGTAGGAAATAAATGGCATTAAAATGTGTTCCTGTGAAGAAGCAAATTATCTTTTTACCCTAATATTCCTCAGATTTCCTGAAATTTTGAAAACAACATAAAACCACCAGTGACTTCCCTGTGATTCTTCCTTTGGATCCTTCCTTCCTACATCTAATTTCAGTTCTTTTCTTTTTCTGCTTTGCAAAGTTGCTAATGTCTGTGGCAGTATGCACTATCATGCCAGTTTTAATTCAGGTGAAGCTAAAATTAGAGGTAAACTTACTGGTTAAGTGTTCTCCTATCACATATCACACTGAAGCTCAAAGTAGACACTTAGGGCTAAATTTTAAAAAGGGCTCTCCAAATTTGCATTCACAAAGCCCTCATTGGTATGCATGAGCAGCTGTCTGGAGACCTACCCCACCCAAAAGCAGGCTGTGATTTCCTTATCAAAGACTATACAAATCGTGGTCTAAAATGATAACTGAAAATTGATAAAGCATTGAAACCACAAAACTACAAGGAGCAGGTTCTTATTCATTGTGCTTGAATGCCCTGATTCCCATCGACTATCAACCATACAGTCAATATTTGGACTTTCCTATGGTACTTGCCTTTAACTCAGTGGTGGTGTAGATACTCATCTGATGGGGCATTCATTACCTTACCATGGCAGAGGCATCTCCTGTAATAAAAAATCCAGTAACTGGGATATAAACCATGTACAATCTGAATCTCCACAGGCTGATCTATGAGCAAATCAATCTTAAAAATAGGTGTAATTATTTCTTCTCATTCTCTTGTTCCCCATGTGAAAACTTTGAACTGTTTATCTCCTCAAGATTCATATGGTAAAGCCTTAACCCCTATTGAGATGCTATTTGGAGACAGAGCCTTTGAGAGGTAATCAGAGTTAGAACATTCATGAGTTTGAGGCCCTTGTGGTGGTATTATTGCCCTTACAAGAAGAGACACAAGGTGGCTTTTCTCTTCTCAGTATGAGAAGGTGGTCATCTAAAAACCAGAACAAGATTTAGTAGAAACTAAATTAGTTGTCAGTTTGATCTTGGATTTCCAGCCTCAAAACTGTAACAAAGTATTCTATTATATTGCTCCATGTATGGCATTTTGCAGTGACAGAGAAAACTGACTGTAACAAGGATCTTGTTATAGAAATGATTATACCTACACTTATCTAAATAGTAATATCATAGTTGCAGTGAAATAAATATCATTGTATGGTTGTATGTATCTTTAGATATAACTCTACATCACTAAGCAGTGTAGCAGTTTAAACCTTCAGCTGGTAAAAGTTTATCTCTCTATTTAGCCCATTTGCAAAAGGTATTCCCTTTGGGGGACTGTTTAATAAGTCAAAGACATAACAGAAACAGTGTTGACCTCATTAACATAAGCTCCCTTTTCCTGTTTATAACTTGGTCATAAACCTTCATAACTGCTCAGTAAGAAAACCGTCTGGATGGTAATAGTACTCAGAGGGGGTGTTGTTTGCAGATACGTGAAGCCAAGCCACATGTCCCTCCACCAAAGAGCTTTAAAAGTGCTACTCTCAGTGAAAACAAAACTCCTTAAAATTTATTAACACATCAAAGCCACAATATAGAAGAAAATGGGAGCATACAGAATATAGAGGAGATTTTAACTGACCTAATGTAGACTTCCCACACATTCCCTTAATTTTCAAATGTAATATATCACAAAACACACCTTAAACTACGATTCATTTTTAAAAGTATACATATAGATATATATGATATCTAGGTATATGTATATTTGTGTGTATAGATTATTTATATGCTTATATATGTGGAGGTATATACACAGAGAAATGTACACATTTTTGAGACTTATTCTGATCATCAGTTGTTAGTGTTAAGAAAAAGGCCATCAATCTGAATAAATGTTACCTTTATTTTTTTCTTTTTTTTTAAGATTTTATTTAAAGAGAAACAAAAGCATGTAAAGGGTAGAGATAATACAGAATTCCAAAAAGAGATAAACAATAAGAAATCACTAGTTAATAAATTACATATTATCCTCTTAGAAATAGTTGTTCAAGTTACAAAATTAAAGCATACAAAGTAGATAAACAGTGAGAGTGTGAACAACTACACATGCATGAATCTCTATGTATATTTCTATCCTTTCTGTATTAGAGGGAAAAAGAAAACTTAGCAAGACAAAACAAAACAAATTCCTATAAAAACATTAAACCAAAAAGTCATATAAAACCACAGTACAAGGTGATCTACAATGATTACTCTGTTGTTTCTTATTATCTTCAATAGAATGTCTGTATCATCAGGCATAATTGAATATAACATAATTGAGTATAGCAGTAAATAACAATATTAGTAAAATAAAACATTATAGACACTATAAAACTTCGAAGGCAGGTAATAATCAAACCAGAGTGGATATTCTAGTGGATCTTGTCATCTTAAGTACAGTTGCCTATACTCTCAGACTTGATACTATCAATCATAACAGCTTTGAATAAAATCTATCAATACAAAACAGCGATCCAACAAACCAGATTCAATTACAGTCAATCATGGTAAAATTGTGTAGGTTTTACAGAGCTTTAGATTAATTTAATAGGAAATTAAGGATGATTACCATACTATATCCTGTTATTTTCAGGATTACTGTCTGTGCCTTCAAATCTAGTACAGGTAGAATGACTGGAACAGAATATAATACATCTAAGCTGAGTAGTGTGAGTAATGTGTGTTTTAAATCCTGGTGCACTATTAACAGTATAGTGTATCAAGGCCATCTGTGTTAGAGATTCTAGTTATCCTTCTCTGCCTCATTTCTGCTATGCTACTTTTCTGCCTTTGTTTAGTTTTCTCCTTCATTCTACTGCCTGTCCCACTCATTAAGGCCTTTCTTCCACTGTTCCTAAAATCCTGGTATTTTTTTTTCTCTCTCTAGAATGTCCTTCAGCATTCTCTGAAGGGTTGGATTGGTGGTCACAAACTCCCCCAGTTCCTCTTTGTCATGGAAGTATCTTGTTTCTCCATTAATTTCTGGTGACAGTTTTACAGGGTACATCAATCTGGGCTGGAGGCCACCTTCCTTCAGGACTTGGAAGACCTCACTCCAAGCTCTTCTTGATCTGATGGTCTGTGTCAAGAAGTCAGCCGTGATTCTGATGGGCTTACCTTTATAGATAATCTGTTTCTTTTCTCTGACATCTTTTAATATTCTGTTTTTATACTGAATTTCTGGTATCTTGATTATTGTATGTCTAGGTGTAGTTCTGTTTTGGTTGTAGGTGACTGGAGTTCTGTATGCCTCACATAACCGGATGTCGGATGTCGTTTTCTTTTTCCATGCTTGGGAAGTTGTCCTTTCTGTGAATAGCCTTTGTAATTCGCCTGTTTGTATTCCTGCTTCTTCATTCACATTCCTTATTCTTAAATTGTAGATTCTTTGGTCATCTTCTAGCCTTTGTATTTTTACTGCCTGTTTCCTTGTTATTTTTAAGAGATCTTTCCTTTCATGATCACACATTGCAAACTTGTCTTCAAGTTTTGATAGTCTATCCTTAGTTTCTTTTAAGGTGTTTTGCCAGCTTTCAATGGAGTTTTTAATTTCCTGGTAGTCTCTTTGAAGCTGCTTCATGCATTCTATATTTTCTTTATATTCTTTATTGAATGTTTCTCTCCTTTTTTTGTGTTCCTCCCTTCTTTCATCTGTATCATCCTGAGAGATGCTTCCTGAGAGCATTTCTTTTATTACTCTACTCATATCCTGCTTTACCTGATTTAATATTTCAGTTTTGAGCTTGTCTACAAGGCCCCAAAGATATCTCTTAATGTCCATTGACGCCATGTCTGATGTTGTGTGTTTGCTGCCCTCAGTCTCCCTTGTTTTTCCCTCTCCTGGATCAGCGCTCTCAGGGTTCTGGGCTGGGGGCCTCCTCCTCCCTCTCTCTCCTGTCATGGTCCTGGCTTCCTCCACACAGGTTACAGTGCAGGTCCCAGCCCCTTTCCTTGTTGGCAACGTTTCCTCTGAAGCAAGCTGGCAAGGAACCTCCACCCTGTCCTGCCTGCTCTTGTCACTGTGGTGTAAGCAGTGGTTGCATATGCCTGCCCCTCCCCACCGGGCCAGCCAAACTTCAGGGGCCTTTCACCCAGTCAGTGCTTGCTAGGCACAGGGAATTGATTTGGGATGGCTCATTAGGTCCCGACCAGGAGCGCAGCCCAGTCCAAGCAAATCCCACGAATCTGCTCTGGGGACGGAGCAACCAACTGAAGTCACTGTCACTCCCAAGTTCAGGCTCCTCCTGCCCAATTCCAACATGTCACCCATTTGGTCATGCCCTTCAGGGGGGTCTCATTTCTAGCACTGACTGTGGATTAATGAAGGTCCCTTCACTGGCTCTGCTCTCTGTTGGGCTCACCAACCCCCAACTTCAGCACTGCTGTGCTTCCTGTGAGTGGTGGCAGGAACGAGTTTGGGTGGCTCTGCCTGCCAGCATGGATTCAAGCTGGTGCAAACTTGGTGGGTCACTGCGAAAACGCTGTGTCCCGTAGTTTTTAGCTGTTTCAGTTGTAGTCCCAAAGTATTTGACAAGCTGTTTTAAGTTTTAATTTCTTCCTGTGTCAAGAGGATCCATCTCCCTCTGTCTGGGTCTCTCCAGGGTGTTTTATTCTGGCATATGAGTTGTTTCTCCCAGGAGGCTTTGTATTCTGTTGCTCACTGATCGGCCATCTTGACTTCTCTACCTTTATTTTTCAATGAGAAAAAGAGAGTGAAAAAAGGAAGGAAAGATTTTAACCTTTGAATCTGCTTGTATGAACTCCAAAGTGTTTGCAAAACAGGTTCTCCACACACAGCTCCTCAAGATACATGGTAGGGCACCAAAGGACAGAGATTGTGGTTTAGATTGTGGTTTAGATATGGCTGTTTCTTCCATAGTCAACAATTTCTGATAAAAGAAAAATTGAAATTTCTATTTAATATGACAAATAAATTGAATATATACTCTAAAACATCATATTTCTTTTCATATTAGTTTAATTCCTGCACTCAAATTCCCGTTTAGTAAGAGTAGACTTCAAAGATTCAGTAAGCATATGTCAGAGTCCAGAATTAATTGAAACAAATCATGAAGTCTAAAAACTGTTGCAAAAAAATATATCACCCTTCTTGTGGTTGATACATTGTGTCAACTTGAGAGTTTAGAAGTTTAACTGAGAGCTCAGCAGGGAGCCAGGTTTCTCCCTTCCTAAGTATCCTCATGCTGTGCAAAAGACAGCAAGGAGATTTTGTGAGCACTACACCTGCCCTGGTGGGAGGTTGGACTGAGTACAATATAAGCCAGGAGAAGAGGTTTGTTTTTCCCTTTTGTTTTGGCTCCTTTTGCTCCGGCTGCTGCCTTGAAGTATTGCCCCAGTGCCATGCCACCCTGCCTTGGAGCCAGCTGATTATAGACTGAAACCTCCACAGTGAGCTAAATGAACTTTTCCTTCCTTCATTTTGGATGTCAGGTATTTTGTCCCAGCAACGAGAAAAAAAGTAACCAAGACAACACTTTAGAAGCAATGACAATCACCTTCATAGGGCTACCGATATAAGCATCAGAAGGGTGAGTCAACTAAATCCCTGCTCCTTATGCCTCACCCCTGAAAACAACTCACCTGAACCTCATTGAGTCTGTGAATCTATTTCCACTTGACAGAAGCAGCAATCATGAGGGAAGCCAGTTAGGCAAGGAAGCAATGTGAGAAATTCAGAGTGTAGAACTTTCTTTAGGATAGGCAGCTGGGTTTGTTCAAGAGATATATGGTCCAGGGGAACAGAGATAAAGATGGATTCTAAGGGGAAAACTAAGAGACAACCAAATGAATCATGTGGCCCACAAGTGGATCATGCTTTGAACCCATCATCAGCCATTTTTAAGGCTAATGGGAGAAACTTGAATATAAATGGAATATTTACTACCATGAAAAACTTGAGATGAAAATACAATGGTGGTTAAGTTGGAAAATGTCTTTATTTTGGAAAATAGATCCTAAACTATTTAGAAATGAACTAGCATGAAGTCTGTAACTTATTTTAAATAATGTAGCAAAAAGATTATAAATACAGTAAAAAGAATGCAATTACAGTATTAAATTGAGCTGATGAACCCATGGGGATTTATTATACTCTTAAACTTATTTTCCTACATATTTGAACTTTTCCCAATAAAAATGAAATGAATTTGAATTCACTAAGTTGTTTTATAGGCATAACATCATTTCAATGCTTTTAATGCACATAAATGCATACAAAGACATATTATTAGGGAATTAATTAGCAAAATAATTATTTAAAATGCAAATCCTTCCTTTATGTCCTACTTGATTTACCTTGTAAAAGCAACTTAACAGCTGGATTCACTAGTAAATTAGGGGGAAAATAACTCTCCTCTCAAAATGTTCTTATGAGGATGAAGTGAAACAACATTTTATAAACCATATATTGTGATACAAATGCTACTTATAATTACAATTATAATTATAAATTGCATCTTGCTTTATAGTTAATTTCCTAATAGCAATTAACATGTCCCTCCTCCACTTAGGAGAAGGAATGTACTAGTAAATTCAAAAGTATAAATATTCATGTCTCCAAACACATTTCCTATTTTCGTGTCATCTGGCAAGGAAAGACTAGTACCTTATTCCTAATAAAAGTTAGCATATGCACACACAAACATAGTCATTTATGGTTATTGGATATTGTTCTCTCTGTATGCATTTAACTTTCATCTAGCTTACCTTAAATCCTTTCTGAATACTGTTAAGATTAGAGATCAACATCAAGTCAAAGATAAGATTGTTTCTGCAAGCTTATTGGGGGACACTGACAGAAGAGAGATGCGTGTCTAGTAACAAAATCCTATACTTTGTAGATTTTGAAAATGTGAGAGACAGATCCACCTCTGTCCGCCAGGCACCACCATCAGAATGCCCTTTCCTAAAGGCACACAGTGGGGGTAGAGAGAACCAGACATCTGCCATGACCTGCCAGGTGCTGCCACCAGAAGGCCTTTTCCTATGGCACACAGCATAGGCAGAGAGAGCCAGACAGATCCACCTCTGCCTGTTGGATGCCACCACCAGAATGTCCTTTCTCAGGGTGGCCAGCACAGGCAGAGAGAACCAGCAGATCTGCCTCTGCCTGCAGGATCTGCCACCAGAAGGCTCCTATGGCCAGCAGGCACAGGGACACACAGCTAGGTAAGCACTGTGCACCTGTAGGCCACCATTGGAGGCCCTTGGTTCCTTTGGGCAGCCATCACCCAATAGCAGAGTCAGACAAATACATTCCCATGTGTCTGACACCATCTGGGGAGACCCAGTGTAGACACACAGCTGAGAGAAGCAGCCCCACCTCCATGCACCCCTGATCATCAGGGAAGCCCCAGTGTAGCTGCACAGGTCTGGAGAAGCCTGCTCCATGCCCTGCTACCTCCCTGCAAATCTGGAGTTAGAGAAACCCATGTGCCTGACCCATCTCCCACCCATGGAGGGGCAGCCAATGTGGGAAGTGCCTGGGGCCCCACAATCAACATATTGGGAGGAACTCAAGAGAATGTCAAGACAACGGAGCAAAAGGCAACCTCAGACCTCTAGCCCACACAGAACAAATCTGGGAGATATAGTGATAGAAGAAAATGGAGTAACACACCTGAAATCTCTGAAAGGATTGCAACTGAAGTAAGGAAACAACTTCATGAGATTGTAAAAGCAGCAAAATCAGAAATAATGTCTCACATAAAAGAAATCACAAACATACTGAAAGAATTGTTCAGCAAGTCTAAAGAACACATAGACAAAAAAGAGGAGCATAGAAAAATTGATGGAAACTTTGAGTGAATATAGAAAGAAATTACAGTGTGTGAAACAGATTCAAAGAGATATCCCAGAAATTAAAAATTCAATTGAAAGCTGGCACTATCACTCAAAAGAGACTAAAGGTAGACTTTCAAACCTCAATGACAGGATTGCAGCTGATGATCATGAAAAGAACAATCTCTTAAAAACAACACAGAATGAGGAAATAACAACTCAATGGTTGCAAGATGATGCAAAGAAGCATACTTTAAGAATGAGAGGTGTTGGTGATGAAGCAGGGGTCAACACAAATGAAATTAAAAGGATATTCACAGAAATAAAAGAAGAAAACTTCCCAAACATGGGAAATGGATCTGGCATGCAGATAAGTGAGGTAATAGGACTCTAGCCATAACCAAAGTAAATCTACACCCAGACATATAATAATCAAGATCCCAGAAACTGAACACAAGAATAGAATATTAAAAGCTGTTAGAGAAAAGAAACAGATCACCTACAGGGGAAAACCAATCAGAATCACAGCAGATTTATCAAGACTTATACAACCATCAAGTCAAGAAGAGTTTGGAGTGAAGTGTTTCAAACCCTGAAGGAAAACACCTTCCAACCCAGATTGATGTACCATGCAAAACTATCTTAAAAATTGATGGAAAAATAAGACACTTCCATGATAAAGAACAACTGAAGGAATTCATGACTACCAAACCAACCCTACAGAGAGTGCTAAAGGATATTCTAGAGAGATAGAGAGATTCTAGATGGTTCTAGGAACAGCAGCAGAGGAAGATCACCAAACAAGACAGGCAATTGAATGAAGGGGAGAAGTGGAGGGCCAACAACAGGAGTATAGTATAGCAGAGATGAGGCAATGTATACTGGTTATAACCATTAGATAGTCTCAGGTCAGCAATAAAAAGAAACACAGGGAGAGTGGATCAAGAAAGAAGATCCATCAATATACTGTATACAAGAAACACATTTAACTGGAAAGGAAATTCCTAGACTGAAAATCAAAGGAGAGAAAACAATTGTTCCATGTGACAGAAGACCAGAAAAAAAAAAAAAGCAAGAGTAACTTGCCCATCAATCACAGAATGGATAAGAAAGGTATGGTATTTTCTTGGAGTGGAAAGCTACCCAGCTATAAAGTACAATAATCTCAAGGCTCCTGCAGGTAAATGGACGCAACTGGAGATCATGTTCATTTGTGAAACAGTTCAAACTCATATGCATGAACCCTAGCATAAGAAACAGAAGGAGTTAAAGGGATCCAAAAGCAAAATAGTTGCTGTAAGAGTGCCAGGGGAGGAAACACCTGGGAGGGAAAGGTGATAATTACTGTTAATTTCTTATTGTCTTGTCTTGAAGTCTTATGTTGTTTTCACAGTTTTGTTAGGTTTGGCTTTGTTCTGTCTTGTTTTGGTAGATTTTACTCTGTCTGATGATAGGGCAGCTATTGTGAATATAATAGGATATATTATGGTAATCTTGGTTTCCTATTATATTGCTTTGAAGTCTTAAAATGGTTTCATTCATTTGTTTAATTGGTTTTATTGTTTTGTTTGATTTTATTATGTGTGATGGTATGAAAAACTATTTTTAAGAAAATGAGACATTATAGTAGCCATTGCTGATTTTCTATCATCTTGCTTTGAAATCCTATCATGCTTTTGTTTTTCTGTTTTGATTGATTCTATCCTGTTGTGTTTTATTTGATTTTATTATGTGTGGTGGTATGGACAACTTTTTTGAGGAAAATGAGAGATTATTGTAGCTCTTATTCATTTCCTGTTATCTAGTTTTAAAGTCCTATAATGCTTTCCTTCTTTTGAATGGTTTTATATTATTTTGTTGTGTTTGCTGTTATTGTGTGTAAAGATATGGTCAACTATTTCAAAGAAAACAAGAGAATTATATTAGCCACGTTGATGTCCTGTTGTCTTGTTGTGAAGTGCTGTGTTGCTTGCATTGTTCTGTTCTGATTCACTTTTCTTTTGTTTTATTCTCTTTAAAATAAAAAAATTTAAAAATTCATTGTAAAACTAGGTTATAAGAATACTTTTACCTTTGATCCCATCATTTAGAATTTTCCTTGAAAAAAAATTCCCCACAAGAGAAACTCTATCAATGCATGAGCTGCCACCAGACTGTAAACATCAAGACCCAAGCCTTGCCCCCTAAGCCAGTGCCATTCGCAGACTGAAGGGAGAGAGAACAATGCCACCCCAGCAAGTAAGCACCATCTGGGAATCAGCACCTTGTGCAGTCCACCACCGGATTGGAAACAGCTAGACCCAAACTCCTTCCAGCAAGCGGGCTGGCAAACGAGAAGTACCAATCCTCCCCAACCTTAACTCCCCCACCATAAGCAACCAGCTTATCTGGAGAAACACAGACTGTGATGATAGCTATCTATCAAGGTGAAATGCAATTGGATGCCTGTGGTACTTTGGTGTTTCACTAACATTGCAGGTCTATGGCCAGTAGTCTGAGCATAGGTTCAGAGGATAGTGATATGCAGTATGGCATCTAGGGGGGATCTCGTTCTGAGGGTGGTAGCCATTGTTTATTTTCTATGATCTGTTTTGAGGTCCTATATCATTTCCATAGTTTTGTTGGGTTGGGTTTTATTCTCTTGTTTTGTTTATGTTAAATCTGATGGTAGGAGAAGCTATTTCAAGAATGGCAAGATATATTATGGTAGTAATTTTGGATTTATTGTTTGCTTGTTTTGAAATCCTTTATTGCATTCATTTTTTTGTTTTTATTGTTTCTATTCTTTTCTTTTATGTTTGATTTTTACTATGTCCGAAGTTATCTGCAGCTATTTTGAGGACACCAAAAGGCATTACGGGAACTATTGTTGATTTCATGTTTTGAAGTCCTGTATCTCTTACAATGGTTTGATTTTATTGGTTTTATTCTGTTTTATCCTCTAAAATATTTGAAAGAAAAAGAAAATGGAAGCAGATGTTCAGATTCTAAAAATCAGGCTCTTCATGTCAATCTCTGTTTTAGTAATTTGAACCACACCTCCTTCTGTTACATCACCACTGAGATGAATTATTTTACATGACTAACCAAATGAGAAATGATGTAAAATACATGAACAACCAAATCAGAAGTTAATTTTTCTTCTAGACATCTAGAAAGTGCTCTTAAATGCTACTATTGGTATGCAAAGAGTAAATTACCAAATCATAAATAAAATACATTTAAAATGCAATTAAATATTTAAAGTTATAATGAACCACTGAGGTCTATTGGGAATTCAGAATTCTTAAGCCCAAGAGGCGAGTTGGTTTATAAGTTCAGAAAGTATGATGACCATACATCCATGAACATGGAATTTGGCATTTGCTGAAAGTTTTTGGTCCTCTTAGTCCCTGATTAGAATCACCAGAAATCTTATATTCATTCAAGACATCTTTCTCATGTTCATGGAGCCAAATAAAGCAGAGTTAAGAGGTCTCTTGGGTATGTTGAACTTAGCAAACCATCACCCCCATAAGTCTACAATGCTTAGGACTTGTCCTAGCTTTGATTAGCAGTGTAGATGTTGAATGAAAGGTATGACCAGTAGGGGGCCCAAAAAACCACCTGCATACCTATCCCTTAATATCATCATCAAGATGTACAGAAGAGTTGGAAAATTTCTCGCTATCTACTCTATCTACCTGCCCAACATGGGTTTAGATGTTTACTAAGAATTCAAAACAGAATTTCCTGCCAGACACTTGCCACAGCCAGAGTCAGGTGATCCCAAAACAGAAAATGTAGGGTACTCAGTTCAAAACTAAGAGTCAGGAGGATGATGCCACTGAACTTCAACAAGAACCATGAGAATTAAGATGGGGAATTTTGATGGATTAAAAACTGGTGGTTCACTTAACACCAACTGAATTAAATCAACATGGCTGAGCATAGATGTTCCACCTGAGGAAAGTTGGCAGCATAAATAGAGACATGGAGAAGACAAGTGAGGTGCTGTGGGTTTCTCTAAGTGTTGCTGCTTTGAGTTGTTGGTTGTCCCAGAGGAGCTCGTCATGACTAGCTTCGCACTGTGAGTTCTACCATGGTCATCGGAGGAGCTCGAGATCCTGTTGGTGAGAATGGCTGTGGTTCACATTGGGGAATCTCTGGTCTTTACATCAAGCATTGCTTCCTGGCTCCAAAGGGGAAAACATGTGCTGTTTAATCTCCAGGTGCAACTTGTTATATTGGCTTTCTGGTATGTACTCGAGTGTTGTTCTTATCTTTGGAGGAGCTTGGGACCTCTATGTCGCTGAGGATGGCTGTGGTACTTTTCAGGACAGCCCTACTTCTTATTTTGAGCATGACTTCTCAGCTCCAGTGTAGAGCCCTCAACCTACCAGCACAGCTCCTTCACCCCACTGGCATAAACTTTCTAGCTTCCACCACTGACCTTTGGGCCTTCCCAGTGTGGATCCATAAATCAGATTGGTGTGAGTCCTTGTTGTGGGCTCTAGACCTCCAGTTGGACTCATGGGAGGCATTGCCATGGGCTCTAGGTTTTCATCTGGACTCATGCAGGACATTGCTGTGGGATCCAGGCCCTTGGATGAATATGTGGATTCTTAGTGTTGAGACAGATTTCCTGCACTTTCTTGTGTTAACTCTGGGTGACCATCATAAAATAATATTATAAATTCCGTGTCCTGATTCTAATTGTTCTCCTCACAACCCCTGACTACAACAGGTATGTTGGCAGGAGATGGACCAGCACCCAGGGTATGTCATCCAGGGCATAGTCACGGCATAGTCACACAGGGCAGTAAATCATGTTTTGCATAAAAGACAGAGTTGGATAACCAACAGCTCCAGACAGAGGTGTTAGCGCAGCAGAGGCCAAGAAGGACTTTAGGAGCAGGAGCCTTGTTTTGCAAAGTAGAAACTTTCTCCTTGTTGCTATGGAACTTCTCCTTCCCTAATGACACACTGTCCTGGGGAAGAAGAGGAAGGAAGGATATTTGAGAGAGGGAGCTGTTGGGATGTGGTTATAAACTGGCTTAGAAAGCCCAAAACAGCTTTGGAGAAATAAATCTATCTGTCTTTATATTTGAGTGTTGTATATAAAATTTCAATTCCACTACCAATTGTCCTGAGTATACTGCCTAATTCTCTACTCAGACTGACGTTTTTCTAGGTCCTCCAGACAGAACTCAGAATTGCTAACAAAGAGTTGAGTTTTCTCACTTTTCTTCAGCGCAATATTCGCAGGGTAAACCTGCCTCCTGATCCAGCTTCCTTGGCTTTAGGGACCATGTAAGATTGTCAGCGCCTGCCATTTTAATGTGTTTTCACAGAGCAGGCTCATGAAATGTGGCAGCTGGAGGCAAGGATAAGATGGGAACAGGTTTGCCAGCTTCTGAGAGAAACCAAGATTTTCTTAGTGAGGAATTTAAAGGCATATTTACACTGCTACCTCCAGACCAGCACAAAACCAGGAACAGTTATGTTCCTGCCATTCAAGGCAAGAATAGGGTCAAAGACAATCACAAAAACAATTAAAGAACAGCACCCTTGAGAGCATCCAGGGGACACAGAGGAAGAACCTAACTTTAAAAACAAACAATACAGGAAAAAGGTTTAAATGTGTCCACTCTACCTGGCAACCAAAAAGAACAGGTTCCAGACAGTGTAGCTCTTATCCATTTATGCAGAATGGGGACCAAAGAAAAGTGGGGCATTGCTTTGAAGGACTTCAACATATCCAAATTTGCTTTCCTTGTATCCTAACAAAATTTATAGTTCATTGATCTCAAAGATCTTGCTTTGGTTTTCTGTATGTGACAATGCCTCTCCCTATTCCTCTCCTTTAGAGCTGTACTGGTGTGACTGTTTATGTATAGATCTGCTTCACTGGCATGTGTGTGTGTGTGTGTGTGTGTGTGTGTGTGTCTGTCTGTCTGTCTGTGTGTCTATGCTTTGTAGACAAAGTATGTGTCTGATGGTTAAAAGATATTTTAAGTCCTTGATAATCCATACAATATTCCCTACAACATATCCAAATAGGATGCTAAAATTAGGGTGTGATTCTAACAAGCAGAATCAGATATTATGGTTTTACTAACATTTGGTGTCATCCATGTACAGACAAACTGACTTTTTAGAAACATGACATTAAGAACATTTTTTATTCAAAGTTTAAGGCAGTTTTCTTAAATTATCATGACATTGCAATATATTCAGCAGGATATCTGATCTGACACTGTAATTAACCCAGGTGACCCATCCCCATAATACACATTCTGCACCCTTATTCTGGGAAGGACTGTAAACTGCTTTCCCCCATCAACTTGCATTTTATTGACTAGCACATTTATGAGCTTCTAACATTTTGCTTTCACTCAAGCCTATGAAATATACCCAAGGATGTCCATCTTAATTAAATTTGTACTGGCTTCTCTAATTATATATGTTTCTGACAATTCTCAGTTAAAAGCCCACTTCCACCCAGTCTGCAAGACCTAGCAAGACATGTGAGCCCTTGCAACTAAGAATGAGGCACAAGATTTCTACCAACACTAACCACCGATCTGGTTTCTCAGTTCATCTCTGAGCTCAACATATGCTTTAGAAGCTAGACTTTCAAATTAATATTCTTCAACAACTTCTCCGCCATCATCTGTAGTTTTAGAGTTTATAATTACTGTCAACACAGTTGGCAAGCCTTATTCATTCATCTGTTCTTCCATCCATTCATTTATTATGCAAGCTTTACTAAGATAATACAAGTAAACAAAATAACAACAAAATTATACTAAGCATCTCTTATGGCTTGGGAATATTAATAGGCCCTGTGGATATAAGCCTAACTCAGAATTCAGAAGGAAAGTCAACATTTGTATGTATAGTATAATTTTTAATCCTTCCTTCTTTTCAAATTGCTTTCTTTCAGACCCAAAAGAAACCAGATTGCACATAAAAGTTAGATAATTATTAGATTTCTCAGTAGCAAAACTAGAATTTGAAACTAATGAAGGGCAAGTAAGGGATGATGATATAAGCAATTTTTCATTTTGAAACAGGGTTTGCTATGCAGTTTAGGCTGGACTTGTATCCACTATATAGCTCAGGTTGGCCTTGTACTCACAGAAATCCTCCTACATCAGACTCCTGAGTGCTGGGATTAAAGGCCCAGTCAAGTAAACGTTTTACATACATTGAAACCCTCCAAAATAAATGTAAAAGTAGAGGGGGGGTGGTTCAAAGAAGGGAAACAGAGGGACGAAATGGATCACAATATATTATGTATATATACCAATCTTCTAAGTGAAACCCATTATTTTAAAAATTGACCCAAGAAGAAAAAAAAATTGAACAAAAAACTGATAATGCAATTCTGAAAATAAATGTATATAAAAACTATCATTCACTTGTGAAGCAGAAACTGAGAGCTTATTATGTACATCAAATCTTTCTGAAAGAACTGTTAAAGGATATACCTTATCACAAAGAAATGTGAACCTTAACACACATGGAGAATGGAAAGCACAGAAATTTATCAAATGCAGTCCTTTAACTAGCTCTTGATTAAAATAAATAACTAAAATTCTGAGTTAAAAGTCAAAACTAAGACAAAATTCTAAGTAAAACAAACAGACTTAGAGGAATGTTCAGTAGAAACAAAAAGAATACTAGGCTTTGTCTTCAGAAGAAGAAAAACACTTAGAAACATCCATAATAGTTAAATGTCTGTCTAAATGGGGTTCTAATTTGCATGTATTATGGAAGAAATCATTTTATAGGAAAAAAATCAAATTTTTCTCCAAAACATGTGACCTTATAAAGACAAAGAACCGTTAATTTTCTTTTTGAACCTCAATATACTTTTTGATGCTGTTCATTCATCCTTGCCTTCTGTTTCTCTGTGAACATGTAGAGACTCAATCTATGAAAATACAATCAACTTCTCAGAAAGACAGCTGACTTTTGCTCTCAAAGTTGTGTGGCAAATTGTAGCTACTCCTTCCCTTTACCTACAACTATGTTATCAAAACTTAGATTTCAGGACACTGGTATATGTCCAAAAATTACATATGCTCCAGAAAATTTTGTTTGTAGGAGTTTTATGTGTTACTATGTATGCCATTAGAAATTCAAATTTTAAAAAAGTAAATATGTTCATTTATTTATTAAAAACAAACATTATTATAAAAATGACATCTTAATTAAAAAATAAAAATACTTTCCAGAGAAAAACATTCTGTAAGAAGAGTTACGATCATCTACATTTTTGCAAATCTCCTTAGTGTCTGGTTTAGTAGGAGCAGCTTGATTCTCACATTCAGCTCTGTATTCAGTCTGATGAGATGTGTCTTACTGAAGCATGAAAAAAAATCACACACATACATATTTGAGGTAAATAACCCTTTGCTCTTCTTAGATAATTATGTATTCTTGTGATATTGTATCAAATTTCAGTAAGGGGAAGTTTCTTAAAGTTTAGGTACAATATAGAATCTTAAGTCATAAATAAACACTTTCCTCCATCATATTAAAATTCATTGGCATATCTGGCACATGGAATTTTTTTAACCATATATGAATTTGTCGCCTCATGTGCTGATTTTGTGAAATATTCATTTATTAAATTTGGCTCATCTTCCAAATGTTCATATTTTTATTTAGTACATAAAAGTCATATTTTTGTATAATGTATATTAATATCATGACCAAGCATATCAGAAAAATCTTTGAGAATCAAGAAGCTCTTAAGCTAATGAAGGTATTTAGGAGTTTTGAAAATCTGAAATTTTCACCTGAGAGCACAAGTTTTATTACCGTATCGGCAGCCGATACAGTTGTTGGTTTTCTTGAATCAACATTTTCAAGAAAATATCAGTCGACTGCACATGTCCAAACATCCATATCAGTGCATCAGGGGTTTTCCCCAGCAGAAATGGTGTTCCATGCAGAGCTGCTGATTCCAATCAAAGTTCAACCTCTAGACAGCCGTCAGTCTCTGATGCAGAGCAGAAACTTATGCAAACTTCTCATTTTGTCTTAGCTAATGTTTAAAAACCAATGTCCTCCAAATCGAGTTTAATAAAATTAACAAATAGTATTTCTTCAGTGAAAACATGGTTTAAAATGCTTTCTTCCTCTTATGGTGCTCACTGCACTGAGCAACCTTTAGTTTGCTGCTGTTGCCTTGGATGATGCAAAGATGTTCTGCATGCTACCCACCATTGGGTCCCCACCTTCCCTGAAAATGCCACAGTGGGAAAAATGCAAAAAATTCCCTCCATTTACTATGAAAATACTTTGGATATTGTGGGTCTCTTGCATATTCTTGGGGACCACCATGGGGTGATGGACCACTCTTTAAGAGCTACTACCTTTAAAAGATAAGAGAAAATAAAATCTTCTGAAAGGGAGTAAGCTCCTAAAACATTTGCAGAATGAAGAGAGGAGCTAGAAGTGTGGGATGCTCTAAGTGCTCTGAAGATGATGCATCCATCAAATTTGTCAGAATAAGTGACACTTTCCATTCTAGGGCCTGTACAGGAGAAGCATGCACTGGACTAGTGAAGAGATGGTGACAGAAAGAGATGAGGACCTGAGAGGTCTTTTGACAAAAGTGGCAGATTTAAAAAAAGAAAAAGAAAGAAAGAAAAGAAATCCAGGTGGATCTTTGGAAATGGAGTTGCTAAAGAAACAGTGTTTTCTTGAAGAGCCTTTTCTGTTGTCTAAAGTGTACTTGAGACTATTTCAGCATAGATGGTGTTCTGTGCTCACAGGTTCATCTTTGTGTATATCCAAAAGGTTACTAGTTAACATTTGGTGTATTCTAACTAGGATTACACACTACACAGCATGCGGTTAGTGTTTGAAAGAAAAATCAAGAGTTCACACTCCAAAAAGCTACCACAAAACTCTCTTGATGGCTTTACCCCTACTAAAGGGTTTTTGATAATTAGCAGGAGATGCTTCTTCATTGGTAGGATGAGTTTAAGATTGTCTGAACATCACATCATGGCTTTGTCTTTCCTGGGCAGAGGGAATAGCCTGGGCACCCTCAGAAGAGGCACCAGGGAATGAATTCAGACTCAAAATGCTGCCATCATCTAGCCATTTTCTGGAATTGTGAAGTTAGAACAGATTCTCATCTGCCTTCAGGGAATCTTTTGCTGAAGACCGGCACAATGTCTTGAAAGGACAAAGAACCAAAACTCTATCAGGTTTAAGGATGGTTTTTGCTATGTAATAAATAAATAAACAAATACCAAGTTCTTGTCTGCCTGCTAATAAAGTTTTGCATGTGTGAGAATTTAGTTTGAAACTCATCTTTCAAAATATACTACCCAGTAACGAGGTTGCAAGGAGACCCGAGTCCTCATTTATCTCAAATTAACAAAGCTTCTTTCTGCTGGAAGGAAATCCTTACCAGATGAAGGAGAACAAAATTACTTCATAACAGAAACCAGGGAAAAGAGTTGAAAATGAGAAAGACAAAATTAAGTGGCAGATATCATTTGAATTAGTGAACAGCACCTTAAGGAGGAGGTGTTTTACAAGGTGCTAATGTAGCAAAGGATAAGTAGATTCATCTTGCTCAAAGCTAACAGGTCATCTCTAAGCCCATGGAGTGTCCAGCCTCCTTCATTAACATGTTTTTATTTGCATGGGGGCCTGGGTCACATGAAAAATACGATTTATGGTGAGGGAGCTTTGTGCCACTGTGTCATCTCTGCCTTTGCGGGGGCTGGAGACTAAAGGTAGTCACTCAGGTGATCCAACGTCCCAGTTACATGACTGAGCCACAACACTTCCTCAGAAGCCAAAGCTTTATTTGGTGGGTGTCCCTGTCAGCCTTCTAAACATATGGCTACACGTTACCATTGAGACAAGCCGATGCTGTCTTCACAGCTCCACTGAGAGAGGGCAGCTGGCAGCTGCACGCTTGCAACTCCTCGACCCCTCCTCCCTTGCTTGATTTTAATTTCTATCCTTTTGCTTCAATCAGCCATAACCATGAAAGCTATGTCTTAGAGTCCTGAGTCCAATTTAAAATTATTGAACCCAAGAATGAGCTTGGGAAACTGTGAATTTATATTTAATATCTGTAGTGTGGGTGGCCTTAGGGTACTTACTCTCAAACTTGCAGTTTATATTATAAATGAAGATTATTTGGGGGACTTCCAAACTTTATAATACCTAAATACACGATCATTTCATTTCTTCAGAATCAAAATGAGAAAAAAAGGCTTTGGAATAGAGAGGCAGAAAAAAAGATACTAAGTTCACCAGCTTTTCTGGAGCAACTGGAATCTGATAGAGGGTCTAAAGCCCAGAAAAAGACAAAAAAAAAAAAAAGACAGAGAAAAATTATACCTTAAACTTCACCTAAATGTATCAAGTACTGTGAAGTGCTGTGTTCAGTTTCCCTTGATTATATATAGGTGGAATCCTGACTTTGCTTACATTTTATGAGCACATTTTGGAAGTAAAGCACAAAGGGTGGCTGTTTACAGAGGGTGGGGCTGCCAGAATAAGAGGTAAAGGGGTCCCTGATATGGACAGCTCCGCTTTCTTGCCCTAAATAGATGGCAACATGTAGATAAGTTCAGAGCAACAGCAGAGGAAAAGAAAGGAACTGATTTTCAGCCAATCTGGTGACTCAAAATCTACCTCTTCCCCTATAACTCTGAGAGCCATGGCCTCAAGTTCACTTTGCATGTGATGATAAAACAGGACAGCAAGTCAAAAAGGAAAACCAGGGCCCTAAGGGCCTCAGCATGGAGGCCATGTTATACATTTCAAAGTGAGAAGTGTTTGGGAAACATGGTGTTTCCAACACTCTAGAGGTGACAGTTATGTAAAACCCCCCAAAACAAAGCATCAGTTTATTTCCCCTCCAGGACACTCTGTTCTCCTCTCAAAGGCTCATGTGTACTGTACACACCAGCTAAGGAATGACAGGTAGATACATTTCAGGAACAAGTTTCCCTGAAAGTTGAGAAGGCAGCCAGGCCTGTGCAGAGCTGTGTCTGTTGCAGGCCCTGGCACCTGCTCCATGGTGTCACACCGCCCCTTACAAGGACAATTTCTCTGAGATGACAAAGCACAGAGGCTGGTCCCAATTCCCTTTGTTTAGACCCCACTCCTCTTTCCACAAAGATGATAGCCATATAAATATATGAAATGTTGTTATAGATTAAAAACTGGTGGTCAACTTAATGCCAGCAGAATTAAATCACCATAGTGCTGAGCATAGATGTTCCACCTGAGGAAAGTTGCCAGCATAAAGAGAGATGTGGAGAAGGATAAGGGAGGGTTGAGGCATTGAGGTATTGCGGGTTCTTCTACATGTTGCTGTTTGAGCCACTGGTTCTCCTGGAGGAGCTCTGGTCCTTACATTGAGCATTGCTTCCTGGCTCCGGAGGGGAAGACGTGTGCCACTTAATCTCCAGGATGAACGCCTCATAGTGGCTTCCTGGCATGTACTCAACTGTGCATATCGTTGGAGGAGCTCAGGGCCTCCGTGTCACTGAGGATGGCTGTGGTGCTTTTCAGGACAGCCCTGGTCTTTATTATGAGTGTGACTTCTCGGCTCCAGCGTAGAACCCTCAACCTACCAGCACAGCTCCTTCACCCCGCTGGCAAAGACTTTCCAGCTTCTACCACTGACCTTTGGGCCTTCCCAGCATGGATCCATAAAAGAGACTGGTATGAGTCCTTCCTGTGGGCTCTAGATGTCCAGTGGGACTTGTGGGAAGAATTGTCATGAGTTCTGTGTATTCATCTGGATTCATGCAGGTCATTGCTGTTGGATTCAGGCCCTTAGCTGAATTTTCTGTCTTTGGTGTTGTAAATAGATTTCTTGCACTTTGTGTTAACTCTGGATGACCATCATGAAAAATATTATAAATTCCATGTCCTGATTTTAATTGTTCTTTGTACAACCACTGAGTACAACAAATGTGTATATGCTTATAAATATATGGAGACAGAGACAGACAAGACAGAAACAGGAAGAGACAGAGAAAGGGAGAGGGAAAGACAGAGAGAGAAAGATTCCAAGACCAAATATCATTTTGAGAGGAATCATCACTGTTTTGACTCATCTAAGTATCTGCTCACTGCAGTGATTTTTATGAGACCCAAAGGCTATTTTACTCCTGCTTGTTTTTCACATATGTTTTATCTTTCAACCTTTTTACCTTCATTAATTTGTCTCTTCATTCAATAAGCCCTAAGACATCAGTAAACTCCTCATGAGAATCCTTTTTTCAAAGATCCAAATGTATGAATCAGAGAAAGTGGATTTTTATATTTGTTGATTTGTTCATTTCATTAAAGAATCCAAGCTTTGTAATTTAGGGATCTGAACATCTTCCCTGGACCAGGTGATCCCTCGCCATTTGGCAAGCTGGTTGTTCTGAGGGCTTTCTGCACTCTGAGAAGACAGGCAGACAGCTGGGCTTAGGGGTAAATCATAGGCCAGAGGGATCTGCCAAATCCCCCCTGATGTTAAGTAGCTTCATTTACTTCAGTAACAATTCATTTTGCTAAGCACACACACCCCTGCCGCTAAAAAAATTATTCTATTACACAAGTAAACTTTTTCTTGGATTTTTGATACTTTTGTTCATTTTTTGCCTCTACCTCTCTGTCTCTGTCGCTCTGTCTCTCTGTCTCTCTGTCTTACAAAAGCCTCTGAAGAAAACTAGATATATTTCCTCACTCTAAATCACATCAGAGTTCTGTACTATCTCAGGAATCCATAAATACAGCCAGAGGAAATCTAAATAGGAAAGAAATTAATATTCATCTGTCTACCTATCAATACTTAATATTCTTAATTTCTAAAAACTGATCACTGATGATAAAATGGTGGAGAGTACTGTTGTGGTCTCAATCCTAATGAGACTTAGCACTGAATGATGGAAAGAGAAATAAAGTAAGGCAATTTTGCTAGTGGGACAAGGGTATATCTTCTGCCAGAGGAAGTGGGGTCCCCAAGTGAAACTTAAAGATCAAGTAAAAATTATGAGAAAAGGAGATGGAAGATTGTCCTAAATTGGAGGTACCAGAGGGGAAGGAACAAGAAAATCCTAAACATAATAGAAAGTGCTGGGATGAGTGTTAGAAAAAGCAGCAGGGATTGTGGCATTTTGTGGGTAACCTTACATGCCTTGGTGAAGAAATGGGAACATAGCCAACTAGCAGTGAGCTCTGACTAAAGGATGAGCATATTTAGATTTAAAACCCTTCAAGGCTTACCAATGACTTTAGGATTAAATCTAATCCCCTTAACTGGGCTAACATGGTATTAGGAAGCACAGAATCAGGACTCAGGGGGTCCAATCAAAAAGAGCCTGAAGTTTGAAGACAGAATATCCAGTTTGCAGCACAGCACTGAACAAAACTGAGTTTATGGTAAAAAACAGAACATAGCCAATCAGAATGTAGCCAATAGAAGGACCTGATTGATAATAAGCTTGAGAAATCTTGAAAAGGTTCCTTTTATTATCTGTACTGGTTAACAAAACTGGCAGGAGGCTCAGCCTATAGTACAGAAGACTTACTTCTAATTGTTGGAGGGATTAGGGAGATACATGATCAGTCATTCAGAATTCATTCACTAGTTCTTTTGTTCTTTCTTGTTTGCACCCAAAATTCATTCATAGAGCAGACCACCCTAGGGGAGTATTTCTTTTTGCTTAAAAATATGTATGTGGTGAAATGTCAGTGTACAGAATGCCTAGAAAGCAATATATGCTGTGTATGTTTCGAATGCTTCTCTGAGACTAAATGCCTGACTCAATGTCAACAACAGACAAACACATAACCAGGCAATATTAATGGCCAAAATGACCTGTGTTTCCCAGTTGGGGCGTATTCTGCATTCCAGAATGCAGAAGCAATGTGAAGATCAGCCTATCAACCAGTACATTTATTATGCATTATTTTTTCAGGCTGCTGACTAGGGTTTTCATTAAGCATTTGCTGTTTTTTTCATGAGTACATTCGTGCAGCACATGTCACATTCCCTGGGAGGAGACAGCACATGTATAGAACACATCTTAGCTCTTTTTTTCCTCTGTTTTCCCTCCATTACCTCCCCACCCCTTGATCTCTTCCTATTTGAGAAAGGCAGATAACTGGAGATAGGGTGATAGTATCTTCTGCTTTTCATAAGGTGACTCAATCTGATGCTGGGGATTCTTCATGACATGCAAATTTAACTGAAGGTTAAATTAATGTGCAAAATAGAAAAATACATGTTGAAGAATAATTCACCCAATGGGTGCAGTGAGTTTATAGTGGGTGAAGAGAGACATAAGAAATTTAGTGGTGACAGATAGGATTGGAAATGACTACCAGTAAGATAGTATTTTTTTGTTATTTCTTTCTTGTTTTCATTTTTGCTTCATTGGGTACTGAACTAAGAGCTTATGGTTGCTAGGCAAGTGCTCTGGCACTGTGCTACATCTCCAGACCTTTTATATTTTATTTTGAAATAGGATCTCACTAAAATGTCCAGGCTGACCTCCGACTTGTGATACTTCTACCTCAATGCCCTACAAAGCTAGGATTACAGGTGTGCACCATTATGCCCAGCCATTTACTTTCTTTTCAGATAGAAATATTATGATGTCAACTGCATATGTGGGTCCTGATTCACACATACCAGTAGCAACATTGCCATCAACTTGGCCTTGTGTATCTTGCTCTTTTTAACTTTCCAACCAATTGTCAGAATCTAATGCAGCAAACTAATGCTTAGTCTTCAGTATTCTTTCTGGCTACTTCTCACCTGTTCTAATAAATTTTCTTAGATTGCAAAGCAGATAGATATTTCTCTTCCTTTTCCAAACAGTACTCAGAAGGCTTTGATGTAAGGATATTTTCCTACAATTTCAAAGATTTTCAAGGAGCCATCTCAAGGGATCTTTAAGAGATCCTTGTAGATACACAGATGACATAACAGACTAAAATTTCCTTGATCTGTTTTCATGAAGACATCTGTCTCACAAACCAACAAAAACAGTTTCACTTTCTGGGCCATGTAACCTTTCAGAGGCTGTTGTGGTCTCAGCCCTCATGAAATTTAGCATCTAATGGTGAGTATAGACATATAGGAAGGCATTCAGATCTATGGGGCAGTAACTTTGGGGATACATAGTATGATCCTCAGCAAGATCCTTAACTTTGTGTCTGTCAGAGACCACTCTGACGTCTAGCAAAGATTAGTAGTGAACACAAAAATCACCCTCATGCTTTATTGATAAGCCCTCACCAACTACTCCCATGTTCATTATCTCCAAAAGGCTACACTACATGGTATTCAATTCTAATCCTCCTTTCCTGCTAGGATCAAGACTCAATGTTATTATGAATTCTGATTGACATTTGAGGAGCATAAAGGTCCTGTTTCATCAACAGTCTTTTACCTCCTCATGCATATTTACTAAACAAAACCTATCCCTAACATGTAGACAGAGGAACATAAGTATTTGTACTTTATCCATAATGTCTGATCTTGCAATGTTTATTTTTTCACTACAGAGATTTCAAGACAAATCCACAAAAAACATCAGCTAAACTCTTTGAATAAAACAAAATCTATAGTTAGGGGTAACATTTCTATGTTTCAGAACACTATCAGCTGATCTCCTAAAAGAGTATATTTTGGATCATTAAGAACTCCAGGAGAAGAAAATTTATAATACTATTTTGGGGATAGAGTACAAGGAGAATAAAATTTAATGAACCTTTCTTTTATGTAAATACAACAGAATGTTGGATTTATAGAACTGATAACATCAGGGAACTCGTTTAATTTTATATAACCCAAGGTCCCAAACTTAAGGAATTAATCTGTTAAAGTTATTATCCTGTTAGATCAAGGGCCAGTAACTTTGTAAAATATGTATGTCAAGATACCAACCCTGGGTAGCAGGGAGGAGATTGCGGTTTGAGCTGATGCAATGTAGGAAGGATTTTTCATCTAAAGGGAAAAAGGTGGGCGCAATCTAGACAATTTTTACATTCTAAATAAGTAAAGGAGTGTGCAATCATTCACTCTTAATGCATTTATAACTTGACAGAAAGGTATCTTCAGGGGTTGGTTCAAGAAATTCTGAGAATTGTCCTTCAGGGATGCAGAGAAAAGGAGGTGAAATCACTTCAAACATAACAGAACCCAGGTGATGGTGATAACTTTGCACTAAGCATTGGGTCACATGAGGAAAACTGGTAAAATAAAAAATGAGAGTAGCTAAATGACCTCATAAGACCACTGGGCAAAGTGCATTACACAGTGGGGAACAGTGAAGGGCAGTGCTACAACTGCCCCAAATTCATCTTTTACCTACAATTAGTATGATACTTGTTAGGCATAGGGTGCAAAATAAGGCACTAGCACACCTGAGGTGGACACAATATAGTAATTATATAAAGAAGTGGGCAGGAGAGTTTAGGGGTATAGCTCAGTGGCATAAGCACCAGCCTGGCAAGCTCAAGGTCCTGAGTTCAATTCCTGATACCAAAAAATAATATAAATAATTAAAAAGATCAATAGATCCCTGAAACCCAGGGGAGAATTTTCAGTACCCAATTGGAGGAAATACATTGCCTGCATCAAGATAATGATGCATGTGTATATGTACACATGTGTGTTTCCAAGTATCTCAAAAAACCTTCCCATTACAAAAAAAAAAAAAATAGAAGAAGTGGGCAGGATGTAGGAAAATAACAAGAAAAACCACAATAATTTGTTAGTGACAATGAGCCAACATCAGTGGTAGGCCCAATGAAGTGAGATAAGGAACAATGATTTGTGCTTTTAAAAACAAAGCAGTGATTTGAAGGCCACCCTAAAAAACTTAGGCAAAACAAAGACAACCTTAAAACCACATCACAGGAAGGAAGCTAGAGAGGAACAAATAGCCTGATCTGTCTGTTTCTACCTCCAATCTCATACCAGGGCTCCCATGTACTGAGCCTGGCTGGAAAGCAGAAGGCAGAAGAGTTAATTTGCATAATTCATGTGGGTCAGCCTCCCATGGCTTAGAGCAGTGTGGGGAATTATGGAGGGTGAGATTCAGGAATCCCATGAGGTTCAGACCATCACTGGGAAACATGGAACCCACAGGCTCACCAAGAAAATCCAGCCCTAAAGACATCAACCCAAGCAATAAAGTCAGAGTCTCCAAAAACCTCTGTCCCATGTTGGACTCAGTTAATAAAATGTACTTTTCCAAACAGTAAAACTGATTCTTTACTGTTCACCAAGAAAGTGAACAGTAAAGGACACTCCTGACTGTGTGTGGTTTTCTCATAGAGATATGATCTTGGGGTCTACATCTGGACTCTTATTCATTTCTGGCACTGTTCCCGCTCTCTGCAGTTGTCAAGGACTAAGTAGCTTTCTTCTTCTGAACCCTTTCACAATGATGGTCCTGTCTTGCCTCCAGCTATCCATGGACTGAATCCCTGAAACCATGAGGCAAATTAAACTTCTCTTTTAGGTTGTGGTGATACGCACTGTGTCTCAGAAATGGGAAAGCTGACTAATAAGATATCTGTGCTTTCAAAGATGTTACATAAGATCTTAGTGAAAGCAAAAGATTTACTTGAAAACATTAAAGGGTAAGGATAGAGATACTATCATTATTATTATTAATTACCAAATGATGTAGTGGAAATCTGAGAAAATTTGATTTGTAGAAAAGGAATAATAACATGCACAGGAAGAAAACATAAACATTTCTCAGACACTTAAGAAAATTCTTCATCAGATCCTGAGATTTCTCCCTGTAATATCAGAATTCTGAAAAGTTATTTTATATGTTATGGAGCACACAGTCAGTTTCTGCCCCCATCAATACAGGTTTCAAACATTCTTCAAGGCTACAGTTAACAAGCATAGCATCTTTAGACAAATTTTTAAAAATTTTAAAAAGACAGCTCACCTCCTAAGTTGGATCAATGGGGAAACAGCCCATCTTCTTGGGTGGAAGTATTCACATATGACAGTATGTGACTTGGGTACCAGGAAACAAATTGGACTTCAGCTCCCATTTATACCCCTATGACTGGGCCTCTTATATGTAGCACAACTTCAGTAATCAGAAAAGGCAGCACTGCACTCATTCACTCAAGAAATATCATGCTTATATCTCAAGATAATTAATTGCTCTGTGGTGTTTTAATTTTCCAACCAGACAATAGACAGCTATGACTTATGGATAGGTCACAAACTAAGCTCCTAGAGATTTCTTCAACACAAAACTGTTGGCTGTCAGAAACACAAAGGAAAAAAGCCACAACAGCCAGAGAAAAGGAAAAGAAAACTGCAAAAAACATCCCCCCCATTGTTTCTGCCATTTTTCCACAAAGAGATTTTCAAAGTCTGAGGCCATGGTCTCTTCAGAGAACTTCCTTTCCTTTGATTCTGGTCTCTCTGTGTGTGCCTTCCATGGCTCTCTTTTAAAAACATATTCTGCACCTCTCTCTAATATAAGCATAATGTAGTAAAGTATCTTGGTGTGGGTCATCATGACACCAACTGAGAAAATGATGATGAAGGCAAGAAATCCTACTATGTAGCTTCTAAAACATTCAGTTGAAGACGAGACTGCAGTCTTGCACTTTACACCTGTGAACAGCTCTAATTTAAGCTCTACTGAAGCAAAACTTCTCTATGCTTCAGTTTTCTCATTTTCAGAATACACCTTACTTAAATCAGTAAGTGCTCCTTAAATTCTTGCTTTCTGAGGTTATCGTATGGTTACAAACAGAAATTGTATCTTTGACATAGAGGGTGTCAGACTTTCTGTTTTGAGTATTCTCTTCAGATATCTGTACAGCATTATCATTACTCCTTTAAGCTCTGTCTCAGTTTCCAAAATCAGGCATCCCAATGTCACTTTCCCTATTTCGCCATAGCTGAACTTCTCCTTCTGTGACTTCTACAATACCCTTGGTGAAACAGTTTTCCCTCCCGCCCTCTAAGCCACCTGCTAATTGGCATGTGATGGAGCATCCCACCTGTACGATATCTCTCTCCAGCTAATAAATGACACAAATTAAAATGATCTCACTTATCGTATATTCCACTTGAGATTAAATAAGGGAATGTTTTATTCTGTGTAAGTATCTTCCAGCTGTAGGAAGAAAATGTTAATCAGACATTAAAGATGCCAAGAAAAATAAATTCAATGTGTAAATAGCTACTTTGAGTAATTAGCTATTTACTATTTAATAAATGCTAAATAAGTTTCCCCAGTTCACTGTGACACTGAAGAAGAAGTACTGTGAAGGGCACCACAACAAGGTAGGGCTGAGAAGATCCCAAAACCCAGATGAAATACCTAAAAGTTTAAACAGGGTGTTGTAGTAGTAAAAGAGCCCCACGTCTGAGATTAAAGCCAGTAGAGTGGGTCAGGGTAAGAAGAGAGAAGATGAAGTGTAGCTCTTTCATGATCAGCAGCATATGGTCACCAAGGACCCATTTTTGGTTAAAACTCACCGCTGATAGGGCCATAGATGAATTTAACCCATCACAATTGATTGATGCTCTGGCGCAGAGTACCTGCTGGAGGTTCTTGTTGGGAATCTGCAGACAAAGGAAGCAAAACATGAGTTAGACCGGAGACTTACTAAACATGGATGCAGATAGGCAGTTGGGAAATGTGGGCATGTTGATCCCTCCAGGATAAAGACCTTCCTTCACCCAAAGATGAAGTGCCTTGATTCAAACTTGTCTCCAACTGAGACATGCCCTTCATCAAGAACTCACATCACTGTTGCACAAGACATGCAGCTCATGTCTGTGAGCTCATCACGGACCTAATATAGGTGCTTTTTCTGTCCCTTATATTGTCTTCTCATAGAAACCACAGAATGAAACCAATGAAGATAATTATTTTCTCTACTTTAAGCAACCAGATTTTGCTACATGACCTGAGGGCATGAGTCTAAAAGAAGTTGTATGATTGTCAGGTTCATTATTTCCCTTTCCTCTTTTATTCCTCTACCTGGTACATTAGATCACTCCAACCCCCAAACTGCTACTTTTTAAAGAAATCATTGGCTCACATCACAAAACTGCACCTAGATTTATATCCAAGTGTGGAATGAAGAAACTAGGAAGACAGTAGCCTCACTGAGTCACACACCAAACTTCTGTCTCAGGGACCTCCAGCTAAAGCATAAATGTATACAATTATAGCACCTACTCCATGGCCCTGTCACAAAGATGAAGAGACTTTATGCACAAGAAGCACTGAGAACCATGACTGCCACAGGGTAAGCAGGTAGGGTTGCAACCCACACTGCCAGCAGGGTCCCAAGGGACAGCAATGGGAGGTTAAGAAAAAAACAAGACTCGTATTAAAAGGAAAGCTTGGGTTGATTTCCTATTATCTTGCTTTGAAGTCCTGTATTGCTTTCACTATTTGGTTTTGATTGGTTTTATTCTGTTCTGTTTTATTTGATTGTCTTAGGTCTGATAGTATGGGCAGCTATTTTGAACATAACAAGAGGCATTGTGGCAAGAAAGAAAAAGAGAGAGAAGAGAGAGAGAAGGAAAGAAAGAAGGAAGGAAGGAAGGAAGGAAGGAAGGAAGGAAGGAAGGAAGAAAGAAAGAAAGAAAGAAAGAAAGAAAGAAAGAAAGAAAGAAAGAAAGAAAGAGAGGGGAGAGAGAGAGGGGAGAGAGAGAGAGAGAGAGAGCTGGGACCAGGTGAGACTTGACCTCTCTGATGCAGAGGCATTGACAATGTCCCAGTCTCAGTGTCTTTATTAATATAACTTAAAAAGGGAGTAGAGGAAACACATAACTGGGTCAAGAGTGCCAGGTCTCAGTGTTTTTCTGAGAACACTGGGAGCGAAACATTCTCAGAGCTATCTGTGCTATAGTTAACAGGGAAGACAACTGTTAGACTGGCCTTACTCTATTTCCAACAACTTGTTTCTATGGCTGACCTCTGGAGCTCTGTATTTTGGGAGACAGAATTGTTCTAGTCCCAAGGAGTTTGTCAACCTCCAGCCCAGCTGTAGCTCAGCTGCTCCCCACATCTCCCTCTTTGCTATTTCTTAGCTGAAAGCAGTGGATGGTCAGTTGGAGTTGTGTTGAGAGGGACTCTGCAGAACAACTTTTTATTTGAGGAAGGCTCTTTTCTCTATATATTTTAGATGTCTGAAGCAAAGCTTTCTTTTGCAAAGGCTTTTTTGTCTTAAACACTTTTCACACTGAGTGGACTTAGTCATTTAGGCTGAAATTTTCAGTCCAAGGATTTTAGGTCTCTGTGTTTAGCAACTTAATCCTACATAGCTCATTAACTCATAAGAGTAGTCAGTTTCCAGTGAAGCTGAAAATAGTCAGGTGGTTATCAGCAAGTTAATATTTTTTACCACTAGCTTACTACTATGGCATTGTATCATATATCTTGTAGGTATACTTTTCTGCTGGATGTTTGAGACCAAGTTAAAGCGAGACACATTAATTAAAATTAATCTCTTGCCACCTATCAAGGCCAGTAAATGCTCCTCAGGATTTACCTAAAAACTATGTACAGCATCTCTTAGTTTTTCTGTCAATATCAGCTGTCTGGATGAATCATGGCCATTGCTTGATTAAGTTACTTTTTGTGAAAGCTTGGGGGATTTTTTTCTCTTAGTGACTCTCCTTAGGCACACTATCTACACTGTTGATCTTTTTCATTTGTGTTCTAGCAATCTTCTTGGTCAGGAGGTCGTGTAACTCACCAGAGTTGTAGGATGTCACACAAAAGGTTTCCTATTGTCCTGGGTCCTCATTAACCTTAAATGGCTAGGGCCAAAATATTGGCTGCCCTCTTATCCCTTCTACCATTTTAATTTTAGTTTCTAAACTTTAGTTACTGAACATCTAGAAGAGAAGGTTAATGATACTACATTGTAATGCGAGCCATGAGCTTAACTAATAATTTTGTTTGAATATCAAGCACCTTGAAATATAAAGTTGGCCAAAGAGTTGTTATTTTTTTACCAACCTTGGATGTCTTACTAGTTGAGTCCCTGAAGAATGTTAATAGAATATAGCTTTACACAGAAAAATTGAGATAAAAAACCATACACAATATTTTAGCATGACAATAATAACATTTTTGTAACACACTTAAATTTCTATTTTGAAAAAAAATTCTATTTTGAGTATAATATCTTTTTTAGTCAATCATATCTATCTATTATATAAGAAGGTCTCACATAATTTGTTGTCCTTTGATGAAATGTCATTGAAGTGTGTGACATTTTTTGGACTGCTTAATATCTAAGCATTTCTAAGTGTAGTGGCACATAAGTAGCATACATATCACATAAGTTTTTGTCAAAATATTTTAACTATTTATTATTGACTGGTGACCTCATGTTTGCTTGGCATGAGCCTTCTATCGCAAGTATCTATAGCACAATAGAAAGGCAGATCTCTAAATCTGAAAGAAAAAGTCTTTTACCATTAAACAATCCTGGTTTTACATTTTGGAGGATCTATACATCTGAAGGCATGAATACATTTAATAACAATCAGTTAATAAAAATCAATTATCATATCCATATGGAAACTTTTGCTTTTTAATTTAGTTTTGTACCAAAGTGTCATTTCTAGAAAATTTAATTCTTTGATGATGACCAAAGAAAGCATTTCATTACCACAATAATATATTTTTAATAACATTCAGTGAGGTGTCTCCTATAAAGCTATAGAGATTATTAGGGTATCCCATTAATGAGCAAGAACTGGATAATAATTATTCTAAGCAGCTGCTTTCTTCTTCATCAATTGGAGTCCAGTCCAATAATCTCCCCCACCTGAAGAAATTTTTAATTGTCTTAACAATTTTTGATGACTTTTGAAAACCAGATTATATTTCTTAACACATTATTTTCAAAAAATGAGAGACTTTCTTAAGCAACAATGTGTATTACATCCACAAAATCAATTTTAGCTTCATTTTGACCAGATGGCAAGTTTGGCTGTCATAACCCATGCAGTTCCTGAGGTTCTTGGGGTTAAAGACCATGAGAGGGTGAGAAAAATAAAGAAAAGACAAAGCCAGGGTCAGGTAGAGCCCTTACTCACCTGATGGGAGGAAATGTACTGCTCAACCAATACAGCATGTTCATTTATATACTGGGAAGGATAATATCAGTTTCAGCCCCTTTGCTTAGCAACTCATTGCTTGGATTGTCTACGAGTTTGGTGTTTTTTCTGGGCTGTAGCAACTTCTTCACGTGTCTGACCTGGGCAGTTTGTTTTTGGTAGGGTCATGTCTGGGTCATGCCCTAGGTTAATTTCCAGCTTCAAAAGCTCCCAACATTTGGCAGAAGCATATTAGACAAGTGTTTCAAAAATCCAAAAATGTAAAAAAGAAGAAAAATAGATGGGACACAGAGTCAAAGAAAATACACAAAGACAAACAAACAAAATACACAGGACAAATTCATTTATAAAATCAGAGTGCACTCATATACTTTTGGCCAAATGGAACTATAATAACTCTTTTATAATTTATACATTTGTAATTATAAATAGACTAGTCAGAATTATATATAGGTGAATTAACAGAGATCCCTTACAAGAAGAATTTTCAAAGAATAAATCCTTTTATCTGTAATTTTTTGTATTTTGTTTAGTCTTAAGAATGCTGGCAACCTTTGTGTCCCTTTTTCTATGTAGCTTTCTACCCAGTTATCTCTACAAATGCCATCACACACTCAGACCTCCTTTTTTTCTAACATTGCCTTCTGTAAGACTTAATGTAAGGTAGGTTGATGTTAACACTTATATAGACTCCTTTTGCTAGTGCCATTTATACATTTTGTTTTCTTCTTCAATATATAATTTGAGAAATATTTTTCTTATGCTTTTAGTGTCCCTCAAAACCACAATTTTCCCTAAGTTTTAATAATAAGCCACCATAAGATGATAATTTGCTTTACCTTTTCCAGTTTATTGTTAAGCTTTTAGGTAATTTTCAGGTTCCCACTACTAGCTGTAGAAAATTGACTTCCTTGATAATTTTTTTGGTTCATATTGTGATGGCCTCCTATATGAGCAGTTGACTCAGATTACTTTCTGGTCTTTGCACTAACAGGTCCTTCAAGATCAACATATTAGGTGTCCTGTTTTCTAATGTATCTAATCCTCATCATTCAGATAGAAGCTAGGAGAAGAAAGTGGTGTTCAAGAGGCAGGATAGAGCACTTTCCTAAATTCTGTGAGGTGTCATGAAGACAAATATGACCAAACTTTGATACATGTGTATGTCACCTACTTCAGCCTAAGTGTTAGGAGAAATTCACTCTGGCAACAGGAGTTCTGGATTGTTTTTGTCTTTTTTCTTTGCTCACTATAATGTTTGAGTGTGAGGCTGAGGCATGCCATTGGAGAAACAGCTAGTTGATTTCCAACTTTTTCATAGTTTTATACATTCATTTTTTACCAAATAATGCACAGAACTCCATCAACCATAATCGTGCCACTTATTCTGATGTGCTGCTTTTACCACTTGACCTCTCAGTCTCTGTTTTTCTGTTTCTCTCTTTGTCTCTCATTCTCTCCCCCTTGCTCTTTTTTCTTCCCCTTCCCCCATACTGCATCCCTTATATCCAATTCCACTCCCCTTCCCTCAGACACCTGACACCCATTCTCAAATCAAATACTTGAGGGGTATTTAAGTTATTCAATAAACATTCCAGGCCCTTTTTTCTTACTTATGTATCTGTGAAAACAGAACATTATATTCTATGTGTTTCAAAAACATCTGTATATAAATTTCATTTTGTTACTATAATTTCATATTTTGCATCACTTATCATTGTAGCCTTATATTTTGTAAACCTGTTCCTGTTTTCATACACAAATTCAGTTCATTCATCCTGAAAACCATCCTATGTGTGGATATATTTTGCATTTACTTCTTGTTTCTCTTGAGATAGTTGCTTTGTCTCCAATTGTTTGCTGCTATCCATAGTTTTTGTTCTACATTTTGTACAAGTTTTCTTGTAGAAAAAAAAAATTATGTACAGGTTTACCTTACAGAAAAAATGGAATTGTTGATGCACAGAAAATTTTAAATTTAATTTTCCTATTAGATTTCTCACTGAAAGCACTGGATCAGCCTTCTTGGCATGTAGCAGGAATTGATGATATTGGCTCCTCCACATGCTACTCAGCACTTAATATTGTCCAAGTGTTTGGGGTGCTTTTTGGGCAATTATGTAGACATACACTAGTGTTTTATCTTTCTTTTTATTTACTTTTTGTCACTGAAATTGAGCATCTCTTCATATATCTCTGAGCCACTTAGGTTTCTCTCTTGAAAATTGTTAATTTTTTTTTCCCATTTAGCTTAAGGATTTTCTTTCTGTTGTATATCTTAGAATTATTTTTATATGTTTTGAATTAGTCCTTCATCAATTAGAAATGTTGCATATGTCTTCTTGCACCCAAGAACCCAGCCAAACACTATTTCAAATAATTTATAGTTGTAGACTATATAAAAAACTCTTGTCACTGGATGAGAAACTGCTGGAAGTAACAAACAGGTACTTTTTCTCTTTATCATCCTTTTCCAGATCAAGAAAACACTCTTTCCTCCCATCTCTCAGTTTTATCTTTCAAACAGGAAATAGACTTTTTCACTGCTTTACGTAATAACCATTATAGCATAGACTATATTGGCAAACATTCTGTATAAGAATATCTCACAAATGAGAAAATTCAAGTATATCTTGTATATTTTGGCATTTATGTGATAGAGAATGGAAGAGTGTCTTAATTTTTTCCAGGTCATGTTTTCATTAATAGTAATTGTTTTTTTCTCATATTTATTATTATATATACATATTGAGTTTTTGACTTTTAGTCTTGCTTTCCTATTTTTTAAGATTCTAGTTTAGAAGGCTAGCCAACTGGCAAGTAATTATCAAGCATTCAATCACCACAGCTTCTCCCAATCTGAGAGAACAGAGCAATCTTAAATGTCTCAGTGATGGGGACTACAATGGCACACAATAGCAGTCCAGAACCTCAACAGTGTTACATAGACTACACCTCTGCTAGAATAATCAAGGCTTCAAACATTTCAGGCATACTATGTCACAGAGTCAGCATTAGGATCTACTAGGAATACAGTCAGTTATTGCAGGGAAATGTAGATTTTAGATTATCCCAGTGGATCTTAAAAAGAAATAGCATAAAAATTGCTTAGAATTTGTGTGAGGAGATGCTGAAAGTTTTTTCCTCAACGATAAAGTTTTCTTTTAGTATGTGAGGGTAATGCTCCTGACATACATCCCAACCCTTTGCTTATTTGCAATGCAATCTGATTTACTCTCAACTTTGAAGGTAGCATTAGCCAAAGTATAGTTTTACTACCCAGTGAAAACAATGGCTGTAGAGAGCTTATATTCTCTCTTCTGTTTCAGGAGACTACAGCCTTCTGGGTCTATATGCCTGTGACTTATGCCTCAGTGTTCTAACACTGGAGCTCAGCTTTAGAAGCAAATTTTAACCACAATGGCAATTATCACTTCCGAATTCCATTTTTTAAAATTCCATTTTAAAGAGAAGAATAGGAATAAAATAGTTCCAAATCAAGCTGATAAGAGAGTTACAATAATTAGTACATTGAGTATTGTTATCTTCATAGTAGTTACCCAGAGTACAAGATACAGGCATGAAATTTTAAAGTAATCTATGTAATGTACTGAGTCTTTTGGTTATTTCTCCAAAATCTTAAAACTCAGGAGGCAAAGAGTTTTGATGAGATAGATCCTCACAAGTGTACAGTTTGTTAAACAAAACATGTAGCTAAGATTCGCTCCCAGGAATCTTGATGTACTAGGTCTTGGGTGGAAAAATTCCCAGGAATTTTTGTATTGTTTTTAAATAAGTCTCTATTTTTAACAAGATTCTCAGGTGAAACTACAAACAATTCCCATGATAACTCTGGAAATTTTCAAATGTCTTTAGGAACACTGGGAATATTTATGAGAAACAAACCACTCTAAATTCAAGAAATCACATTTTCACTTTTTATTTCATTTTAGGTGAATTGTATAGCAAAAGTTAAAATTTATTGAGTAGCTATTTTTAACCAGTCATACAATTATGAGCTTTAGATACAGTAAAGGGACAGCTCTTAAAATGATTTAAAAAGACATGCATTTTTTTGTTCCAAATTTTTCCAACTGAAGAATTCAAAACATTGAGAAATTTAGTGACTTTCTTATGGCATTATTTCTGACAGTTCTGAGATCTGGACTCACATCTTTTGAGTAAAATGCATTTTTCATTATACAGTTCTGCTTTCTCATTTACACTTATATGTGTTCATGAAGTAAGGCTTTAACAGTGTATCCCCTCCCATCCTCCAAAAATGTTACCCAAAATTTCTGCTTTATTCCAATACTATATTTATAGTATTGATATATTTAGATCATTGCTATAATTAGATCATTTCAGTAATTACAATACTCTGTAAATAAGATAGCATGCCTTGGTTGAGAAAGGAAAAAATGACTGAAAGTGAAATGCATATATGTGAATTGATCCTATATTCTCTTCCCAATAATGTACAATAATTAATAAACAAATTCTGTCTACTTTTTATTACCTGATTTTCTATCTAGGCACAAATAAAATTCCGTTTAGAATGGCATATTAGACAGATCTTAGAAATTGAAATAAGAATTCATAAGTTCTAAACTGACCTCCCTTACTGTCTGGCAAGTCTTTTATGCTATTTAATCTGAGTTTTCTTCTACTGTAAGATAATAGTTTACATCAATATCAAGGTATATATTGCCAGTTCTAGTCTTAGCTGGAAACATTTCCCAGTATATAGTACTCCAGAAAGCCGCAGTTAAATGATCAGTTTTGGCAAGGAATCAGAGCCCTATCTGCCATTACTAAAACAGATCATAATGAAAGTCCTTTCACCATTAAACCTAAGATTGCTGCAAGTGGAGACCAGAGACAGCTAAAATTAAGACGAATTCCTCATCCAGAGTTTAACACATACCTTTGAGGACATTATGGGAAGATTGTATTACCAAAATAGCTTTTGTTGAAACACTTACTTTCATATAAAATTTTCATAACCAGTGATTTATTTTTATTCCTGTAAATAGATAGCTTGATCTCAGTGTTAGAAAAAAAAATAGAAATAACCCGCCATGATATCTCTCACTCAGATGGTATGAAGCATTATAAGCAGTGACAGCAGAGTATTTGTTATGAAGTCCAGAAGAAAAGCCTTGAAATAAGTATGATCTCATATCAGTTTCAAAGCTCCTGGGGCAAGAAAGGTGCAAACAGCTATGCTACTGCCTTAAAGCAGGTGGAATATCTACCATGGGAGCCACCAGGGCCTTGTTAGGAGCAGAACGTCAGACTGCTCCCCAGCCATAGCAGTCTCTCTCTACCTCTCTCCCAGTAGCCCCTTCCAATAAATCACAACTAGTTAGACAGTATCATCATCAGAGATACAAAAACCCAAGAGTTATCTTCAGGAAATTAGTTCTCGGATGAATGACTATCTACCAGGCAGACACCTCAGCAAACTACCACCCCCTCCAGGGATTAAAAATCCCCTCTGGATATTGCTCCACCTTCGTCACCAAACTATTTCAAGGAATTAAATGATCCACGCCTCTAAGTGAAACTACTTGTGTTCAATCCAAAGACACTGTTGTGAATCTGAGCAAATTTAGAGTTAACACGTTCATCATGTGTACAATTTAATCATGCAGTGCTTTTCAGTTCTCTATAAACCTCCCCTGCTTTACCTTTATGAGACTCAGTGTTAGTGATTTCAGTTGTTTCCCATGTGATACACATTTCTCTTGCTGATAATACAAGCTTCCTGCCACCTGTGACCCAATAAGTTTAAGTTGTTTGTTTGCTAATGGACACAAAGCTCTCTCCTACTTAGCCCTGGACTTGACCCTCCTCTGCCTCATATGCTAGAATCTAATAATTCCCCTGAGTTCTAGTTACAAAATGCATCTGGCTCTGACACTGCTACCAGAAGCCTTCCTGGCACCATGAGCCTGTGCTAGGGACACAAGGGCTTTAAGGATGAAAGTCAGGTATTCACAAAGCATAGAATTCAAGAACTCCTTGTCCTTCCCTGCCACACATATCCACACAGAACTCCTTGTGTGTGCCTTCCCTGACAGTTTGAAAGGGCCTTTGAGGTTTAATCAGTAGATAGTGGCAAAAGGATAACACCGTGTTCAGAGTGGGAATTCTTATCTCAATGCTCCTGCCGGCAGAACCCCAAAGACTGCATGCCTTGTGGTTTATTTAGCTGTAAAAAACAGGGGTCAGGGCAATTCTTGGGTTGCTGTATATAAAAATCCTACTTTCTCAATTCAGAAGTGATCTCTAGGCAATATGTAACAGCAACTTGTGAGAAGCTTAGGGTGAAATATTTCTTTTAAGAGACTGTATTTCATTTCCTTTCAATTCATATTACACTAATTTTGAATTCTAATGTTTGTCTTTTTTTTTCAAAAAAGTGCCTTTTTATTTTTACTTTAACAAATAATGGCTCCTAATCAGGTTAATCATGGAAAGTGGGAAGTTAATCTGAACTCATGCACCAGAAAAACAACAACAAAAAATTTATCTTCAGCTTGTAGTGACTAAGCACAGAATTCTAGAACAGTTTCATCACTGGTTCATAAAGATGATTAAAATATTTTGTGAAAAGGCCTGCATTTTTAATCTAAAAATGGTACCTTTTATATGTTTGTCATAAATTTTATTTAGGTATTCTTTGAGCTTCTCTTAGAAACACTATCTAGTATTTTAATTATTTTGCTGATTCAAAGGTTCTGCAATACATTGTAAACTGCTTTGCTGTCCCTATGTGATCTTTGGACTTAAAAGTATTGATAAAACCTGAAGATATGTTGAAAAATAGTACTTTCCCTTTCAGTGTTATTAATCCAGAATCTGCATTTTCATTTAAGACCTCTATGTGGTTCTGATTAACATGAAAATGTAAGAAGCTTTGGGATAAAGAAATGAGCCTGGACTCCTTCAGTCCCACACTCCAGGTATCAGAATCAAGGCTCTTAGAACTTTGGATCAATTTTCAATGTCTCTTAAGGTTGTATCCATTTTATAGAGGAGTACAGTGATGTGAGTTATGGAGCTATTAGAGGCTAAAGACAGTTGATACACATGAGGTAGTTAATCAGGATTGGGAATTCAAAAGTAGAATGTGATCTACATTTGTTCTCTTTTTCTAGTCAGGATTTCTATTGTGAAATTTTCATTGATTCTCTAATTCTCTACGCTATAAAAACCTTAATCTTGATTTTTAAAAAATTTTAATACAAGATATCCAGCCTTTTGTGTAATAGGAGAAATAAAACCTTTATAATAAATAAAGAAAATACATGTGCTAAAATCAATTTTTATGCATAAACCCTGTTAAAGTCAGTATTTATGCACACCATTCATTTTGAATACATTTATTGACTTATTTTATTTTCTGTACTTTATTTGATGTGTAAACACTGATTTCAGAAGTATTGCTATGGTTTATATCTAACATGTCACCAAAAAGTCCTCAGAAGTGAGGCCTGGATGGTGGAGGTGGGTTATAGAGGCATCATCAAGAAGGGTGTATTCTTGATCCCACCTGTCCCTTCTCTTCCTGCTTCCTGACTGCCGTCGGTTGGACAGCTTCCCTCCACCATGCCCTTCCATCATGCATGGAAGCCAGCCAACCATACACTGATACCATGAGCCAAAATAAATCTCTGCTCTTTAAGTAGTGTCAGGTATTTTGTTCTAGTAATAGCATGTGTGTATAGAAGTCTTCGTACAGTCACATAAAAATTATTAAAGTACAATTTAATAATGAATCACCATAATTGATACATTTCATAGAACACACTTGAAAGGCTCTTAAGAAAATAAAAAGGCCCTGGATAAATTAGAAGAAAATTCACTGAACGCATGGGATATGGGATACTCTTCAAAAATGTGTGAAGCATGATTTTTCATAGATATGGGGAGAAAGAAACACACAAAAACATCTACATCTAAAGTTTAAAACAAACTGTAAGTATACTTTCTAGTAGTGTATCAGTCATAATTTAATTTTCATTTAAATAAAAAATTTGCACCAAAAATATGGACAGTTTTAAGCTCCTTATTCTTTTTTTTAAATAAGAAATAAATAACTATACCTGTATGCAAAGGCATGTACTTATCTTTTAAAATAACTTTCAAATACTCTACAAAAGTAGTAGTACAGAAGGTACTGTCATTACGAATGACACAGATGTTTGTATTCATATCACTGATGATCAGTTGCATTTGGTAATAAACAATTACCAAATCTCAGTGGTTTAAACTAACAAAAAGTTATTCTTCATTTAGAATCATTCATTCTAGGTCTGATCGATAATCTAAGGCAGGTCTGCTGCTCTGAGTATTCCTGATGCTTTACTCTGTTCCCTGTACAACATGACTGCACGATCCTAGATTCTCTGAAGTAGAGGGAAGGCACACAGAAAAGATGGTAGTGCTATGTAACTGTTTCTAATCAGAAGAAATATGTGTGACTTCCATTCGAGTTCTGTTGGATAGGGCAAGTCACTTGGGCATGAGGTCAAAGGGTGTAAAAATTTTTTCACATATGCTAGAGAGAAAAGAATTGGAGTTGTTCATGAAAAAGATATTTACAAACAACACAACCAGCTACTAATCAAAATCCATTTTCAGAGGAAACTGTAACTCAAAGACATTTTCCTGTACTTCCTACAAATACATGAATGCTTATGATATAGTTTAATTTTTGATCATATCTTATTTTAAATGAACTTTTCCATGCCAAATGTGTTGTTTTACAACTTGCTTATTTTACTCTTTAGACATGTTTCTTGCAAATATTTCTAATCAATACTATTGCTCTACCTTATCTTTTTTACTTTTTTCTCATTGTAACTCTTGAGTATAAAAATATCAAAGTATATTTAACTTGCTGAAAACTTGTCTGTCTCCAGTTTCTTACTTGTGATTCTATTATAAGTGGTCTTATTTACAGTTGGAAAAATATATAATTCACTTAATATTCCTATTGACTTTGTAAAGTATAAACTTGCTAAATTAACTTATTAGATCAAGTATTCTAATTGAGTATTATTTTGAATTATACAAATTTACAATAATGTCATCTTCCAATAATGACAGTTTTCCTTGCAATAGTATATCATTTTTTCCTTGCTTTATTGCACTGAATATGTCTTCTTATAGTGAATTAAAATTATAATACAAAATTTCACACTGAATTTGAGAAAGAAAAATTTTAATGTTTTACCAGTAATTATAATGTGTTCTGTGAAATTTTAAAAATAATCTACCTGTCTAAAGAAATATCTGTTGTCCCTAGTTGTTAAGTTTTTTGATGAATAGATGTTGAATTTAAACACTTTAGTTTTTCAGTCCTGGGGTCAAATCTCTAGGTTTGTTGATGTTTTGAGACAGTATTTTGTGAAATTCCCTAGGTAGGGTATGCTGGAATTATAGACATGTGTTGCCACACTCAGCTCAAATATATTTTAAGGTACCATAATCATATGATTTTTCTATATTTTGTGATTTTATTGATATTTCAGTAATTTAATCTTTCATTTCTGGAGATGAAACCTATTCTTTACCAATGTATTATTCTTTATTTATTAATTTTGATTGCTAAAATTTTGTCTTAGGCTTCCTATTTTGGAATGGTAATCACAATTTGAGTATAATGTACCCAAGTACTGTCTTGTTTTAGTAATGGATACACTGAGGATATAGTGTCATTAGTCAATTTTGGAACTTTTCAACTCTTAAATAGTCTTTTTTCTCTTTCTGAGTCTCTAATTATAGTTCTTTTGTGCATAGGAGTGGCACATATCTTATATTCCTTTGAGGGTTTTCCATTTTGTTTTTCAGAAAATTAGTTTGTATTCTTTCCCTAAAAGAACTTCTCTTTTTATTTAAAGAAAGAAAAGAAAATTTAAAAAAAGAGAAAAAAGGTAGAATAATACAGAATTCCAAAAAAATTAACATCATGAAATTGCTAGTTGATACATTATATACTGTCATCTTAAAAATAGTTGTTAAAGTTACAAAATCAAAGCATAAAAAAGTGGCTAGGCACTCAAACATTGATAGTGCAAATCTTTCTGTTCAGTGATCTAACAGAAATGTAGTAATATGGTCATCTATCTTACACACAATACATACCATTATATCCTTTAGAGCATTTTCCTTCCCTTTTACTTTTACAATATCTATTATACTTTTTGGATCCCATTACTCTGTCAGTTTTTATTATTTTTTACACTAGAGAGATAATGTGAAATTTACTAATGTGAGTCTTGTTTATTTCACTAATGAGGATATTCTCCAGTTGCCTCCATTTACCTATAAAGGCCTCAAGATCATCCTTTTTATAGCTGAGTAGTGTTCCATTGTATAAAAATACCACATTTTTTCATCCACTCTGCAGTTGATGGGCATTTTGGTTGTTTCCAAGAGTTAGCTATCACAAATTGTGCTGCTATGAACACGGGTACACATATATCACTGTGAAATGACATTTTCAATTTTTCTGGGAAAATACCCAGGAGAAGAATAGCTGGATTGAATGAAACTTCCAATCCTAGTTTTTTGAGGAATATCCATACTGAATTTCACAGTGGTTGCACCAGTTTGCACTCCCACCAACAGTGGAGAAGTGCTCCTTTTTCCTCCACATCCTTGCCAACATTTGTTATCAGTTGGTTTCTCGATAGTGACCATTCTCTCCGAGATGAGATGAAATCTCAATGCTGTTTTAATTTGCATTTCTCAACTGACCAGTGATGGTGAACATTTCTTCATATATTTATTTGCCATTTGTATATCTTCATCTGAGAACTGTGTGTTCATCTCCAACGCCTATTTTTGGAGAGGGTCTTTGAATTTGGGGAGCTAGGTGTTTTTCAATTCCTTACATGTTTTGGATATAAGTCCTTTGTCTGAGGGATTGTTGGATAAAATTCTTTCCCATTCTGTGGGTTTTCTTTTCACTTTGTTGGTTATTTCTTTTGAGATGCAAAAACTTTTTAGTAATATGAGATCTGAGTTGTTGATTCTTTGAAGTATTTCCTATGTGATTTGCATTTTATTTATGAATTCTCTGCCTACATCTGTGTCCCCAAGATTTCTACCTACATTGCTCTCCAGTAGATTTAGTGTTTCTGTTTTAATATTTAGATCCTTACTCTTCAATGAAATTGAAAGAGAAGGAATCCTGCCTAACTCATTATTGAAGTATCACTCTGATACTAAAACCAGAGAAAGACCCAACCAAAAAGGAGAACTATAGACCAATCTCCCTAATGAACACTGATGCAAAGATTCTCAATAAAATATTGGCAAATAGAATGCAGCAAATTATCAAGAAGATTATACACCATGACCAAGTGGGATTAATTCCAGGAATGCAGGGATGGTTCAACATATGCAAATCAATAAATGTAATACACTACATAAACAGAGCCAAAAGTAAAAAACACATGATCATCTCAATAGATGCAGAAAAAGCTTTTGATAAAGCACAACACCTATTCATGATAAAAACCCTACAGAAAGTTGGAACAGACAGTACATACCTCAATCTCATAAAGGCCATCTATGACAAAACAACAGCCAACATTATACTAAATGGACAAAAACTGAAAGCCTTCACTCTAAAATCAGGAACAAGATAAGGATGTCCACTATCACCACTCCTATTCAATAGTTCTGGAAATATTAGCCAGAGCAATCAGACAAGAAGGAGAAATTTTTTATTTTAATTTCTTATAATTTTAGTATCACATTGTAATCAAGTCATTATTTTCTTATACTCTTCAGTGTTTTGCTAAAATTTTACATCTTGTGCTCCACTTTCTTGAATATATAATCTTATTTTGTTAATCCATGATGGAATATTCCAACATTTTTATTGTCCACGTGCTCATTTCTACAATCTATTTTTTCTCTTGCTTTGATGAATTTTTTTATTTCTTTTCAGGCATAGTAATATCACCAATTATATCTACACTAAAATTTCAACAAGATTTTTAGTTAAATTGAAAATTTTGAAATTGATTAATAAAAGGACTTAGGTAATATTTAAAGAAACAAATTGGAAGGAATAAATCCACAAGTTAAATAAATTTATTCCAAAATTGATTTAAGATCATTTGATATTGGCAGAGAACTAGAAAATGAACCAAAAAACAAAACAAGGTATCTAAACATGAACTCATAAACATGTAGTCACTTGACTTTTTTTTCAAAAAGACAGTGCACAGTATGTGACAGATAGATAGACAGGTAGATACAGCCTCCAATGTACAATGGTTCAACACAATTTTTCAAATTACAATGATGCAAATGCAACAAGTGTAAAGTAAAACTATGCTTTGAATTTTGAATTTGGCTCTTTTCCCAAGTTAACAATATGCATTATAATCTTATCTTATAAAATAGGGCAGCATTGGTGAGTCATAGCTCTCATTCAGCCTCATAAAATCACAAGGGTAAGTAAATACTCTAAAGTGTCCTGTGTTCCTAAGGTATGATGTTCACTAGATTAAGTATTAATACACTTTTATTAATAATACTTTCAATTTATAATGGGTTTGTCAAGACATAACCCCGTTGTAAATCAATAAATGCTCACATGTGTGTGTTTATATTAAAAGGTAACCTAGAAGAATGTCTTCATTATGGTGGTATAGAGAAAATCAATTAAATAAAACCCAAATTGAATTATCATAAATTACATTAACATTTTATAGATTACTGTAAAATGAAACATGGCTGTTTACCAGAAGATGCCACTGACAAACATGTCAAAATAAACTACAGAGTGGGAAAAGATACTTTTAATACATTTATTTGGCAAAACAGTCACATCAGTATACATAAATAAAACTTATGAGACAATAAGAAAATGGAAAAAATCAAAATGACAAAAATACTATGTTTTGCTATCAAGAAGTATATCCAAATAGTAAATAAGCTAGAAAAACATACTTAACTTCATTTTTCAATAGGAAAATACAGACTAGACTATATAGTGCTGAAATGAAAATAACAGATAGTACAAAGTTTTGGAGATAATGTGAATTAATTAATGCACTTAAGCCGTATCTCTATAATGTGCACATTTTTATATACGTGTGCTATATTTTGATAAAAAAATTAGCTAAAAACTAGTGCCCACATATGCTAAAACACTTAGCAAAGCAGGGGGAAAGGGAACCCCCAGAGACAGATTAAGGATATCCAAAAATGTAAGCAATTAAATCATGATTACTGGTATGTTTTCTGTGGCTTTAGTGGAACCCTGCCTTAACTGCAAATAAAAGGGAGGTGGATCTATGTGGCTTGCAGTGTATCTTTTACATAGAGATCAGCCTAATGCCTATTTGCTCAACCCTCAGATGAGAGACTTGTTTATACTAGCAGATGCCCTTATGATTCTAATCTGATCTGTATACAGTTTATATCTGCCAGACCACAGCTCTGACATGAAGAACTGGACTTTGTGTTCCCCAAGAGTCTTAGAGAAAACCCTGGTGAGGGACAGTCCCTAGTCCTTTAGATGGGAAGTTCAAACTCAGTTACCACAGTAAGTATTATTTATAAATGAGCACCATAAGTAGAAAGATAATCTTCTGCCCCTGGGTGAATTAAGACTTAAATGAAGAGTCAGGAAAAGAGAAAAGACCACATGAGAACATGTAGTATATATAATGCATGGGTCACTTTAAGTCTCTGGACATACGCCTGGATATTTCCTAAAATAAGAAGCCAAAATCCAGAGTTCTACTCTGCTAAGTGGATGAGGTGCCTCTCAATCTTTTATTTCTAGGCACCTGCCTAAGCCATTTGGTGGGAGCTGTAGGAACTGGGAACTGTTCTGGGAGTGACTGAAGCCCTGCTTCTGCTATGAAAGAGTTAAACACACATTCAAAATATCCAATAAGGCAACATGAAATTATAAGAATTCACTACATGATAAAATAAAACTTCCTCCTTCAGAGCTAAGTCACTATTTCCATTTGGTATTTAATTAGAGAGAGGCTATAGTTATCAGGAGAAGGAAAAGGACAGATACAAGGGAGAAAAAAATAAGGAAGAAAGATTGAGCTATGCACCTGACCATACCCACATCAGACACCCCAAGGCTGCTCTGGGCACACCTGAGATGAGTTCTCTATTCTATTTTTCAGGATGACTCTACCCTTTGTAGCCCTCCTCAGTCAGGTCTCCAAGGAGGTCCTGCTCTACCCATGGCTAACCAGGAATCTGACAGCGCACATACAAGAGCCCGCCCTTTCCCCCCCCTTATCAGAAATATCCTCAGACTTTTAGTGTGACAACCTGTGTACTGTTGCCCCTTATGCTATAACACAAAAATCCACAAAAGATTGTTTCAAATGGCATATTTTATCTGTTATTCCTAATCGAGTTGGCCAGGCTGAGATAAAACAGAGTTGGTAACACTGAAGGCTGAAGGCACAATTACAGCCAGTAGCTGGGTCTGGAAATACTGAGAGTGGTTAACAGCCAGGGAAAGACAGTGAACAGTGGAGAACAACTTGGTGCCACCATCTGTAGTCACTCAAACAATCTCAGAGTCCTCCAAAAAAGCAGCAGAATGCTTCCAATACTAAAAGTTGATAGCTCTGGCATTCAAAACCCAGGGCTTGTTAATACTAAAAGAGTCATATATTGTGTATTCATGATTTCTATCTGGATAGAACAAAAGAATAGTCAACCTACTGGTAGAAGAAAGAAAAAAGTGTCAGAGAGATTCATAAAAACCTATAGACAAACTATTGGCATTAACATATAAATTTAGGACATTTGAAAATTTCCAGTTTTTTTGGTTCCTTAAAATAGAAAAAATTTTTTAAAATAAGATTTTTAAAGTGAACAAGAAACCAAGCCCTCTCTGTGAGTCACTGTCATGCACAGGCCACTGAGGGGATTATCATACACTAGGCCTTTCTCATAAGTTGGCACCATTTGTAGACTGTGGGGAAGAAAACATGAAGCCAGCAAGAAGCCAAGTCCTCCCTGTGAATCAGCACCATGCACCGGCTACTATGGGGAGAACCAGACACCAGCTTTTTCCTGTGAGTTGGTGGTGCCACTTGCAGATTGTGGGTGAGGAGAACAAGAAGCCAAGCCCTCTGTGGGAGTTGGCACCATGTGCAAGCCACTGGGGAAAGAACCAGATACCATCCCTTTCCCATGAGTCAGTGCCATTCACTGACTGCAGAGGAGGTGAACAAGAATACAGCAAAAAGCCAAGCCCTCCCTGTGAGTTGGTGTCATGCTCAGGCCAGAGGGGAAAAGCAGATGCCAGCTGCCTCCAGCATGCTGGCTGAGAGACAAGAAGAGCCAACTGCCTTCTATCCCTGCAAATGACTGGCTGATCTGGAGAGACACAGGCTATGATGATAGCTATTGAGGTAAAATACAACCTAATGATTGTAGTGTTTAGTGTTTCACTGACTTTGCAAACCTAAATTCAGTAGTCTGATCATCTATGCTGAGGATAACAATACACAATGTAGCATCTATGGGGATCTCCTTCTGAAGGTAGTAGCCATTGTTAGTTCGCTATTATCTTGTTTCAAAGTCCTGTATCATTTTCATTTTTTTGTCTAGTTCGGTTTTATTGTTTTGTCTTCTTTGATTTTATTATATCTGATGGCATGAGTAGCTATTTCAAAGATAACAATATATATGGTAGTCATTTTGGATTGACCATTATCTTGTTTTGAAATCCTTTTTTGTGTTCATTGTTTTGTTTTTATCAGTTCTATTCTGTTCCGTTTTCTTTAATTTTTAATATGTCTGAAGAAATGGACAGGTATTTTGAAGACAAGAGGCATTATGGTAACCATTGTTGATTTCCTATTATCTTTTTTGAAGTCCCATATCACTTACACTGTTTTGTTTTAATTGGCTTTATTCTGTTTTATTTTGATTGGTTTTACTCTCTTTAAAATCAAAATTACCCAAAAAAAGATATTTTAAAGTATAAAATATTTAAATTATCCAGTTATTCAAGTGGTATCAGAATTGTTTTAGAAGTCCAAGAATATGTTCCCCATCTCATTATTATAAGGTAACTAAAAATTAAAAGAAAAAATATACATAAATCAATCAGAATTACTACATTTAAAAAGAACAGATAGGGCTTGGAATGTAGGTCATAATAGAGCATATGCCTGGCATGTGCGAGGCTCTGGGTTTACCACCAACACAAAAAAATTGAAAATTTTAAGTTTTATCACAGACTTTTATGCTATATGAAAAAAATTGTTTTAAATTTTTTGAAAATGATTAAGAATATCTATTAAAACTGAACTTTTTCATATACTATGACCAGCAATGTCACTTCTAGACAAACATGGACATTTTATCTATGTATACATAAAAACATGTGAAAGAAAGTTTGTAAGTAATGATCCAAAACTGGATAGAGTTCAAATTTTTTTTAAATGAAGAGAATAAATAAATGCATGGTAGTACATACCTACAAAGCAGTGGGCATATAAAAGATTCTTGGTAAAGAGTCTTTCAGTGTGTTAGCTAATTCTCCTTACTTAATCAGTTAAAAGCAACATGAGCATTCATGTTTTTCTTTAACAATTTTAAAAGAGGAAATAAGTTTAGCAACACTTACCAAAACTGCTATTACATAATAAAATGTATTTTTATAGCTTCCAAACTATCAAGCAAAATACAAAATAAATGAGCAAAAATATGAGTGATTTTAAAAAATCTTTATAAAAATAAAAGAGGGCAGAGAAAGGAAGAAGAAAAAAAGAAAGAATAAATGAGGAAGAGAGGAAGTTGGTTTTGCCATCTAATGGGAAAAAGCTAAAAAATACAATTTAAATTTTACCCCATGTTCAATAATATATTTTTATTATATATACATATATATATATGCATATGCACATTTACTTATGAAATGCTATCCTGTGAGAAAACATCTAACTAAACTTTTTAACCAATGTCCTAGTTTTATCATCAGAAAACCAAAAATAAAATATTCCCTTCATGAATACGTATTAACATCTCTAAGTTCAAAAAACTCCTTCCTCACCTTTCTCTCCCACTTATAAGAAAATTAAAACCAAGAACAAATGTCACAGTTAAATTTGGTAGTGTTGATAATTCTTTACAGTTTTATAGATTATTTGCTCCTCTTGAGGTCTGGAAATTGTTTGAATTTTCAACTTTGTCTTCATTTTGGAGTTACGACAGTTTTTGCTCCTTTCTCTCTGACTCTCTATGGATTTAAACACGGAGATAGCAAATCTTTGGTGCTCACTTGTCCTCCCTGCAAGAGGTGGCTGCATAGCTGTCAGTTCCACCCTTCAACCACCAATGATTTATAATTTAAAAATATTCATAGTTTACCAGAAATGGAATTTCTTATTGTTCCTTTTCTAGAGATAAGAGTCAAATGTTATGATGCATTTAATATTGATAAACTTTTCATCGACATGCACTACATATATCTATGTCTCAACTTGAAATGATTGTGGAAAATCTTGATAAGAAAGAATTGAACATGAACATTGTTTCTTTTGTAATCTCAGCATTATCTGACAGAGGTCTTTTGAGTTCTGGCAATGGGTCAAACAAATCACAATATCGTCCATTATATTTATACACAGTATGCTTTGGGATGATTCACTTGTTGTCCTTGAAAGGCTGTAGAATATTTTTATTTCATTCCAGCCATTATTGAGAATATGCATTGCATGGTATAGTCAGTCACACTTCATAGAAAATGCCCTTGAAAGTAAAGGGAAAGGGAAAAAAAATCTCACTAGTTTTTCCTCTAGTCTTGAAAAAAGAAAAGCAGAATATATCTATAGAAACTTCTTTCAGTAGGTTTCTATGAGCAAAATTGAATGTCATACATTTTGCTACTAAGAGGAACTTGGACCATGCATGAATGCATGAAACACATCTGTAGTTTAGTCAAGTTGAGTTAAGATCTCAGGAGCTGAGTATAGTCCAAATTTCAAATATGCTTATTAAGACTTGCTAAATCTCATGTGCTGCAGGGTATGATAATTCCTGAAAAAGCTTTTCTTCTGGCAGATTAAGAGAACAGTTTGCTTTTGCCTCAGGCCATTAACATTTTAATAAAATGGTCATCAACTGTGATAACAATTCATCTTTAGGGGACTTTATCTATTATTAACCTTATTAAATAACAAGTTTATTATTGCTGACATGTAGAGTTTTCCAGTCCTCATCAAATATGCTTCTCACTCTAACTCTCTTTCACTCTCTGTCTCTCTCTCTTTAACATTTTAGTGCAATGAAGCTGAATTTCTGTGCCAAGTACATGTTTACAAGTTTGTTGGTTTGTTTTCTTTTGGAGCAATTTGAAAATGATTCTCATTTCCAATAATAGTTGATTAAGCAAAACACATTTTATGGGCTTTGTTGAGGACCACAATCTGTTTAGCAGGGATAATTTACTACTTTTGACTGATTTGGGGAAAACAGACAGTTATCAGACTTAAGAAAAATTTAGGAAAGAGCAGGAGATCAAAAACTACTTTAGAGTTTATTTTCACATGGGAATAAGGTAGTATAATGAGGAGGTATGTATTTTTACCAACAGTGGGATATTCAGTCTTTTTACTGGAATAATCATAACCACCCTATTTAATCTACTATGCATAAAGAAAAATGAATCCAATATCTGGCTTCTGAAACACAGGATGAAGAAAGCAGAGGGTAGAAATGTGATTGTGATGTTTTGGGGGAACTCAGACTAGACCACCATGATGACAACAAGGACTGGACAGAGAAAAAATAATTAGAAGGTAGGACTAAAATTGTTTTAGAACAAATTATATATATATATATATATATATATATATATATATATATGGTACCAGGGATTGAACTCATGACCTAGCGCTTGCCAGGCAGGCGCTTATGCTACTGAGCTAAATTCCCAGCCCAAGAACAAATATTAAATCCTAAAGTGTTATAAATGTCTTACCTAAAGTCTAAGAAAGTCAGGAAATATAGGAATTTCCTATATTAAATGAGAAAATGTGGTCAGATTGGGTTTTAAACTTCCTCTGTAGCAAGGTACAGAATCAGTGTGGGTCATAAAATTTGGAAACAAACTTGCCAAAATGTTAAGCAAAAGATGATGAATCCCTAAATTCGTTACAGGCTGGAAGGAGAGAAATTACATCCAAAATGAACATTTCCAAAAATAACCAATACAAATTAATGAAAAATGAATTTGGCTATGAGAAAAAAAACCGTAATTTTGACTTTCAGATTGTGTCACTGGGTTCTGATGGCCTCAGTCACTGATTATAATAGAAGAATATAAAGCCTAACTATTTTAGGGAAAGATATTGTGTTTTTTATTATAAGACTGTTTTCAGAGTCTGAAGGTAACATCTAAATATAGCAACAAGAGTTTCTAGAGAGATAGAAAAGTAAAAACACTGACTTTTACATTTATCTTTCTTGGACTATGCAAACCAAGCCATTTAGTTTTTTAAAAACACAAGTACTTTGAAGTCCATATAGATAAGATGGAACATTTTCTCAACTTGGATTTGTTCCAACTCCCATGTAATTTCCATTTGTGTTAATAGACCCCCCAATGCCCCTCTTTACTTCTAACACCACAGACATTAATGGTCACTCAACTAGTCATCCTGCCTTTAATTTTACCTATCATCCATATGTTTAATTAATATCTATAGTAATTGCCTTGATGGGATACAAATCTATGTATTTTACAAAAATGCTTTCAACCACTAGCATTGTGAGATATAACATTTTATGCAAACTATTTTATGATGTACTTTTACTGTGATAAAATGAAATCTACAAATATTCTAATGCACCAATGAACTTCATTTCAAAAATCAGAAAAATAAAAAAATTACAAAATAAAAGTAATCTGTGATATGATGTATGTTTCACTATGTAAACTCTTAGGCACTAATAAACCAAATGCAGTAATGGAGTAGAGTATTTCAATGTATAAATAACCAAATGTATTTGGACGCAAATACCATATGTGGATTGGTAAACAAATCCCATGTACTGCAGTGCTGTAATTTTTTTATACAAAACTCCTAGTGAAGTTACCAATAGTGTAATGGAAAGTCTTTATTGTATCTATGTGATAGTTGCATATTGGGCTACATAAAACAAAGAGTGTACTCTGAAATATAAAACAGAGTTAAAGTCAAGATTGAAGCAATAATAATTCAGTTTTAATATAAATGAATATCTAACAGAATAGTTGAAAGTTACTCAAGAGGCAAAAATTAATCTTCATTATATGGAACAAGACTGCTCATTGATGGGGAGCTCAATACTGGACCCTCTTACTCATGCCAATCATGTTCCCTAGGTGGTATGAAATGTAAATATCATTTCCCTATGCTTCATATGCCCTCCATTATTTACTGGGTTCATATCTTTCCAAGGATCTATAAGACTCAAATAATAAAGTTCATTTTCCCTAATGTATAATACCATCAGTTATTTGTAGGTGCCTTTATAATTCTCTCTCAGCATTTTTGCTTAACTCATACTCAATTGCTTTGTATTAGAAATTTTTGCTTGGCTCTTCAGGGGACCCATTCTACCTAGGATGATGATGGTGGTGGTAAAGATGAGGATAATGATGATATTTCCTAGTGTTAGTTACCCAATTTTTCCTACATGTCAAGCAAGAGATTTATTTGCATCTAAAAATCCAGTATAGATAAACCTTTGTTCTTTAATACTGGTAAATTTGCCTGTTAGAAGAAATTTCTCTATTTGATAATATCAATACAACCTAAAAAACATGTGGAAAACATGTTTGAGAACATTGCAGGGCATCCTATGTAATGAAGACACAAGGGCCTAAATAGAGACATAAGGAAAAGTCCAATATTCATTATTGCTTTTTCTATTTGAGGAATTGTTGATTCTAAGGCAATGGCTGATAACCCAAAAAAGAAAGCAAGAAACTGTGAGTAAAACAAAATAAATGAAGATTCGAGCAGTCATATGAGGCTAAGAAAATACACTGGGTACAGGGTCCACTAAACTTGATGGACTCTAATAATATCAGATGTTTTCTTGGGGTTCTCAAAAATACTTTTAAAAGATTAATAAGAATTCCATATTTCATGAAGACTGAAGCCCAGCTTCAAATTAACTCAACACCAGAAAAAGCGATCATTCTGTATGATTAACCATGGCCCCAAAGAAAACAATTACAGCCCACATAAAGGAAAATAACATCAATCATAAACTCATATAGCTTAACAATGGTTTATATAACATAGTGCAATGGTGAGGATTTAAAATTAATTATCAGGTATTATCAGGACAAAAGCAGAGAACCAAAACTCAGAAGAAGTAAAATATGTGGAAATAGACCAAAGAACTGAAGATACTATATTAGTGTTATCAACCATAGAATTTAAAATATTTATGATGAAAATGCAAAGTGAATTAAAAAACACAGTTTTGACATAGAAATAGAATTTATTTTTAAAATGAAGTGGAAATTCTGAAACTCCATTCCAAATAAAATCCTTGAGAAATCAGTTGAGATTTAAATTATTAGCCACATACATGAGAGAAAAGTTATGGGCTGAATCTAATAAGATTAATGTCCAGTTAAAATAAAAATTCAAAATTTTTGGATACCTGTAACAATACAAATGACCCTGCAACCACTGCAACATTCAGGTTACATTCTAAAACTGCCCAAACAGAAACTGGAAGATTAGAGGGGAAAGAAAACACGCAGATACCGGACAGTGACCAGTTACTAAATTATCTGATGAAGAGTTTAAAACAACTGGAAGAACAATAAGCATTGTGCAAAAGAAAATTTAAATACATGAAAGACAAAATCTCAGCAAATAAGTGCAAATATTTAAAGAAATTTAATAATTTAAAAAATAACATCTGAGTTCTGACAGACTTAATGTCACAAAGGAACTAAAAAAGAAAGAGTCAACTCAAAGGTGATTCATAGAAATCATTAAATCTGAAGAACAGAAGAAAGATGATTTGCTGAGTTTCAGGAATCTGTGAGACAATATCAAAAAATAGACATTAATTATTTGAGTCTCATAGTTCTAGTTCAGGAAGCAATAATAGTTGAATTAATGATGGAAACCAGATATGATGAAAGATATGCTTATAATTCAGGAAGCCTATCAAATCAAAATAGGATGTTCAAAGAAGTTAGTGCCTACATATATCATAATCAAAGAGTTATACCCCAAAGATGAAGTTTCAAAAACAGCTAGAGAAAACGTGACACACTATATGTAGGGAAAATAATTTAAATAATTTCAGATTTTTCATCAGAAAGCAATGGAGCATGTTCTTAAAGGCTTGCAGTAGAGAAGTCTGAGTGTAATGTGATACTAAGATGAAGCATTCAGCAGGAATGAACTAAAAATAAATACATCTGAAGACAAACGGAATCTCATCCAAAGAAATGCTTCATAAGAAATAATAAGAAATTCCCTTAAACTAAAGGAAAACTGAGAAGGCAACTAAAAACTTCAGAATTTAAAGAAACAAGATCAAAAATAACAATTATTAACTATGTGTGAAGCCACATGCCTGTAACCGTAGCACTCCGGAGGCTGAGTCAGGACGATTGCCAGAAATTCAAGACCAGCTGAACTACATGCAAGACCCAGTCTCAAACAAATTATATCAGTAAGTATAAAATATGACCAGATTTTTAACATTGTATATCAACATTTATATCAAATTTATCATATTACCCATTGTGGTTGTCAAAGTACATAGAGTTATTTCTAAGTAAATGAATCCAGCTTGGGACTATACTCTTACATGAAATAAATCAGACACACCTGTGAAGTACTGCATTCTTTCTCTGCTATGAAAGGCCAAAATGTAAATAAGGAACAAAATGTGTAATAGATATTGTGAAATACGAAGAAAATGTTCAAATAGGAAGGGGAGCTAGGGAACAGGGTGGGGGAAAGGAAGAAAGGGGAAAGAAAAACAAGAAGGAAAAGATGGAAACGAACCCCTTGTAACTAGGCAGGGAAAGGAAGTTGAAGGGAGAGGAGGGAAAAAAGAAGAATCAAGATCCACCATGTACAGGTACAAGTTCCCTAGGATGAATGTGATCATTATGCATATCTAAAATGTGCCAATAAACTTAAATTAAAAAAACTTTATCCCAAAGGTGAGGGAAAGGCACCTATTTACAAGATTTCTACATTTACATGCATTGGTACAATTTTGTTTCTAAGTAGATTAGGAAAGATTGATTATACATATTATAGCTCCTACACCAACCAGTAAAATATAATGTGAACAAAGACAGAAAAGGGAATAGGTAAGTTAAAACTTTTACAAGTATTCAGATAATTCAGAGAAGGAAAGTGGGAAGAGAAGGAAAGTGAGAAGAGATGGAAAGAAAAATGAAGGAGAAAATCATTAAAATATTAAAATACAAATCTACATAAAAGTAAGTAAATGCTGCCTCTCAGGAAACCCTTCAAATACCAAGATTCGAAAGGCTTGGAATAAGTAGCAACATTTCACACAAATACTAAGTGGTCAAAAGTTGAGGGGACTACATTAGTATCACACAAAAGAAATTTTAAGGTTTAAAAAGAAAAAGACCAGAGAAATAAAGAAGCATATTTAAAAGGGAGAAATAAAAGTCATTGTGTACCTTATATAAAAGCACACAAATAATGTAGAGAAATTCACACTTAGATACATACAGTAATACATAACATCATACTTCTCTAAGTGATGAATCAGGGAACTGAGTGAGCAAAATCAGTAGACAGAGGAAAGCTGAACAACGTTGTAAACCATCTTGATCTAACTGATAATTATAGAACACTTTCCGTGTTAGCAAGAAAGAGTTCAGGGGTCTTTGGGCTGAGCTGCATCCTTAGCACTTATTTTATTTTATTTTTGAGATAGGGTCTTTCAAAATTGTCCAGGCAGGCTAGAACATGTATATGATCCTTCTGGCTCAGCCCTTGCAGAATAATAATTTTAACAACTGAAGATTTCATGTTCTTTTATATTACACATGATAAGGTCACCAATTTAAGTGATATGGTTGACCATAAAACCAACTTTCATACATTTAAAAGTAAATCTGGGAATATTTTCTAATCAAAACAGTGATTTTTTTTTCTTTTTTGGTACTGGGAATCAAACTCAGGGACTCATTCTTGCCAGGCAGGCACTGTGCCACTGAACTATATCCCCAGCCTCAAAACAATGACATTTAAAAACAATATCAAGATATCTTAGAAGACCTCAAATATCTGGAAATTAAAGAGAACACACTTAAAAACATTCCACGGGTCAAACAAGATATTACATGTCAATTTCAAATGTCTTTTAAAACTGATGAACAACAATATAATATTCCAACATTTGTGGGAAATAATTTTGAGATGGAAATGCTTAGGTTTAAAGGCATATGTTAGGATGTAAAAAAATTAATTTCCTGAAGTTCTACCTCCAGAAGCCATAGAAGTACAAACTGAATTTAAAACAAGTAAAAATAAATAAATAATAAATGTTGTAATTACAAAATTAATGAAAAAAACTACAAATACGGAAAATAAATAAAAACAAAATCTACCTCTTTAAAAAAGACAGTAAAATTTAGGAAGTCCTAAGCAAATTGACCAAGACCAAAAAAAAGAAAAAATATATAAACTTCTGATATTAAGAGAAAGAAAAAGATTTATACCACAAATAACCAAGGCATTAAAAGAATAACAAAATGAAATCATGAACAAATTTGAACCAACTAATATGAAAATTTAGGAACATTTTTAAAAAAAATTTAGAATTTCTATGGTGCAAGAAACTATACATTTACCTAAGGACCACAGTGTTTAATAGGTATGGTAAAATAAATGATTCAAAGGAAAAGGAACTCAGAAGAAAGGTGGGACAAAGGAAGGGAGGGAAAGGAAAAAATGATAGAAGAATAATAAAATGTAAACAAAACTTTGTAAATAATGAGGGGAAGAGGAGTTGAAAGGAAGGGAGAGGATTGGGGAAAAAAGAGAATCAAGATATATCACATACAGGTGCAAATTCCCTATTCTGAATATGATAACATTGTATATCTAAATTGTACCAATAAACTCAATTTAAAAATTTTTAGAAATATACAACTTACCAATATTAACACAAGAACAAAAGTAAGAAATCTTAATAACCTCATGGCTATTAAATAGGTTGAATTATTTATCAAAAATCTTCACAGTCAAGTTTCAGATCCCTATACAGTCACTGAAGAATTCTGTCAAACAGTAAGACAAAGACACTAACTTTATACTAACTTTTTCAGACATAAGAGGAGAAAATATTAATCAATTTCATATGCACAGATGAAAAACTTCATAACAAAATAGTAGGAATTTTAATCCAGTAATACCTCATAGCACTTAACTTAGCATAGGAATGTAAGACTACTCTAACTTCTGAAAATAGAATTCACTATATTAACAGAATTAAAGGTGGGGTTATTCAATCATTTCAATAAATACACTTCTAAATATACCACTTGGCATAAAACCATTGAGAAATTTCTCAAGTAATTATCAAGAGGTAACCAAATTTTCAAACTGAAGGACATCTACAATAAATTTAATGGTAACATTACACCAAAAGTTGAAAGACTGACTTGCTTTCCCTTAAAATCAGAAAGAAAATGTACACTATTGCCACTATGTTCAATAGTGAACTGGAAGTATTAGCCATTGCAATATGGCAAAGGAAGCGAAACAAACAATCAAAAACCACAAAGTTATTTTTTATTATACAAAGAAGAAAAAAGAAAAAATTTTAAAACAAGATAATAGGAGAGTAACAGTAATTAATATACATTATCTTTAAAGCAGTTACTCAAGGTACAAGATATAAGCATGAGATACTGTCACACAATATCACAAACCTTACTTTTCAATCAACTAAGAGAAACTAACAGTATATTTATCTTAGCTATCTTGTTTATATATGTATATGTTTTCCTTTTCCTTTCTTTCCTTTCCTCTTCCCTCATCACAGTTTCTCTTTTGAACAGGTTCTTCCCAAATCACAATATCTATTGCACATTTTGGGTCTTATTTGCTTGTTCAGCTTCTCATAGTAGTGCAACTATACAATGTTTATACAGATGGATCTGATTAATTTCACTTATGAGTATGGTCTCAAGTTTCATCCATTTATCTATAAAAGTCTCAAGTCTACACTTCTTTATGGATGAGTAGTACTCTATTATATAAAAAAAATCTTTTTATCCATTCCTTAGTTGATGGGCATTTAAATTGTTTCCAAAATTTAGCTATTACAAATTGTTGCACTATAAACATGGGTGCACATATATTGCTATGCTGTGATGTTTTAATTCTTCTGGGAAGATACCCTGAAGGGGAATAGCTCAGTTGAATGGGACTCTAATCCTAGTTTATTGAGAAATGTCCACACTAATTTCCATAATGGTGCACCAGTCCACATTCCCACCAACAGGGGAGAAGAGTTCCTTTTTCCCCACAGTAATTCCAGCATTCGTTATCAGTCGATTTCTTCATGATGGCCAATCTTTCTACAGTGAGGTGGAATCTCAGTGTTGTTTTAATTTGCATCTCTCAGATGACCAAGGATGTTGAACATTTTTTCAGACTTTGTCCTTTGCATTTCTTTATCAGAGAAATGCATATTCATCTCAGATGTTCATTTTTGGATTTGTCTTTGAATTTGGGGGGCCTGATTTTTTTCAATTTTTTGTATGTTCTAGATGACAATTGGCCATCATTTTTTCCCATTCTGTAGGCTGTCTTTTCACTCTGTTGGCAATGCCTTTTGTTGTGCAAAAGCTTTTTAGTAAGGTCACTTCCCACTTGTTGATTCTTTGTATTATTTTCCTTGCAATCTGGGTTTTGTTCATAAAGTCCCTGTCTACACCTATGTCTTCAAGACTTCTACCTATCTTTTCTTCCAGTAGATTTCACATTTCTGTTTTAATATTTAGATCTTTGATCCATTTTGACTTTAGTTTCATGCAGGGTGATAGGCATGATTCTAGTTTTAGTCTTTACCATGTGGAAAGCCAGCTTTCCCAGCACTATTTATTAAAGAGGCTCTTTCTTCCAGTATGTTTGGCCCATTTGTCAAAGAGGAGACATCTGAATGTGTTTGGATTTGCATTTGCATCTTCTATTGTGTTTCATTGATACTCAAGTCTGTATTTTTGCCAGTACCATGTTGATTTTAACATGGTAGCTTTGTAGTATAATTTCAGATCAGGGATTGTCATGGCCCTAACTTGCCTTCGTTGATCAGAATTGCTTTCATTCTTCTAGGACTTTTCTGGTTCCAAATGAATTTTACGAGTGTTTACTTTAGTTCTGTGAGGTATGCTAATAGTATTTTCATTGGTATTGAATTAAATCTGCATAAAAATTTGAGGAGTATGGCCATTTTCACTAATACTGGTTCTGCCTATCCATGAGTAAGGGATGGCTTTCCACTTTCTGATATTTTCTTCAATCTCCTTTTTCAGAGTAGTGTACTTTTCAGTGTATAAATGTTTTATTTCTTTGTTAGAGTGATTTCTAAGTATTTCCTTTTTTGTGTTTTGTTTTGTTTTGGATGTTATTGTAAAGAGTGCGATGTCCCTAATGTTTGTCTGTGTGAGTTTATTACTTGTATACAGGGAGGAATGCTATTGATTTTTCAGTGTTAACTTTGTATCCAGCTACACTGCTGAATTTGCTTATTAAATTTTGAAGTTTTTGGTGTCTTATGTAGAGCCTCATGTCATCTGAAAATAATGATAATTTAATAAAATAGTGAGATAATTTTCTTTCCTATCCTTATTCCTTTTATTTCTTTCTCTTGTCTAATTTCTCTAGCTAATGTTTCCAGAACTGTATTGAATAGGACACCCTTGTCTTGTTCCTTATTTTAGGGTGAAAGATTTCAAATTTTGATCATTTAGTGTGACATTAGCTGTTTGTTACAGATGGCTTTTATCAGATTAAGGTAAAGACTTCTAATTTTTTATAGGATTTTTATCATGAATATCAAATGCTATTTCTGCATCTATTGAGATGAGCATATGATTTTTGTCTTTGATCTGTTAATAGGGTATCACATTTATTGATTTGCATATGTTGAACCATCCCTGCATAACAAGGATGAATCCTACCTGGTCATAATGTACAATATTCTTGATGATTTGTTGCATTCTGTTTGCCAATATCTCTCTGAAGATTTTTGTGTCTATATTCATTAGAGAGATTGGCCTGTAGTTTTCTTTTTTAGTTATGTTCTTCTATAGTTTTGGAATCAGGGTAATACTTGCTTCCAGGAACAATTTTGGAAGTATTACTTCCCTTTCAATTTCCTTAAAGAGTTTTCACATAAGGGGAATTAGTTCTATTCTAAATTTCTTGTACAATTCAACAGTGAATGTGTCAGGACCCAGATTTTTTTCTGTTGTTAAGTTTTTCATTACATTCTCAATTTCATTGACTGATATAAGGTTATTTAAAATTTTTATATCTTTTTGATTTAGTTTTGGCACTTTGATGGTGTCTAGGAAACTGTCCATTTCTTCTGTGTTTTTCATCTTATTGGAGTACTGGTCCTTGGAGTAGGTATTGATTATATTCTGGATTTCTATAGGATCCATTATGATTTCCCCCTTTTCATTCCTAATTGCTTGAATTTGTGTTTTTTCTTTCCTCTTTTTGATGAGCTAGGCTAATGGTTTATCATTCTTTCAAAGAATCAACTTTTCAATTCATTAATTCTTTGTATTGTTTTCTTAGTCTCAATTGCATTAATTTTGTTCTTATTTTTATAATTTCCTTTTTCATATGAGCTTGTGGTTAATTTGTTCTTCTTTTTACAAAAGTTTCAACATTAGTTTGTTTATTTGAGCTCATTCTGTAAAAGCTAATAGCTATATATTTCCATTGTAGGACTTCTTTCATTCCATCTCATAAGTTTATTAATTATAGATACTTTTAAATTTTTTCTTTAATTTCCTTTATGACCCATTGGTTGTTCAAAAGAGTGTTGCTTAATTTCCATGTGTTTGTGTCATTTTTATGATTTGTTCTGCCACTGATCACCAGCTTCATTGCACTATGGTCAGATATGCATGGGATGATTTCAATTCTATTACATTTACTTAAGCATGTTTTATGGGTTAATATGTGGTATATTTTGGAGACTTTCCCATGTACAGCTGAGAAGAATATATATTTTGATGTTTTGGTGTGGAACATTCTGTACAAATCTATCAAGTCTATTTGTTCACGGGCTGGGTTTAATGCTGATATTTCTTTGTTGACTTTTTTGTCTAGTAGATCTATCTATTTGTGAGAGTGGGTATCAAGGTCATCCACTACTATTGTAGTGAAAAACCTTGCTCACATGGTTTTTCATGCCTGTTAATATTTAGTTGATGTAGTTGGGTGTACTGTTATTTGGTGCATATATATTTATGATTGTTATCTCTTCCTCTTGAAGTTTTCCCTTAAGAAGTATGCAGTGACCTTCTTTGTCTCTTTTGATCACAGTTTTGGCTTAAACTTTATATTGTCTGGTAGTTGAATAGCTACCACTTTCTCTGGATTTCTATTGCATGGAGTACCATTTTTTATCATTTGACTTTTAGTCTGTGTATTTATTTTTGGGTTAAATGTCTTTCTTGAATGCAGTGTATTGTTGGACCTTGTTTCTTGATTCACTCTTCCAATCTGTTTTTTTTTTTTTTTTTTGTTGGATGAAGTGAGGTCATTCACATTGATGGTAATGACTGGTACGTATTGGTTTATCTTTTTCATGTTATTTCCCTGTCATTCATTCTCTTTTTCCTCTGTTTAATTTCTTGCCCTGCCTAATGGTTTCTTTATATTATTGTTCTTGTGATTCCACAAAGATTTTAATGGAAGACATAAGATTTTCCTGGATTGTGAGTTAGTGAAAAGAGTTTTAAGGATCTACCAGAACTATTACTTTAGCATGTTACAGGATATAAAGCTAAAACACAAAAATAATTCTGTTGTTACAAATTAACAGTAAGTAGAAAAAGATAGAAAAATGTCTAAATCCACAAAGAAAAGCTTGAAAAAATATAATATTTACAAATAAGTCTGACAAAAATGTCCAATATTTTACACTTACAATATTACTGAGAAAGAAAAAATAAGAATAGTTAAATTAATGGAGTGATTATCATGATTGTGGATTAAAATTTTCAATACTGTTAAGATGTAAATTCTACCCCAAATTAATTTACGTATCCACTACAATCCAAATTAAAGTTTTGGCAGGATTCTTGTGTAAATGGGTAAACTAATTCCAAAGTATACATGGAAAGGCAAAAGCCTATAAGAAATAAACTATTCTGATAAGTAAAATCAAAACTGGAGGAGTTCCATTATCTAATTTCAAAACTAATTACAAAGTTCTGAAAGATCAAGATAGTTTGGTATTGATGCAAGGACAGAACTAAGAACAGAACTAAGTAAGTGGAACAAAACAGAATAATCATATATGGCTAATTAATTTCAACAAGGGAGCCAACATAAACCAATATGGAAATGAATGTCTTAATCTAACATAAAATCTACTAAATATCTACACAGAAAAACTGTAAGTTTACCCTTATTTCACACTGTTACAGTTTCTATCTTGAATATCTCCCCAAAACTTTTATATGAAACACTTGTTGGTGTTTTCCATTGTGAGGCAGAAACTTTTTTAATTTAATGTGATTCCACTTGTTAATTCTTTGTTCTATGTCTTGTGCAACCTACTCTTTGTTCAGAAAGTCTTTGCCTACAACTGTGTCTTAAGGATTTCACCTGCTTTATCTTCCAGGAGATTAAGTGATTCTATTGCTTTATTTCAATTTTAGTTTAGTGCATGAGGATTCTCTTGGGTGAGAATCCCAAAGTATAAATAAAGAACAGATATTAGGAAGTAGGAAGTACTCCAAATGTGAAGGGAAATAAAAGAAAGGGGGAGGAGGGAGAGACAGAAAGGAAAAGGAATTAACAATAAGTTGAAGGAAACAACTGGAAATAGAACTTTCACAAATATGGAAGGAAAGAAGGGTTGTGGGAAGGTAACTTACTGAAAACACAGTGAATAATAAAGGAACTGTACAAGCTGAATGACATTAAAAACACTTTTCAAAAGAAATAATTCCTTTAAAAAATATTCATATATTGGAATATAAGACACTTCCATTCATCTTAGTGGGTAGGTACATGTGCTGAAAACATCTTGATTTTTTATTCTTTGCCCCCTCCCAACCTCTTTTGCTGTGTCCCTATGGCCCCTTTCCCCATTCTCACCATCATCATCATCATCATTTTAGTTCATATTTTATGACATACAAAGGTTACATTTAATTGAGGGTTGTTAATGCATGCACATGATGCATCTTAAATCTTTTTAAATCTATTTCCCTTCTACCTACTCCCAACCTCAACTCTTGGTCCTTCTCCCATTTTCAAAATATCTATCTTCCTATTTCCTATTATCAATTTTTATTTTGCTCTAATTTGTAGTTTGGGTGCCTACATGATAAAAACTATTGTATTTATGCTTCCATGTCTGACTTACTTCACTTAACATTACAATCTTAAGACGTATCCATTTTTTTTCTAAATGTCTCAAATTTACTCTTTATATCTGAGTAGTAGTTCATTATGTAAGATACTACATTCTTTATCCATGTATCTGTTGATAGACACATATGCTTCTTCGAAGATTTCATTATTATGAATTGTGTTGCTATAAACATTGGTATGCATGTATCTCTGAAATATGATGCTTTTTGGGAAAATACATAGAAGAATATCTGGGTCAAATAGCATTTCTATTTTGTTTTGTAATAAGTCTCTACACCAATTTGTATGAGTTGGTTTCTACCAATGCATAGAAGGGATACTTTTTCACTACAGTCACACCAACATTTGCTGGTTGATTGTTTGGTGATTGCCATTCTTTCTGGAGTAAGTTGAAATCTTAGCATTGTTTTAATTTGCATTTTGGTAATGACAAGAGATGCTGAACATTTTTTATACATTTATTAGTCATTTGTGCTTCTTATGCTGAGAAATGCCTCTTCATTTTACTTGTCCATTTTTAACTGGGTCTTTTATTTTGAAGGATCTAATTTTTTATTTAGTTTTTTATATATTCTAGATATTAGTCCTCTGTCTGAGGCAAAGATTTTTTCTCATTCTATAGGTTGTCTCTACACTTTAAATGTTAACTCTTTTGCTGTTCTAAAGCTATTTAATTTGACATAATCCCATTTATTGATTTTTGCTGTTATTTCTTGTGCAGTTGGCAATTTGTTCAGAAAGTATTTAAGGACTTAAAGAGTTTTACATGTTTTGAATAGGTTAAGCATTAAGTCTTACCTATTTTGAGTAGGTTAAGTGTTTGTTTTAATATGTAGATCCTTGATGCACTTTGATTTTAGTTTTCTACCTGTTGAGAGATACAGACCTAGCCTCAATCTTCTGCATTTTGATAGTCACTTTCCCCAGCACCATTTGCTAAAAGGGCCATGTTTTCTCCAATGTATTTTTTGACCCCTTTGTCAAAGACTAAATTGCTGAATAAGACCAGGTTGTTTCTGCTTCCTCTATTTTGTTCCACTGATTCACGTCTGTTTTTATGCCACACCTATGCCATATTTATCATTGTGCCTTGCAGTATAACTTGAAGGCAGTCTTTTGATTCTGTGTGAATTTTAGGGTTGTTTTCTCTGGTTCTGTTAGGAGTAGTGTAGGTACTTCCATTGACATTGCATTAAATCTATGTATCAGATTTAAAAGAATAGCCATTTGACAGTATTAGTTCTGGCTATCCAAGAACAAGGAATATCTTTCCGTTTTCTGATGCCCTCTCCAATCTCCTTTCAGAGTACTGAACTGCAGTTTTAGTTGTAGAGGCCTTTTGCTTCCTTGATTTGGTTTATTGCTAGGCATTTTTTTAATGCTCTTGTGAAAGTAAGATTTTCCTAATTTGTTTTTCAGTGAGTTGATTATTGGTGAGTGTACAGGAACAATATTGATGAACAATATTGTGTCTTGATTTTGCATTCTGCTACATTGTGGAACTAGTTACTAATTATAGGAGACTTTTGATGGCATTCTTTAGTCTTCTTTGTATGGGATCATGTCATCGATAAACAATAAAAATTCGACTTCTTCCGTTCATGTGTATATCCCTTTTATATCTTTCTCTTGCATGTTTGCTCTGGTGAATGTGTTCAGTAACTTGTTGAACAGAAGTAGTGACAGTGGGGACCCTCTTCTTGTTCCAGATTTTAGTGGGAAAGATCTCAGTTTTTCCCCATCAATATGCTGTTTGCCACAGGCTTCTCATAAATGGCTTTTTCAGATTCAGGTAAAGTTCTTCTGTGTCTGTTTTCTTCAGGGTTTCTGTCATGAATGGTTATTGGATATTGTCTACTGTTGCTTCTGCATCTCTTTATATAGTAATATGGATATTTTTTCTTGTTTTTATTTGCATTACACATATTGATTTGTATATGTTGAACTGTCCTTGAAACCCTGTGATGAAACTTAGCTGGCCATGATGTATGTATGATCCGTGTGATGATTTGTTATATTCTATTTGTCACTATCTTATTAAGGAGTTTTGTGTCTATGTTCATTAAGATTGCCCTGAGGTTTTCTTTTTTAGTAGTTAGGATTTTTTAGTAATTAGGATTAGAGTGATTCTAGCCTCCAAAAATGACTTTGGAAGTATTCCTTCCCTTTCAATTTTATTGATAAGTGCTAGGAGTATTGGTGCTATAACATCTTTAATGGTCTGATAGAATTCAACAGTAAATCTATCATTTTGGGCTTTTCTTAGTTGGTAGATGCTTTATTGTTGTCTAAATTTCATTGCCTTTTATTGGATTGATCACAATTATGTATTCTTAATGTATCATTTGATGAACACTTATAACAATAATTTTATGTAAATATTTTCCTTATCTTATTTTACTTGGTTTATGTATAAACAGAAAGGACCAAATATGCACTTAAAAGCTAACAGTCCAAAACATATTTTTCTCAGAAGCTGTTATACTCATGGTTTTCTCTTAAATATAATTCTGTCCCCCATGGGACAGCTGACAACTTCTGGAGACATTTTTGGTTCTCACAATTGGCAGGATACTACTGGCATCTAGTGGGTAGAAGCCGGGGATGCTACCAAATATCCCATAATCCTCACATCAGTGTCCCATAGTATTACAATTATCTGGCCCAAATTGATAGTAATGACACCAAAACTGAGAAATCCTACTTTGTATACATAAATAAAACTCTTATCTCTTCTGAGATTATATTCTCCTCACTTTTTTGGCTGAAGTTCCATCCTATATTCATGATCACTTGCACTCAGTTAAATAGAGAATGAAATGGATGAGTCTACATCTGCCTTATTCCAAAAGGCTACCTTCATGCAACTCCTCCTGATTCCCTGTTTCTAATGCTTAATTCTACAGATGGCATAGACTATCACCATGTTCTGTGAGAGCTAAATGCCCATCTCCATGTATCTCCCTTTGTTGTATGATACTAGGATTTGGGGTACAAAATGAGGAGAGGCTGCCTGAGCCCTTTGTCATTTTAGTCTCTTTCTTATTTAACAGGCCACAGTCTTACTTATGATTTCATCATCCTCCTCCACAGGTGTCTTCCACCACACATTCAGTTTGTGTACTAACCTACACACTGCCTGATACAATGGTTACCTTAGTAAGTACAAGAGGAATCAAAAAGTGGGACTATCCAATAAAATGTATTGGCCTCCAAAAGAAAAAAGATAGAATACAGATTCAATAAACAGATGTCATATATAGCAGGTATTTTAGTGACATTAGTGATAATTTAGTGAAATAAGTCCATATAAAATTTAAAGAAAAAAAGTACAAGACATAAGAAATTGGAAGTTGTTTAAAAATTTAAATCTAAACAGCTTAATATGACTCACACTGTCTTCTTCTCTCTTTTCCAATTTAAATAATCTTTAGCATTCTTGTTGGCTAATTCAGCAGACTTCACTTTTTGTCAGGGTGACAACAGTAATAAAGGACTTGAATTAGGACAGCATGCTCTATGTCAAAATGTGGCTCACTTCAGTCTTTCCATCTATCTAAAAAACCCCAGGACTAGAAGATAATTTTCTTTATAAACCATTGCTACAGTCAGTACTCCAAGTAGTTCTTGGCTTTGTGCATTTCTACTTTAAAACATCTAAACAAAACATCAGCTTTCTAAAATAGAACGCTGCCTCCACCTGCAGTTAGAAAGACATTCGCAACAACCCCTTCCCTTAGAAAAAATACTTCTCTCTAGCAAAGAACATGGAAGCAAAACAATTTACTAAAAATAATTCTTAACAATCACCAATTTTGGGTCCAATTTATGTATCTCAATATACCAATAGGATTTCTATAAGCTGTTAATAATAGTTATATTTGCATATTTTAATTGATCCATCATGAACAAGCATGTTATTACTCTGATTTAAATAAGCTAAAAACTGAAGTAGAGGTTCCAAATCTTTATCTGCAGTACCCCTGTATATCTTGGTTTAGGATTATCATTCTCAGATTGTGTTTAGCAGATTTTTCTGATGATTCTAATTGATTAAAATGTCTTTTCTCAATTCTTTTCATGGTTTGTTGTTTGGTCTCCCACTACCCTACAGATCTGAGAGCTCTGTGGAGGAAACTAGCAAAATATTTAAACTGAGCTTTGTTTTCTAATGTGAAGGCTAAATTTTCAGAGGACTGTGAGTTTCATATCAAAGCTAAGAGAAAGTTACATAGATTTCCTATGTATTCCCTCTACCTTCAGATATACATATATAGGTTCTCCCATTATAATACCTGCACCACCAGTGTGCTACATTTGTTATAATTAAAGAATCTTATTTATACATTAGTATCACCCACACTCCATAGTTTATGTTTGATTCTGCTCTTAGTGTACATTCTATGGGTTTGGACAAATGTACAAAGAGATTCCTCTACCACTGTAATTACATACAGAGTATTTTTGTTGCTGTAATTGTTCTCTGTATCCCATGAATTTCTAATCAATCCATATTCTCTCAAATGTTTATGCTTATTAGTGTTTTTACATTGTCAAAAACTGGGCATTAATGAACTTACAATGGTTGTTCTAGAAATAGAAAGAAACAAAGGTGAAAATCTAGTAAAGATTTTAGATAATACAAGAGTAGTTCTTTATACTTGTAAACATTCTTTCACTCACATGAAATTTGGCATCACAGAATAGCCTAAATTCAATGTTGTGCATTATATACATTACATGTGCTATATAGAATGTGATACTCTATACTGTATGAACGTTAAATGCAGTATTACATTAATTACCCAGGTGCTTAATCCAAACACAAGTAGCCTAAACCTGATATCAATATCTCAGCACAATTCCCTGACAAAGCCTGTTGCTACCAGGTACCAGACTCAGTTCATCATTGCATATTACTGACCCGTACAAGAGTAATTCTATGGTAGCAGGAAAACATAGAAGAGGAATTTTCAGTTAACACAGAAGAGCATCAGCTGATTGACTACAGTGTCTTGGAGACAAGATATTTTTATCATTTAATTACTCCCATAGAGGAGCTGTCAAGCCAGGAAGAAGGCTGGAGTTCAGTTGCAGATACATATGAGTGATCTATTCCCTGATATATGGTTATGCACCTGGACTATATTTCCAAAAAAATAAAGGAAGGTCAAGCATTGTATTTCCTACAAATCACCATAACACAGAGTTCTAGATAATCAGAAGATAGGATAAATACATGAAAAAGACGACAAAATTATAAGAGACTTCAGTAGACACTGGCATAGGATGTCTGTGCTTTACAAGCTTCATTCTATTTTGGTGATCACCGCTGAGACTATGTTTCCCATTACATTCTTCCATGGAATCGTGTCATTTTCTATTTCCCCTTTCAGGCCTATGAAAAAACAGCCACCAAAATGAGAATCTCATTAATGTATCCAGGATGGGAGAATTGTATGCAAAGAACTCTGAAATACCAGGGCCAAATTGAGGGTTCTTTGTGAAGCAAACATACCTCATTCATTTCATCTTTAACTGGTTACTCCAGTAGCTGCTTCTTAAAAAATCATTTAAATCAAACCACACTTCTACTCACAGACAGACAAAAACACTCGCAGCTAATCCATCTCCTACTTTATTGCCCATAGAAATGAAGAACAGGTTGCAAAGCACAGTGTACAACAGGAGGCTCGGAGACAGCAGCCATCCATTTCCTCGTGGTGTACAAGTTTGATCGTGTTTGCCTAATTATCCCATTAACCTGTACCTAAAGATCCAATTACTCCAGCTGTGTGTGATTGAATAAAGGGCAACTGCAACAGATAGCAGGCGGGGGACTTGTGTATTCCTCATCTGTAAAGTTTGTAATTGCTGGTTCAGTCCTTCACCAAGAAATTCTTTTGGCAGCAAAGATAACAGAAGAATTTCCAAAGAATAGTTTCTACACTGGTAAATACTTATTTAAATTTCAAATGCAGATTATGAATTTTAAAACTCCTCCTTTTTTTGAATTCAACTTTGTGTCATTCCCATTGCTCTGCTGGTTAGAAATGTGAAAAGCAAGTGCACTGAATTGGTTTCTTTCTTTCTGATCATTATTTCTCCAATTCAGGAGGGTGTCCTTAGATAGACACAGGGCTCTAACTCAAGTTAGGGATGAATGAATCAACCACATCTCTCCTTGAATGTGATTGAATGTGTGTAAGTTATTCGTTGTAGTAAAATTTTCTTATAAAACATGAATGGCTAGGATAAACATTTATCTATGTTCTCTAATGTTAAAGGCACTCAATATTACCTACAAAGCCTTGCATTTCTTTTTTAGTCAGGTTGCCAATAGAAGATCACACCATTTTTGTCTCCTTGTCTTAAACACTCAATCCCACTATCTCTGACCAAGTGGATAAAAAGGAACTTAATCACCAAAATGTCATAGATTCCCTTCATCTACACCAAAATCTCCTCCATCTGCTTCCTATCAAACACTAATAATTCATTGGTTTGAATCTCTGTCCCTCTGATCTCAGAGGCCACTGTCTTGCATTGATTATCCTCTCAGTTCTGTACTTTCTACTACTGCCTCTCTCTCCTCTCTACTGGCTTCTTCTCATCAGTTTATGCATAGTCAACACGTTCCTATCTTTAAAAGAAAAAAATTATTTCCAGCCTGCTTTCTCCCTTAAGCAACCTCTCTACTCTTTACTTTCCTTTTTCTAACCAAATTTTTTGGTTAAAAATCTGTTTTCAAAGGGGATTATATCAAATTAAAAGTCTTACTAGCTACTCTTGAGATAAAGGATTAATATCTACACTATATACTTTTTTATTTAATTCTTAAAAATAAAGTAACCCCAAACAATAGATGAGCAAATGAATCAAAAAGACATATCTCAAAAGTATAGAAGGCCAACAAGTGTATAAAAAAGTTCATCTTTACCCCATAAGAAATATATTAACCATTGTTAATCTCCTATTATTTTGTTCTGAAATTGTGTATCATCGTTTTTGTTCTTTTTTGTTTGTTTAAAAGAAAAAAGTTTATTTTTAGAAAATCAAAACTACACTGATAGTCTATCTCACCCCATTCAGAATGACTATCATCAAAAAAATAAAAAACAATAAATGCTGACAAGGATCTTGAGAAAAATAATGCTTTTACACTGATGTTGGGAATGTAAATTAACTATGTTTCCTCAAAAAGCTAAACACAGAGCTACCATTTCATTCAGTTATGCCACTCCTCTGGATATTCTGGAAAGAATTAAAGTCAGCATAGTATAGAGATACTACATATCCACGTATATTGCTGTGCAATGCTCAGTAGCTAAGTTCTGGAAAGAACGTAAGTGTCCATCACCAAATGAATGGGGAAGGAGAATTTTGCACATACACACAATGAAATATTATCTGAGTGTAAGGAAAAATAAAATCATGCCATTTTCAGGAAAATGGATGAAACTGGAGAAATGTTGCATGTTTTCTCTTCTATATATGAGCTAAAAATGCAGAGATAACAAAATGTAAAAGGGAGACTATCACGGAAGGTGAAAAGGGTGAGGGAAGGGCAGAGATGCTAATGGGGAGGATGAAAATGATCAAATTATTTTTGTGTGCAAATACACACAAACAAAACCCACCATTCTAATATACACCAATTGTTTTAAAAACTGTGCTTCCAATACTTTCCACTGGGTGTGATTCTATTTATGGATCAATCTGCCATAATGGGATTTGCACTTACATTGTTTCACCACCATGGATCTTGTCAAGGCCACGAATGACTGGTATCTGATGAATCAGTGCACAGTTTTTCACTGGAAGTCATTACATTCTTCTCCTGGATTGGCTTATATGCTAACTCCTCCTTTTTCATCCTCCACTCTTTCTCACTCCTTTTATTCTTTATGTCTTTTTCCAAAAGAATTGGGAACATCCCTTCACTCTCTTAAAATCACCAATCAAATTTTATCTATTCAACAAGGATTATCTTCAGCAAAGTAAAAAATGATCAAAATGCAACATTCATATGTACCATTTCCACAGATTGATGTGATCAGTATGTAGCCAAACATAGACTTGCAATAACTAATAAGATAAAATTGCAAATTTCCAACAGAAAGCTACAAGAATTCAGGTAGATATGAAACAATGAAACTTTTGTGCACTGTTTGTGGAAATGTAAGATGATGCATTTGCTATAAAAAAGAATGGCAATTATTTAAAAATTAAAAGCAGAATATCCATATGATCCAGCAGTGTGTGTATGCATGGATAGATAGAGATAGATAGATAGATAGATAGATAGATAGATAGAGATATAGGTATACTAAAATGTATATATAATTGTCTATATATATAGACTCCAATAGCTCTACATCCTTTTCAACATTTGGTCTTAAATATTTTTTATTGTGCTATACATGTAATAATACTATTTGGTGGCCTTATTTATTTTTCTCAGGGACTATCATTAAATATCTTTAAGTATGTTTGGGGAGTATATTTGTCTATCTTTTTTTGTAACAACTTTTGCAAATTTTGTCCCTGTTTGTGATCTGAAGGCTACATTTTTCTTAATGATTTCAAGAAGTTTATGTTAGTTATGTTAGTTAATTCCCTGAGGAATGTTAACACAAATATATTCTCCTCTTCTGCAGACTGTTTTTTCTATATTGAAGAATTTTAATAAACTGGTTTTCCTAATTCTGCTGTGATTCACATATCATTTTTCTTTTGATCAAATTATTTTGTGTGCTTGTTTAATGCAATTTCATTCTCAGAGATACTTCCCTGTTTTATTCTTTAGGAGCTGGCTGTTATGTATTCCATTCTCACATATATCTATCACTCTAGGAGTAAGGATATTTTCCCTAAAAAATAACCAATTGGCTCACCACCTTTTGTAGGCTTTATTCTTAGGAAACGTTGACATCTACAAATATATTTTTCTATTTCTAAACCTATACTACACTGTCATAAATACTAGCTTTGTGTTAAATATTGATATCTAGTATGGTTTTCCAGCTGTGCTATTTTTATTTAAGATTACCTCAATCATTCTTTTTTCTTCATTTCTTTGCATTTTTGTATAAATTTTAAAATAAGCCTGTGAATATTCAAGTTTGCTTGAATTTTGTTTGGTGTTGCAGTAAAGCTATAGATCATTTTGCAGGATATTGATATATTTCAGCATTGTCTCCTAATTCATGAACATGGTATGCTCCTTGATTTGTCAAGGTACTCTTTAAAATATTTGAGTTTTTTATAATTTCCTATGTTGAACTTTACACAGTTGCTCATAAATTTCTTTCTTGTATTTGATGTAACTTTTGTTGTTTAAAAGAGATTCTGTATTTTTGCATTTTAATTTTTTTTCTAGAATATGAACATTGGTCTCTACCCTGCTGAATATCCTGTTCTCATTCCAATGACTTATCTGTAAATTTTAGGGGAATTTTTCATATATTCAATTGTATTTTCCATCAATAATGTTATTTATCCATTCAAAAGTCTTAAACATTTTATTTATTTCTTTGTTTTAATGGATTTACACTTACAATAATACAGTGAATACAAGTTGTGACATAAAACATCCTTATCTCATTTCTAATAGTAGGAAAACAGATACCTGGAGTGAAAAACCTGTATCGAACATAAGAGTGTAAACATATCCAGCATGTCTACTTTTTGTAGGTTATTGGAACCTCAAGTCCTAGATACCTTGATTATTCTCTAATATTTTTAAACAGATAGCCTTTTGTATTTTATCCATTTTACCTAACTGTATTCAAAAGAAACAACGAAGTGAAGAGAGAGCATATAGAAAGGGAGAAAATTCATTAAACCATAAATGAAAGTAGATACAACAGTGAGTGTTTTTAACACTGTGTTCCTTCAAGATGAACCAACCTTAGTTTTCATTTCTGAGTATTTTAACACAGGCTGAAGAGGACTTTTGCTGAAAACACACAGTAACTTTTTTATACCATTTTAATTTTTAATTTAACTTTGAGCAATGAATAAATCCCACTGGATTGTTGGAAAGAAGTTTCTCTTTGGGTCAGCTCATAAAAATTTTAGAAACTATTTTACACCTACTATTCCAGGAACACAGAGCAGTGATTATAATTTGCTGTATATTTGCTGCTAAACCTTATGTCAATACATTTTATTTTTATAATCACTAGCATTCTTATATCACTAATGTCTTAGATAAGGTATGATATACAAATGGAACTTAAAATTAGACATCAGCAGTTGTAATATCATAAAAAGGAAGAAAAGGCTCCTAGCCCATACTGATATCCTTTGCATCAGTGTGTAATGGAAGTGTGTAAAACTTTTCCAGGAACTTCCTGACACTCATAGAATGAAAAGTAACCAAAAGTGACTTGTCTAACTTTTTCATTACTAAATGCTGTAAGTTCACTGTTCCAGCAAGTCCTGGTATCTACACGTTATGTAAAGGCACACAAATTTTATGCAATTCAATAATCCATTTACTCACAACATAGAGAAAATAGATCCTGGAATTATCTAAATAGTTTTAAATGAACAGCAATGGATATTCTCAAGGCATTTTTCAGCTTCAAAGCTACTTGTCACATTATAATTGATAGTCCTGTGACCCTGCAGAATGATAATATGATACATAATTATGACAATAATAATAATGACTAACATTTATTGAAGTCAGTCTTCTTTTATAGCATGCGGTTTCATAATAACTAATGCTCAGAGGAAGTATGTAAATGAGATGATAACAAAAGAGAAGTTGTGCTAGTTTATATAATATTGTGTTAGTTCTGGTGTAGAATAGCAGAAATAGAAAAAAGAACCAGAAGGAAAGGCAAAGAAACAAGGAGAGACAAGAAGTGTGCCTTAGAACTCACACAAAAATTTTCTCAATATGGATAATAGGCCTAAATGTAAAATGTTTATAATTTTAGAATAGAAGTACAGGAAAAATATATGTGGTATTTGTTTCGGACATGAATCTTTAGAAATACTCATATGCCCAAGATGTGAAACTAAAAAACTGATGAGCTGAATGTTATTAAAATTTAAAAGTTCTATTGTATGAAAGACACTTGTAAGAGATAAAATGGCAAGCCACAGAATTGGAGAAATGTTTTCTAATCACAAATCTGATAATTGACTAGTATCTAAATACATATAAGTGCTTTGAAAAATTCAACAATAAGAAAACAAAGGCAGTAAGAAGTAGGCAAGACTGAACAGATATTTCACCAAAAATTAGCAATTACATATTGGAAATAAAGATTTGAAAGATGCTAAACATTGCTCATGATTATGAAATTGAAAATTAATATTATAATTATAGCCAAATATACACATATTAGAATAGATAAAAGTCAAACAAGACAAAACAATAGCAAACCTTGGTAAGGACAAATACCAGCAAGTGCTTTTCCTCATTGTTGGTTAGATTGTGAAATGATGCTGGAAGTTTGGAAAGCTGTTGAACAGTTTATTATATTACATAATATACAAGAGAGACTTTAAATGCAGAAATCATCATGTGCCTAAGTTTTTTTACTTAAGTGAAATAAAAACTTATGTTCACACGAAATCCTGTATGTGAATGGTCACAGTGGTTTTACTTAACGTTGCTTCAAACAGGGCAATCAAGCTGCCGTTCCCTGAGTGAATAGATTTTTAAAAAAAGCTTTGTTAAATCCATGCAACAGAATACTAATTAGTGTTAAAAAGATCTAGCTATTGATTTGCGTAACAACATAGATAAATCTTAATTTAAATACATTTTGCTAAGTCAGAAAATCAAATTCAAAAAGACACACATTCCACCTGGAGAAAGCACAGCTATCAGGATGGAAAAAGATCCATGTTTCCCAGGGATTGGGGAGAAGGGAAAAGTTGACATGGGGTGCACAGTTGAGTTTTTATAGTTGTAAAGTTGTTCTGTATGGTCTTTGGGCAGAGAATTGTATGCATTTGCCAAAACCATATAATTATATATCACAAAACGTGAACATTAACACGTGCACATAAAAAGAATTAAACATGATGATGGAGAGGGAGTCCCAAAACGGAATATACAGTGTAACAATAAATCTGTCTTTAAAATATATGAAATAACTTGATCGTAAGAGTGGTTACAAAATAAAACTGACCTAAATACACGGGAGCCAACACTAACAATGCATATATGAAGCCCTTTGCATCTAGGCTGTGGATGTGGGCCTCCTGAGAGGTCAGCTAGGGACACTGCAGACAGAGCATGGCGTTACTTGGAGGGAGGCCATAGCCTTGCAGCTGCAGGATGTAGGCAGATAGTCTGTACCATTCCCAAGCATTCCCAAGCCTGTCTACCTCAGCCTATCAGCCCAGTTCCTAATGCTATCAACTCAAGTGTAACATGTACTTTTTCAAACTATCTTTTGGGCTTTTCTAAGAAGGCCTTTGTTCTCTTTACATATTTAAGACAGAGTATCCCTTTACCACAGAGTGATCATCAGCCTTCACCTCCTGTCACGAGTCTTCTTTTTTCCTTGAGTCATCAGAGATGGGCCCCCTATTAATAATTGGGGAACTACATAAATGACTTTTAAAAACAGTGTTTTCAGCTGGGCTTATACTAATAATCCTCAGCAGAAAGATCACCAGTTTGAGCCCACAATGGGCAACTTAAAACCTGGCAAGAACCTGTCTCAAAGCAAAAAATAAAGAGAGGACTGGGGATGTGGTTCAGTGCAAATGCCCAGGATTCAATCCTCAGTACTACAAAAAAAGTTTTTTTTTAAATTTTAAAAAGGTTTTTTGCTGGAAAATTTAAAGATATAAAAGAAGAAGCCTATACACAAACACCATATACTAGTTAGTAAATCTAACTATACCTGAATCCATACTGATACAAGTAAGTGGATGAATAAGTAATGTGAAGAGTCAAATCTTCCTCAGAGAAAAATTCCAAACAATACATGAAGCAAAGTTCAATTTTCTTCTCCCCCTGCGAATAGACAGTACTTTGTGGCTACCTGCAAAGACAGAATATATAAAGGTTACAATGGAGAAGTGGCAAATGATAGCTTGTTGTATGGAGCACAGAATGTTGCCCTGGCTGATGGGATAAAATGATACCACCCCTGTGATGTTATTCATCAAAATCCAAAGCCACCATCCATCTTATCACGAGAAAAACTTCAAACATCAACTGAAAAATATTCTATAAAATACTTCGCCCGTATTCTCAACACTTTCAAGGTTATAAAAAACAAACAAACAGATGGTGAAACTGTCAAAGGGGAGAAGAGATTGAGACAAAGAAACCATAAAGTAAAAGGCAGAATGGTATCCTGGTTTGACTCCCCAAACAGGAAAGGACTGTAATGCAAACACTAGTGAAACGTGAATAAAGTATGGAGTTCAAACCATAGCAATGTCCCAATGTTACTATCTTAACTGCATCAAATACACCATTATCATTGGATAAGATGTAGTGATTGTACAAATTTATGACATACATTGAGATATTGCACTACATGTTTACAGCGTGCACTGATGAAGTCAAAGTCTTTTAGTATTTTCATCTCCCTATCTGTGTTTTTGTACCCATTATCAAACCTCCTCTTTTTTTCTTCTCCTTCCTTTCTTTCACTCTCTACTCTCTTCTATTTTGACATCAGTTTTATAGGAATTCTCTAATTAGTTATACAATTTTTATTATAAATATAAAATTATCCCAAAATATAAAGTTTAGTTTTAAATATTTTTAAAAGATTTAGTTTTCATAAGAAATTGAAAATAAGAAATTTAATTATTTTAATATTTTGATGTTAATTAGTATAATTTGGGTTTTTACTTTTGTGAAAATGTTTTTCCAAAAATCTTGAAAACTTAAAACTTTTACATTTCTGTTATATTTTATGTTTCACACAAACACAAATCTTGTGGATTTCTTACTCTGATTGAAAGACATTTTATAAAAATCTTGATTATATTTGACCTTTACAATGAACCTGAATTTGAATATTAAACAATGTATACATGTAACAAAAAGTCATATACCGCAAGCATGTCCAATTTTATATTTTAATAAAAATTAAAATATTAAAAAGTAAAGTAAAATTTAAATGTTAAGTATCTTGCTTAGAAAACAAGAGGAGTAATTTTCTGGAAAAAAATCATGTCAAAAGTTTGCAACTTCCTGTTTCTCTGCATAAAAGTTTTCTCCAGCACTTCACCCCCAGAGCTTTTAATGGCAATCAGCAGCCAAAGAAGATCAAAGTCAATAAAAACAAATCTGCCAACTCCCCTTTCTTACTGTGCAGTCTTAAATGTGGACATCACTAATTAAGGGCACTAATGAAAATGCATCCAGGTTAATCAACTATTACTATAGAGCAAAAATAGTTTCAGAAATGCTTCTGAGGTAAGTAAACTAATCAACCTGTGAATATACTTTTGGCAAAGAAAATTAATTTTCTGTTATCTACATACTAAAGAGAAACAGTTCATGTATACATATAAAGACAAAGGTGTTTTTAAAATTTTTCAGCTGACATTTCTCCCATGGGATTGAGGCTCAGTGTCCACTATGTAAAGCTGTTGACTAACACAGACATTTGGGCTTTTCACCCTTTCCTGTCTCAATTTTCTCTTGTTCCTCCTGCAGTAACTTCTTAAATAAGTTTCCTGCACTCAAGGTCTGCTTTGTTGAAGAAAAATCATTTCATCATCAATAGAAGGCTCAAGTACATTTGGTGATAGTAAAAACCAACTTTGCTTTTGTGTTAAGTTTTAATCATACTTATGTCATACTTTTATTTGTAACTGTGATGGTACATTTTTGACGTATTTATTGAAGTCAAAGTCCTTTAGTATTTTCATCTCCCTATCTGTGTTTTTGTACCCATTATCGAACCTCCTCTTTTTTTTACTCTTTTATTTAGCAAATCTGATAACTAAAAATACTTAAATACTTAAACATATGATGGGTGAACCTCCTACTGGAGACTGCAAAATGTCAGAGACAGACCTGTCAGCAGCAAACCCTGTCACAGCCAGGTTCTGCCTAAAGTAAGCCTCTTACTTACTAATGGTGAAGAGGTACCATGGGGTCTCTTTAAGTTACAGCATGTACTTCTATAAACATATTTAACTGTAATTTTTACTGGGGATATAAAACTAAAAGCCTTAGTCTGGTAATCAAAAAAGCCCCAAAGTATTCTACTGTGCCATTCTCCCAGGAGCGAATGGCGACGGGTCAGTGTTCTTCTCTGTCTCCCAGCAAAGTCACCTCTGAAGCACCATATGTCTCTCTAGCAGGGGTTCCCTGTCTCCTGCCAAGCAGGTGTTAGAGGTGTCTTTTGAGGAGGTAGTGAAGATTGGGCATAGTGACTCAAGGCTCATTCCTTTTAATAAAAGCACATTCCTTTTAAACCACTGGCCCTTTAGAAGGAAAATGGGCATTCTACTCTGAAAGAGCTATGCTGATTAATGGGTTTCATTCAGGCAAATTAGTACACGTACATAATATACTTTGATCACTTCCCCACTGCTCCCATTGTCTTGCCCTCCTGGTTTCACATGTCAGGGTGGGGTCTCTTATCAGTATAAATTTATGAATAGTTTTATTATCCTTCTTATTTTATTCAACCACTTATGACTCATTACTTATTTTGATGCAGTACTTGCCCAAGACTTATCAAGTAGAATCTCATCAAGACAACTTGGATATCATTTTGACTTATTCCATTAATTTTTATAGAACCTTTGTACTGTCTTGCTTTACAAGTTAGACCAAGCTATAGTTTTTCAACACTATACTTGAGATCAAGCATTCATCAGGAATCCAGATTCCTTATAGTGGAAAAAAGTACTCAGAAACAATAAACTGAAGTAGAATTATGCAGTTAAAATTTGTTTGGCAATATAGTAGTCCGTTTTGTGCTGTGATAAATCAGTACCTAGGCAATTAAAAAGAAAAGGGTTTATTTATCTTTCAGCTCTGCAGGTTCTAATCCAAGATAGGGAAGTGCCTTACTTTGAGCCTTTGGTGAGGACACCAAATGCCAATGGCAGAAAATGCATGTCAGAACAACACACTGAGCTCATGGATTAGAAACACAGAGTGACTCAGAGGCTGAGGTCCCATAAGCCCTTCAAGGGCATGCAGCAGACGTAAGCGCCTCCTACAAGAATGACACTTCTAAAGGTTCCACCATCTCGAAATTGCTCTACCCTGAGGATCAAACTTTGACAGATAAGCAAAGGGGGACAGTCAGAGAACCCTTGTAGTAATGTTGTAGGCAAGAGTTACTGATGGATGCTAAAACCGGTAAGTAAAAGGTTTCATGAGGAATGGGATACTTAAATGTCATTTCAAGGTATCTCCCCACAAAATGCTTATTAATTTCAAATAAAAATGAGGAACTTTAAAGTGGAGCAACTTGGTAAATATTGTCTTAAGTGATTAGTGTTAATATCACCATTTCAAAATGACATGTACCTCCTGAAATAATGTGTTAAAGACAAAGTATAACTTACACAATATTCTTGCAAAAAACTACCCAATACAAGTCTAATAATGGGAAAACATTGGACAAGCCCAATTTGAGAGGCATTGTACAATATGTCAAGGTCATGGAAGACAAAGAAAAACAAAGAAACATTTTCAAAGTAAAGCAGATAAGACAGAGCGACTAAACTCAACTAATTCAATTCATGACTAGACTGTTGGCCATAAATATTTATTCAATAAGAACTTTAAATGAAACAATGTTGAATTTTTATTTAAGTGATAAATTAGATATTAGTATTTTATAAAGATAATTTTATCATTTTCATAATTATTCTGTGGGTATATAAAGGAGTATTTTTTACTTAACTAGTATGTACTGAAGCACTTAGTGGTAAAGGGGACTGAGTCTGCTTTACATTCTCTAATGTTCAGAAAAACAGAATACATGTCCATGTTTATGAACATATATGTACACACACCAGAAGGAGTAGAATAGGGAAGGAGAAAAGACGACAGTTCAAATATAAAATGCCAACAACTGGGGTTTCTGAGTGAGTGAATGTTCCATGGACGTGTTCTGTACTACATTTGCAACTTTTCTCTAAGTTTGGATTTCAAAATAAACCACAAAAATTAAGCAATTTCCTTGAGCGCAGAGATTGAATTCTGAGCCAAAAAGCCCCCAGAAAGTCTGGAGGAACTGGTCTGCCACAAAGGCGCAGAGAAAAAGCATAGTTAATTCAAATACCTCCAGGGGAAGGTCAGATCAAGAGGGAAATGGGTAAAGCAGGGTTGCAGTTGTGCAAGAAGGCATACCATTTTCACCACACATGGAAATCACAGGCCAGAGCACACTGGGATTTACATCCCTGGGACCAGGCTAAATGTTACATCTTTTGCCATTAAACCAAACCACTTGAAATGGGATTTCCAGGTGTTCAGGCTCCTAGTTCTAGTACATTGAAAGGTAACTGAATGAAATGTTCATGTAAAAATAAAACCAACTTCTTGAATTATTTGTTGTAGGGTGAGCTGGGAGCCGGTGATTTATAATAGCAGCCCATAAAGTTTTTTATTCACATTTTATAAGCAACTCTTAGCTCAAATAACTTTGTAAGAGTCTGACAACTTATGTAGGCCTTTGCTCTAAGAATTTATCCAGGGACCTAGACAAGGCCTAGCAAGAACACATTCAAATTAGTAAACTGTTCTTAGAATATTCTGAAGGAAAATATTTTCAAAAAATATTTCAGAGACTAATAATCAACCTGTTATCACACTTTTGGCATAGAAATTTAATCATCTATATTAAAGAGAAGTAGCTTCTTCTGGCAAAGAAGCCAAAAGTGAATTTTTTTTAGTTAAACATAAACTTTGCTTCCAAAACTATCAATGGTATTTCCTAACAATGATTCCTAACAATCCTTGATTGTTCCTTGATTCCTAACAATCAAAATTTCAAATGGTTAGTGATCTCTCCTGAAGCCCAGGTATATTGATGCAGCTTATGATGGCAGGGCTAGGCAGGGCAGGAGAAGCTATTAACACACTTCTGATGTATTTGCAGTTTAATTCCTTTTGGTTCTAGTCGTAGGGTTTCTGGACTGAAGCATGCCAGTATCTTCCTTCACCATTATTCTGAGAGAAGAAAGTGGGTCTAAAAGCTTCCAAGACGTGGAAACTATCTCTGTGTTAGAGTCCAGGAACAATATACTTGACACTCAGTAATGGCCTTTCTCCTGGAGAGAGGAAAATTCTCACTCACTTGCTGAACTGCAAATTCCCCCAGACCAGCCTGTGCACAACGGAGTTACTCAGAGCTTGGAGAAAATGGCCATATTAAATCATTTTCTCTTGCACACATTTATGCAGGACCACTTTAATCTTTTATTCTCCTTCTCTATAATCTAAATCCATTCTTATAACTACTACATTTTTCCTGGTTTCTTTCTTTTTCTGTCTTTGTCTGTTACCTAGCCTTATTCCTATAACTGTTAAATTCATTTTTCATCCTAAAAAAAGTAGTACCAATTCATTTAATGTGTTTTTACATCAGTTATAATAAAAGGATTGATATCAACAGATATGTCTTATGAGATAATTTATTGATGGTGATATCAGATTCATTGAGGTATTAGTATTAACAGCAGTATTAGTGGTTGTTACCATTTAAAAATAGAAGCATGTTATTAAAATGCACCTGCTCTTTCAAAAATGCCATTACCTATTTAAAGACTGAAACCATATTTCCCATTTCAATGAATCTGAGTTAAAGCACATTTTCAGTGTAAATTGGCATCATTCATGTTTTACAATTTAAAATGTTCCTCTAAAGAGGGCCCTTCAGGGCATTTCCAGGTTTGCTGACATACATGAGTCATAAAGACTTTGCTAATGTTCTTTGAAGGGGTCTTAGTAAGACAGAGGACCTCAAAGGTAATGGTCATTTTGGAGTAATTTTGCTTCCCTTTTTCAAGGATATTTAACAATATCTAGAAATGCTTATAGCCATCACATTTGGGGGTGGGCTGCTATCAGCATCTAGTGGATAGAGGTCAGTATGCTGCATAAATTCCCTACAAAGGACATCAGACCGCTCCACAAAGAATTAACCACAACAGAGCATCACTCAGACAGCTTTGTTTACACACTGACTATCCTAAGTGTCAATAAATTTTTTCCTTACTGTAAACTATTTATTGTAAGGTAGTTTATAAACATCTTGCTGTCTTTAGTAAATCAAACAGTGGACCATGTTTTTTCTGACAAAAACAACAGTAAGCTGAAAACAAAATTGACTTGCTGAATTTTTTTTCTTTGCCTCTTTTGTCTGAGGATGGAACTTGATTTTCATTAATCCGGAGCTGCTGCACTGGAGATGATCTCAGTCAACATTTTGGTGATGATGGCTTGGTGAGGACGATTGCATGTCAAAAGTCAATTTATCAGTCGTCTCAGAATCATTCTTGCTAGCGCTGTCCATTGCTGTCATCCTGGCACTCTGCTTACTCGTGGTAGATTCCTTCAGGGGGTAGCAGATGATGTTGGCCAGACTGCACTCTGGGTAATTCTGCAGCACATTGGTATCACCAGAGATGCTCATGCTCTCAGCACTTGCAATGGTATCAAGAGAAAAGATGGCTTTTCTTCTGTCTTATAGGATATAACAGACCTGAACTGATTAAAGATGACAGAGTCTTCATCAAACTCATATCCAGAATTTAGTAATTCCAGTGCACTAATGGATGCATCTCCAAAAGTAGGAGACTTTCTCCCCACACCCTTGAACATCACCAGAAACTGGTCAGAATGACTCCTGGAAAGTATAGCCCTGATTTTATCATCAGTTCCAACAATCATGACCTCTTTTCCAGCTGCTGCGAGTGTGGCCGCTTCATGTTTCATCGGTTTAGCTACTTAGGAATGAATATCACCACGAAGCCCTCGATCTGAGGACACATCGATGGGAAGGTATTTTTGCTTGTCTTCAGTACCTTAATATCAGCTTTTTCATACAGAGCTAAAGATCCTATTCCGTATATCCCAGCTGCCTTCCACTCCCTCTCAGCCCAAGCATATTTTGCTGCTGCTACCATTTTCATAGACTTGGTAATTTTCTGGATATTTTTGATTGACTTTAGTTGCCTGGTAATATCTTTCAAAGCTGCCATATTTCTGACTTGGATCCACTGTGGCTGCAAAGCCAAGGCCGACAGCCCACCGATGTTCGCCCAAGAGAACGCACGAGCAGTTTTGCTGAAGGCAGACAGACAGGTCTTCTGGTGCAGGCGCCCTTCCCAACCTCGCACCCTCAATCCTGTTTCCTCCAGGGTCATAATTTTATGGATGGTGTTAACAAAGTTGATCAACATCTAACAAGCTATCCAGTAATCAAAACTGGGAAAAAATATTTTTATAAAATATTGATGCACCTTCCGGACCAAGCAGTATGGAACTCATTAGTCATTTATTCAAAACTTGGAGGTTCAAAAGTCATTTACAATTTAGATTAGGTCTAATAGACCAAATAATTGAAAAACACAGGAGAGAAAAATACCAACCTGGACATCTATCACCACCTTCACCATACATTTAGTGGGTAGACATTTTATTGAAACTATATCAGCCACAGGAAAAAAAAAGCCAAAATGACAGTTTTAAATGTGTAATTCACAGAAATATGACAGAATTTGAAGACAATAGATACTAATGCCCAAATTGTAACACTACATTGTGTATTGAGTGTTTTAAAAATATCCCATACACTGAAAAATTACTGAAAAATTTTGATTAAATTGTCATTTTTGTATTTCCTATTATATTTATCTTATAAAATTAATGAAAATGCTATATTTGGTAATTTTGTATTTAAGTAATTGGGGGTTAATTATCCCCAAAGGTTAGAAAAACCTTACTGTCTGGAGAGATCAATGAAATTCACTAGCAGTGCAGAATCAAAATATTTCATATTAAGGAATACATACCAAAAGATATATATATAGCTGGATGCTATAATTCTTCTCACTTGTTTCAATGATGTATTAGAAAAAAATCCTAGTGACTGTTGGTGTATGTAAAACTGCAGTCACAGTCCATTTGCACATGTTGTTTTATAAGCATTTACTACTTAAGTAAAGTACATGCATCCACAGATCACAGAAGTCAGAGTCTCAGGATTTTCTGTGCTTCTATCTGAAGAAGTATGTTACTCTCTGAGGTTATTCTAGTATTCATTTTGGGAAGTGCCTATGACAAAACCTAGGGCACCATTGTTGGTAAAAAGATGTTAAGATAAACAGCGAATAATTGAAACTATTTTCACATGAATATTAGGAAATTTTTTTCTTTCACAGATATGGACAACTCACCTCTATTCTTGTTCAGTACTTGACTTCTTGTTTCTACAGCTAAAAAAGAATAGTTCACGTTTAATGCAGAAACTGACTGAAGAACTGTGGTGTATTCTTCTGTGCAGTGCTCCAGGTATGTTGTTGGCTATTTTCCAGGTACTTAGCAGACTGTAGCATTCAGAGCAGCAGTGTGACCAACTAGCCCAGGCATGCTTTTATTTGTATTCATGTTATTTGAATAAGATTCAACTACTGGCAGTTCCATTAATTAATGTGAAGCTCATTAGCCTTAGTATTGTGAATGTTCCTTTCTATTACATCCAGACAATGTGCTGTGTCATTGCAGCACTTATTTCCAATCATAGTAGATGATCTGGGGATAAAGAAACCAGTGCCAGGCTCCTGGGGCAGGATCAAATCTCCAGAACATGCCACACACATTTGTATCCCCTGGTATTCCTTCTGGCTCTTTTCAGTGACCACTGGGGATGCTTACTCTATATAAATTGTTATAGTATCCTTGATGGTGTTGTTTAACCAATAATATCAGAGAGAGGTGGTTCGAACGTCAAGATATATGTTAAGAACATCCTTGTTTACCACATCGGTTCATGATTTTACAGTTAAAATAGTTTGCACGATGCAACTCTATCTTTTGCCTCAAAGCAAAATGACTAATAAATCCCATTATTTATCAAGTGCATCAAGATAATAAACTACTTTCCTCAGTGCTGGCATTAACACTCTGTCCAATCTGAGTATCTTAGTCTCATTCGGAGCAATAATCAGAACTTTTTTATAGTAAAGAACTGCTCATGTCTTTTAGCTCAGTCCTCTTTCAGGCTTGGAAATGTATCAAGTCCAGGCTATGTGCTACTTCTCTTTTATGTAACCCAAAACCCCGGTACAAATCTTGCCCTTGCTATTTCTCTACCCAACAAATCTTATTTCTGTAGCTCCAGACAACTAGATTTCAAGAAATGCAGGACCTGAGGTAGGAGACATTCATGCCCGATTACATAAGAAACATTAACCAGATCCATGGATCCACAGTCATAAATCTTATTAGCAGATCATCTGCATGCCAAGAAAATCTCCCAAAAATGGAATCCCTTTGAGGCATCTGCCACATTTAGGTGGCACCAATGACCGATTATAGCAGTTAAGACTTTACCTTTTCCATATTAATTCTCTCATTATTTCCTCCAAAGCCAGCAGAGTCAAAAAAAAAAAAAAACACAATCAGGGGGAGTGACTGAAGAAACCACTCTGACCTTTCACTGCACTCTACAATCAAGCCCACAGTGGGAGCAAGTTTATCTGGCCACATACTTGAAAGACTTGATTAATACTGTAGACTGGACTGGAGCTGTGTGATTATTGGATCAGACAGGAGTTTTAATCCCCAAACAAGGGACCATTTGTTTATCACCTAAGAGGTAAGACCTGCCAAAGGGTTCATCCAAAGGCACAGAAAGAACTAATCCATGGAACATGCCCAGTGGGACTGAGGTTGCATTTTGAAGAGAAAATCACATTACCTTGTTTTACACTTGTACTTCTCAAAGCCCAAATTATTCAAACAACCAGTTACACCTTGATTTCATTTTTGGTGGGGCACCTGCCAACCCCAAATAAAAGCACACTCCCTTCTTTATTTACATTCAACCATCAATACCTCCCCAAAACCTTTTTCAAAGCAAAATTCTCTATCTGTCATTATAGTAAGCTGAGAACTAGAACTCCATGGACCAAGTCATGTGAGTACAGAATTATAATGGTAAAGGTTGTCTGCACATTCTTTCTGGTTTTGTCATCATTATTTTAGAAATTAGTCTAACTAGAAACTAATATCTCACCTATTTGGACTTAATCACGGTACTGTAAGGAGACTGATGCCTGAAAAGGTAGTGGGCAAAGCACACAGAATAAGATGATTGCCCCTAGGACTCAAGCCTCCTATTCAAATAATTTTGCTTATAACTTTCTCTAGGCTTTTACGGTATTTGTACCATTATTTTTTTTTCTTCTTAAGAGATCATACTGGGAACTGAAAGAAAGCTACATAAAGAACAATTCACATGCCTTGCTGGAGAAGCAAATATATGTATACAGACTTATGTGTTTCCTTGCTTGTGGCTTTAACAACAGGTATTTTCTACACATCCTAATGTAATATGTAAGAAACACATTGCCAAGGGAACACTTTCCTTGAAAATTTCACAGAGCATTTTTTTGTGCTCAGTGCTCTGTCACGAGAGTGGCACAGTGCTTGTGGCTGCCATTTCAGATGTGGGACACAGTGTGCACATAGATCAGTCTGTACTGGGTACACTATACATCTTGCCAAATTTGACATTCTTAGTGCCAAGACAATAGGTATTGCCAATGTCTTTCTCACTCTGGAAAATTATAGGATATCTTTTTTATGAAATAAGGGAATTGTAAGCAGAATTGTAAGCACCTGCATCCCATTCTTGGCCTGCCTCTTGCCTCGAGAGCTACTTTGCTTGGCCTATGATGCCTGTGGGTACTCAAAGGACCAAAGGCTCAGTGGACATTATAACATCCATCTTATCTGCTGGTTTTTGGAAAAATTAAAGATTCAACCCACTTAGAGGAAAAATAATTTCCTTCAAATAATTGAACATCTGGGGATTTTAGTGGGGCATTTGGTACCTGTAACATCTTCAAATAGAATGCCTTCTCCAGGTTCATTACTGAAATTATATGCACAGCAATTTATAAAGTGATAACAGAGCAGCTAATATGCTTGCAGATAGAAACTTGCGTGGATAAATAAACAGACCTAAGTTAAGTGCAACGTCAGTCTTCCTACTGTTTAATACTGTGAGCCATTGATCTCCGGATATCTTTAAATTTTCATGTATTTGGACCAGGGCCATTTTGTTCAGGTAGCCTTGTTAAAAAGGGATTTGCAGGTCTTTGCAGTGTTACAGCCCTGCCAAGGTAAAATAACTCAAGACAAGGTCAATGTCTAGGACTCTCTTGTATTAAATCAGCAAGTAAGCTTATATGCATTGCAGATTCCTTGCCCATGAGATCTCTTGTCTAAAGCAATCTGCTGAAAGGTGATAGGGTTGAAGCATGGGTAGACAATATGCATATGGCAGAGAGTTTGTAATATTCTACGTGGCATCAACTGTGTCCCCTTGGGTCAACATAGGAACAGTATTGGTAAATCAATAGTTTATTCCATCTGAGACAAGACTATTTATCAAAACTCTACCTTATTAAAAAGAATTCTGCTAAACAGAATTCTTTGCTGACTTAGTTGGCAGGAGCCATCTTGCATCATATGGTGCATCCTACTCACACTGAAACAGTAAGCAATAGCCACGGTCTCCATGTATTTCTGCTCTGACAGAAGGTTTGCTAAACAGACCAAGTGTTTCCCTTATGCTTAGGCACATGGCTATTAAGCAAATTCTGATAAATTGAATTGTAATTATGGAAAATTTGGAGAGTAGAGACATTACTCAAATCTTAAGTCATAATTGGAATGACTAAATCACAAGTCAAATTCAAAAATTTGCTAAAATCTATAGTATCTTAACTATAATTCAACAAAGAAATGTCTTTATATAACAGTTGACTTCATATATAGAGAGTATGGCTTTTTAAAATTGAACACTGAACCTGAGCTGGTTTTATTTAAAAATGAGAAACAAAGAAATGGGGAAATCTCTAGGTTGTCTGGTTCTGAAACATTCTATGAGTGTCGGTTTAAAAAAAATTGTTTTGATACATTTAAAGCCTTTCTTGGACTTCTATGTTCTTTAAAGAATGAAATAGAAAACATGGAAGTTAACAAAGAAAATCCTCCATGCTGCACAGAAGCTCAAAGGGCAAGTTTCCACCCCAAAGTTCTCGGGAAGATGATCTCGCCACACCTCCATGAATCTTGCAGTCTCTCTGCTCAGGATTGGTACATAGAATAATTGCTGAAAACTGGAGTTTTTGAACCTCCTCCAAGGTGTATAGAGAGCAAAGTATCCACAGTCACACCTATAAATCTATGGTCAAATTATTTTCCATGTTTCCTGTTTCATCCTGACAATGTATCAATGAATATTTTTCAGCAGACACAAAGGAAAGATTCCTAGGACATTGGGAAGCTAAAAGTGTCCATGCTTGTTTAGAAATAATGCTCTGGCCAGCTGGGTAAGAAGGTGGATTTGCTGATGGTCATTTATGTCAAGAATCAAAAGAGCATAATTTTACTTGTGTATATTTAAGGAAAGATACAGAAGAATAACATAAGTTCTTCAGTGATGGTGTATTTAAGATATCTAAGCCTGGACACAAACTGGGGTAGCAGCCTAGTAAAAATTCAACTGCTGTCTCAATTAGAAAGGGTGCATAGTAGTTTGAAGAATATTGGTAGCTAAAGAGTGTGGAAACAAAAGAAATCCTTTGTTATGATCTGGATTTGAGACATCTTCCAGAACTCTTGCACTAAAGGTTTTAGTACTGATGGGCTTTGGGGCAGTTATTTGATCATAAGGGCTCTAACATCATCAGTAAACTAATCCACTGTTAAGATCATCATATGATGGCATTATTAAGAGGTGGTGAAAACAGGCAGTGGGTCTAGTTGAAGAGAGTGGTTCATGAAGGCACAACCTTGGAGTCTATATCTGGCCCCTGACCTCTTCCTCTCTGCCTCGTTCCCTCTTCTTTGCTTCTTGACTTTCATAAGATGAGCAGTTTTTTTCTGCCATATCTTTTCTATCATGATGTTTCTGCCTTGCCAAAGGCCTAGAAACAGTGGGTACAGCTGGCCATGGGCCAAAACAGGGAGACAAAACAAATATTTCTTGCTTTATTATAACAGTCAAGCAGGTTTTCACATAATGAAAAATTAACTAACATACCCTTTGTCAAAGATATGCTATATCTGATGCTACATGGAGTAGAATTCCTACTCATGGTAAGTTCTATGTCTCTGGCTACATAAAATAAGTGTCTTTAGCATTTTATAACAGGTGTGTACATTTGTGATGGTGGCTCTTTCTCTAAACCACTTGCTTTGCTACAGTGAGTTAAATTGAAGAGTACTTGAAGGGAAAAAATAAAGAAAAACCAGTTAAAACTTCTCAGTTGTCCTTGGATGATATGTGAACAATAGAAAATATCTATCTAGGTGACTGCTGTGAAGCTGACTGAATAGTGTCATTCTGAGAATATGATTTAGCAATAGCTAGAAATATTAGTTGCCTCCAGAAAACACTGGTTATGCCCACAGGTATAAACATTTTACAGAGCAGTCCATGGCCTTTATTTGATTAATTGTGCCCTAGGGAGATCTCTTTGCACAACATGAGAGTCAGACTGAATTTCTCATTCAAGTTTGATTGACATTATGACCTTCAAATCCATTTATCCTGGAGCAGACTTATCCTCAAAGTTCAGGAACTATATACAAGAGAGATTCACTGGTAAGAAATAATTTGAGATTTTCAAACTTTTATCTTCTGAAATGCATGTTAGAATAGAGCTCTAATATCAGATAGTATAACAGTTAATACCTGTCTACGCCATGTTCTGCCTGGCTTCTTCTAGATCAGTCTGCGTACTGTCCTGAGTTCAAATTGGATCAATCCATCAGAGTCACTTAGCATCTATGTCTAAGAAAATGCTAAAACACTGTCATTAGATTTAATATTTCCAATAAAGTTAATTGACCAGTTTCCTCCATTTTTTGTCATGGATACAAAAGCAAGCAGAAAAATTAACAGCCTTTCATCAATTTAGTAATCAAACTCATTCACTCATTTCTTCTTAATATGTTGTGCAATCAACATTTTTGTATTTGTCCAGTTCTTTTCATTGCTGGAACAAAATACTTGACATCACAATTTAAATGAGGAGAGGTTTATTTTGACTCACAGTTTCAGTCCATGACTAGCTGGCTCCAAAAAGTATTGACAATGGTAGAAAGGCATGACTTAGAAAAGCTGCTTGCTTCTTGTCAGCCAGGAAACTGAGAGATGGGAGGAGCTGGGGAGAGTGGGGCACACCCCATTGGAGGTGGACTCACCTATTGATCAGTATAGTACCTACATAAACCAATCACCCTCCAAAAGCCCTGCCTTTGTCTGCTGATGGTCTTTTGGCTAATGATTTGATCATAAGGGCTCTAACTTCATCATTAGATTAATCTTCCCATAAGATCCTCATATGATGGCATCATTGAGAGGTGATGGAAACATGAGGTGGATGGACATAGGTGGCACCTTTAAACAAACAAGACTTCTGGGAGGCACATTTTAATTTTAAATTACAACGTAGTATTCTATCTTTGTAAAAACTCTGTGGTGTCTCTGCATTATGAATAACGCTACCAAAGCGTAAACTAAGACTCAGGATAGTGGACCAAAACCTTGGAACTCTTTCAGCTCTTTCCCAACTGTGTGTCACTCTTGAGATCTGTAATTTATTTATGTAATTTGGTGCCCTTTGGCCTATAATCAGCAAATACACGGTTCTAAACTGCATGTTCTCTGGTGAAACTGGGGTCGCCCTGGATTCTCTAGTTTCCCTCCATCCTTAGTCATTATGAGCTGGATGATACAGGCAAAACCATCTTGTTAACACCCTAAGCAAGACATAAGTATAAAATAAAAATATCATTGGGGTAAAATGATCCAGTATGTGAGCTGCTCCAACATTTACACTGGGAGCAGCTGCAAAAAAGATGGGTTCCTTCTGTGAGATATAGACCTGTTGTCAGTACATTTCTCACTAGTATCTATGAACAAAATGGTTCATTCATGGATCACTCATTAAGCAATTCTTCTTTTTCAGGTGCCATGCTAAGTGTTAAGTTATAATAGTAAATAGGAACAGTTCCTGCAATCGAGGCTCTCCAGTCCAATAACCAGGCAACTAGAGTACACCGGATGAGTACATGCACAAGAACAAGAAGCCTAGGACAAAGATGCAGGAAGAAGGATTGTGTGCAAGTCTCCAAGGGTCAGCAAACAAATGTCCCAGAAAGAGATGGTGATGCCGAGACAGAAAGGATCAGTTATAGTTACTGTGGCATGAGATGGGAAAGAGAAGCTGAACATTTTTCACCTTGGGTGACATTCTGTGTCTTACTTATTTCCAGTTTGACTGTTCTCCCCAGAAAAGCTTTTACTAGTTTGTTTTTCTTGTTACAAACTATAAAAGGTAAGTTCAGAGAACATGAGAGACTTAGATCTAAGGTCATTCAGCTAATAAGTAAGATCCAGGAACTAATGCCAAGTCTCTGTGACCACTATGGTTTCAGAGAAGAAAGAGCATCTAGCTGAAATTAAGGCAACTGGAATTCTGCTCTGCCACCAAATCCCTGTGCAACCTTCAACAGGTCACTGCACAGCTATGCTCTGCTTCCCTTATCTGTAAAATGAAGGGATTTAAGCCAGATGACCTCCAAAGTTTCTCGACTTTTCAGTCTGATTCATTTAACTCTCTCCTGCTCAGACAAATTCAAGTTCAAGAAACTGTTATATGTCTGCATAGAAGGGACAATGTTCTACAATGTTTTCTAAAAGCTAGTAATTTTTGAGATGACAAATGTGTGATTTTCAACTAATGACTCCTTCAGACTAATGGAGATAATAGTGAAAGAGCTGCAGTTTTATATTATTCCATTGTTTTGTTTTGTTTTGTTTTGTTTGGGGATGGTGAATGAAAAGTCAGGTATATTACAGATGCTCTTATAGTTACATCTTACCATATTTTTAAAGTATATTTTTGCTTTTTAGTTATTGTGTAGCCTCTGGAAAAACCAACACTGTAAGTGTAATGAATAAGGCATTCAAGTTTCCTAAGGAAACACTCATGTACCTGAGGAAAGAAATGATTTAAGCACATAAAAATGAAATACAGCAGAAAAGAGACTGCTCTAGAATCTTAATACATTACTGAATTGTCAGTCTTATATGAGAGATAATTTTAAGGCTCAAATCTCGTTAACAAATTATTTTTAAATGATGAAAAGTGTAACAGAGTTTAGATTTTCCTTAGCATTATGCATTTTGGAGACATTTGCTCATACCTCTTGAGATCAAAAACATTAAATGATATATAAATCACTATAGTAAGTTGTTCTGCTCTAACAGATTTGAGGATATTTTACACACATACATTTTAACCTCACAATACCATGTGAGTCAGTTACTTCAGTTCCTAGGGCTACTATAACAAATTACCACAAATGAGATGACAAAGCACCAAAAATTCATACTCTCATAGTTGTAGAGAAAGAGTCCAACTAAAGTGTCGCTTGGGTCACATGGCCACTGAGGCTCTGGGTAGAATCTTCTGCCTCTTCCTGACTGCTGCTGGTAGCTATTAATTATTTCTGGTTTCTTTTTTGTTTGTCTAATCTGTAGCTGCATCAGTCCAATCTCTGCCTCTATTGTTTTATGACATTCTCCCTGTGTTTTCTATGTCTAAATTTTTCTTTTTCTATAAATAGTCTAACTGGGCTAGAACCCACCTTCACAACTTCATCTTAACTTGATTACACCCATCAAAGACCATTTCCTAGTAAGCAACTATGAGTACCCTACTCATACTTCCAGAGGATTAAGATTTCAAATTTTTTTGAGGAGTGCAATTCAACTCATCAATAGGTGCCCCTCAGGTGTTTATTTTCATTTTATAGATAAGTGAATGAAGCTATAGAGTACCTAAGGTTATTCTAACTGTTACTACCAGGTTACATACAGAAGATCCTGTCTTCTAACTCATAAGTTGGGCTTATCCCATCAAAGGACCATGGAAGGTCACCAAATCAGTTAATGATTTGCCTGAAATCAGAATTTACAACAATTACCTGAATAGCTGTCTTACTATATTCCTAACTACTTAAGCATGAGTACATGCTAGGTTATTATTTATAAAAATCAAATTCCTGTTTTTTTTCTCTTTAAATAAAAAAAAAAACTACAAAAAAAACCCAAATTCAATTGCCCCAGGAATGATTACATTATATAACTCTCATAGGAAAAATGTTTTTCCTTTCAAAAACATATTTTACAGTGTCCACTTGCTGGTAATTTAAGTGCAAAAATAATAGGGCATTCTTTAACTGATTCCATTCATAAACTCAAACATTCTTTAGCTAAAATGGATGGTATTGAAGAAAACCTGGAACACTTCATGGTGCATGGGACATGCTGGGACCTTCTTCTTCTATTCATATGCCAGGAAATACTTCATTTTGGTTCATAGGCTAATAGAGACAAAAATGAAAATGCAGATCTTACAAGTGCCAGTGTAGGTGTCCCATGGAAACTGAGCTTTTCTCACATCTCTGTTCTATTTATCAATTATATCCTCTAGTGAAACAATAGTCTTTATATATACAACCTTCTCCATGCTGGAATTTCCTTTCCTTTCTAATGCGTCGGTCCAGCTATGAAAAGGAGTTGTGGGCTAGAGTACAAGGCATGAACTGAATCATCTCATGACCTCTCCTCTCTAATTCATGTGATTGTTTTTAATAGGCATCTATGAGGAATTCCCCTGAAACCCTTTTGTATGGCCAAGAGCCTGCTGGTTGACTGAATGATTTGATTGTATGGCACTCCACCCTCATGTTCCATCCTAGAGATACAGACAGCAGAAAGAGATCCAATGGCTGATAATATAATTTTGATTGAGACCATTAAAGCCAATTTAAAATTCCAACTCTATGTGCATATTGATGGTGTATATTATTGGCAAAGTTGGATCCATTGGTTTTTCAGGGTAAGATATAAGTTGTACTTACATGTGATAACCTTCATTTTTCTTTTTTATTAATTACTTTGCTAGCATTCACTGAGCATCTACTACATGCAACCACTATGGCAGCTCTGGGGATATAGTAGTAAATGAGAGACACACAAACCTATGTTTTACTTTGGAAGGCATTTTCCATCCCAAAACAATACAGTACTAGCCATCCACAAGATAGTGAGATAGAATGATAATTGCACAGGAACCAGAAAATCTGGCTTCTTTGCTTTCTGTGTACCTTCTGTTCTGTGTAGAGTTACTTGTTTACAAGGTGAAAGAGGTGTATAAACATACTTTAAGACTTCAATTCCATCCTTACTGTTAGCTCCAACTCTGAACTACCCCATATGTCAGACACAGGAAACTGTTGTACGTATTTAGCAATTATGTTAAGACTTTCTCCAGAATTTAGAAATTACTAGAAGGGATTAGAAGGGAGATTGCCCCTAGAGATTAAAGTACAAAATCTGTACAAAGAAAATCTTAGCACAGGTATGTAAAACACCCTTCTTCATGACAGAAGGGACATGCCAGTCCAATATGTCCTAACTGCTGTAACATTAGCTGAGACACTAGAGTTGGTTAGTAGTTCATAAATACCACATGAGTGCATAAGCCTCTGTGATATTATTGTACTACATGGAGGTAGTTTTTTAAAAAAATACTTTGAAATTTGTTTACTTTTAACTTTGTCAGATAAATGTTACCCTATTCTGCTAGTCACCAGCATTTCCATGAGAGTTAGAGCCATGCTGATCTTGCTTATAGTTAGAAGTCCAGCCTTAAGATAGCACCTGGAACTCAGTAAGTAGTAGAAGAATAAATGAACACATGAAAACCAGTGAAACTATCATTTACAAATGAGATCCCTGAAGTAGTTCGACTTATATAATCTTCCTGCAAACACCAGAGCTCTTCTGAAGGGCCAAAAACACATATTTAAAAACCATCATAAAGATATATTTAAACTGAGATATTAAGTGACTGTAAAACATGCCTACTTCTTCTTACTACCTTCATTCATGCTGGACGAACCAAGGTTCTTTTTCCCTCATGCCTTCCCAGCGTAGAGTCTGCAGGGCCAGTCTACAGCACCCACAGAGCAGGATGAGAGAGACAAGGCAGACCAAGAGGCAGCCCGCATTCATTGTCTGTGCTGTGTAATTACAGGATTTCAAATCCTTAACTCTCTATTTGCCAATTTAAGATCTGTTATAAAAATATTGGTTTTCAATCTTCACAGCATCCATGGGAGAATAAATCATAGAAATAAACTGGGAAGTACTAGGTATAGAGAGGATTTAGGAAAACATTGCTTAAATAGTGAAAATCTTATTTTAATCAAAAGTCAAAAACATAAAAGGTCCAAAGTGAAGAATAGATATAAGATGTAACAACAATATGCTCTTTTGTTCCCATAGAAATTTTACTTTGTACCTCTCTGCAATGCTCCTCCTTTAAAAGAATAGGTCCATTATATATCACAGTGTGGAGAATCCAGAGAAAAACTATGATTAATCACTACAGAAATTTTTAAAGCATGTAGTTATAGTTATGCAGTTAGTCAAGAGCCTCCTCTGTAACTATCAATAAGAAAAAACTTATTTTTAAGACTTAAAATTCTGTGATTAAAAAAATAAGACTTCATTGTCATGTTGAATCCATGACTTTACTGACTGGGAATAAAGATATATTCAAATCTATCTCTATAACTTTAAGAACATCTGCCTTGCTGAAAATCTAATCCAACTGATAAATGGAAATTTCCAAACTTGCTGGCTATCCTTAAATCTAGTTGGTCACCAGAAAAAATAAAAATATCAAGCAAACAACTAGATATCTACTTTATCCCATCAGTAGAGCAACACTGAGAAAGTGAAAAGTAAAGCTGATTTGTTGAGAAATGTATGAACTAACAAAATCATTGCAAGGGCAAAACACATAATGGACTTCATTATTTATTGTGTGTTCCCCTGTACTTTGTCCTATTAGAAATGTTCTCAACAACACTACATCCTGTAAAGGCTACTAAACTGTAAGATAATTCATTAAGAAGTTAAGTTTCAAGTCAAAATAATGTTATTTGGAGAATGTGGCACAGAGCCCTGCAATAGGAAATATTCAATCAATATTCTTGGTTAGGAGAACTGGATGCTATCTTCTTGCTTTTTAAAAAAAAAAGTAGAAATTAGGCATAGTGAGACATAGGACTGTCCCCTAGGTATTTAAATTTTTTAGGGGAAAAATCTAGATCATTTTTAGCATTTCATGGTGAAAATAACTCAGGCTTTAGGATCATCTAGACCAATATTCCATTCCTAATCATTCAGCTGTCTCTGAACTTGAATTCAATTCTTGATTCTTACCTGTTAAATGAGACGAATATACCTACCTTCCTGATTATAAGTATTATTCATATATAACTAATAGTATAATACAGATAAGTTTTTGCTTCATTGATAACGCTAAATAAAGAGTAATTATGGTCTTCATAAATTTGATGACAAACATCAGAACCAGTGATAACAGTAGAGGTTTATTTAAGTTCAGTGAAGAAATTCTCTAAGACTTACATTGTCTCCAAATCAAATTATTAAACACTTAATATGAAAGGATAACTTCCTCATCATGAAAAGCCTTCAGGCAAAACTAAGTGACCTTTTACCAGGCATGGTAATTGAAGAATTAGATATAAAACTTAAATTCTAGCATTTAAATGCTAAGTTTCTGTGATGCCAAGGGATTCCTGATAGATTTTGAAACAATGAACACAATATTTCTGAGTATTCTTGAAAAGCAAAGATAATGACATTAGACAGAAAGCAGGAAATTTGTCACAAGATGTTGTTTAGCTTAAATGGTGACTTCACATGTCCAAAACATTAGTATTCTGATTCATGATTTTTTTTCTACCAATAGACTTTAGACAAATAAAAAGCTCTAAGTATTCCCCAACCTCTAGCTTCAAGTTGTCTGTTTAAATAGCACTCACTGTCGGACTTCATCTTTTTCTCTCCTGGGTAAAAGTAGACATGACAAAGGTACTTTAAGCACAACTGTTGATCAGCCCTAAAAAGAAAAAAACATTTTCTTCCAATTCATCAGAATATCCCCTGGGAAAGTTTTCTAACCTCCTCTCAGTTTCTCAGTTGACTAAAGTTTTGACTAAAGTTTTAACCCATTCAGAAAAAGACAGGAAAACAATTCCTTTTTGTCTCATGTTCACTTCTCTGGAGACTGAGTATACACCATGCTATCAAAGATTACTTGGTCTCTCAAGGCAATTTCCCAACAAGACTATTCTGTCATCAGCTGGAAACTTCATATCACCCACAAAAAAATATTTTTGCTCATTGCATTGTAATGTATTTCCTTTTGTTACATTTTATCTGATCTAGAGAAAATCAAACCTTGGGGAGAGGGATACGTAAACCCATAGGATTTCCATGGAAGTGGTGTCAAGACCTTTGTTGAAATTCTGGAAAATGTATGCAAAATTTCCTGGTAGTTTGAACTTGACTAGATGAAAATCCATGGCTTCATCAGATTCTTAAATTTAGTGTTTGATGTAAAAATAGGCTAAGAATCACTGTTTTACAGGAGGAAATCTTTGTGTTAGCCTTTTATTACTGTGACCAAATTCCTGCCATAAAGAACTTAGCAGAGAAAATTTTATTTTGGCTCATGGTTTCAGAGATCTCAGTTCATGGTCTACTGGTTCCATTGCTTTCAGGTCTGTGATGATGCAGAAATATCATGGCAGAAGGGTTTTACAGAGGAAAGCTGATGGTTCCCAAAAAAGCAAAGAAAGTGAAAAGAGCCACATAGGGAGGGGTTGGGAAACAGATATAGTCCCCAAGGTCATATCCCACAACCTTCAACTAGACTATCCCTTCAAAGTTTCTGCCATCTCTCAATAATTCTATCAAAGGAATCTATCAGTGCCTTGACCACTGATAAAGTTAGAGCCCTCATGGTCTGATTACATTACAAACACATGAACATTTTGGGGAACATTTTAGATCCAAACTATATAAAGAATTCTTGTAATCCAAATGTAAAAAGATAAATAGTATAACTTAAAATGAGAAGAATATATGAACAGGCATTTTTCCATGTTGTATATATGGCCACAATGATTTTCTACCCCACCTTAACTTATTTATCTTTGAAGACAAGATGGGGGCTGGGGATATGGCTAAGTGTCATAAGCCCTTGCCTGGCAAATGCAAGGTCCTGAGTTCAATTCTCATTACCAAAAATTCTAATAATACTACTACTAATAATAACAATAATAATAAAAACAAGATGGATGCCTGTAGGTCAGAGATCCTTCTTCAGGTGAGTTAGCAAAACTTGGATTTAAGATGATGGTCAGAGAAACCATTAGACAAATTCTGACTTCATAATAATCCCATTATCATGCTAAATGGCACACACCCCAGCACTACAGTTGACATGTGCTATGATGACAACAGGAAACAACCGTAAAAAAGTGAAAAGATCCATGAATATAGCTCAGCGGCACAAGTGCCTGCCTGCCAAGCACGAGGTTATGAGTTTGATCCCTAGTACGAAAAACAAACAAACAAACAAAACTGAGTGAAAAGAGATGGCACCTAAATTCCCACAAAATATCTATTTCCAAAAATTACACAATATTATTTCTTTTCTTATTCTTTCCTTCCCCAACAGTAGAAGGAGAAGCTGATTTGGGATTCATGTTCCCTGTTACTCTTCTTCTTTTGTTTTGTTTCTTTTCTTTGTTTAGCCAAAAATAAACTTTCCTTCACTACTTAATTGGGGCTCGGTTTTGTTTATTGGTTTCACAATTCTGAGAGGGAAGAAGGACCCGGGTGGAGTGAAAATTAGTCACAGATATACATCATCAACAAATACATACAACAAAGGTGAGATAATCAACTTTCTAGGTCATTAGAAGAAGGCAAATCAAAACTGCTATACTTCACACCAACTAGGCCCTAGAATTCTAAGACAGATAATAAGCAATGTTGATATAGAGAAATTAGAAGGAGATTGACCACAGCCTAGTATTATGTATAGAATCCCATAAATTACTGATTTTATAAAATGGGCATCAAAGAGCACCCCTATAATATAAACACTATAGCATCTCCAGCTATTTGAACCCAGGCCATGAGTAACTATCAGTGAGAAAATCACAAATTTAGCAGCACTGACACAGTGGAACTTTGACATTTGCTATATTTTCCAATCACAAAGCAAAACCATGATATCTCGTTCTATGTTGTTGTCAAGAAGGTTAATGGAACATCATCTTTCCCACAGTTTTTAATCTTTGGTTGAAATATTCTCATTACTATAAAGTCATATTCATGTATTTTCCTACTTACCAGAGAAAATTTTAGCTTAAAAAAGGGTGAAAATGCATTGCTGAAAATATTGTTTTATCCCATCAAAATTGAGATATAATGAACCAAACAGCCACATGACCTGCTGTTTCAATTGTTTCATAACAACCCACAGCTTAGTAGTTTAAAATAACTATTTCAGGGCCAGGGGTGTAGCTCAATGGCAAAACGCCTGCCTGGCAAACATGAGGTCATGAGTTTGATTCCTGGTACCAATAAATAAAAATAAAATAACTACTGTATTTTGCTCCTGCTTTCATAGGTCAGGAATTTGAAAAGATCTTGGCAAAGAGCTTCATCTCTAACCCATGTGTCATCAGTAAGAGTGACTGAGGTTAGAGAATTCACCTCCAAAATTCATTACTAGTGTGAGTGACAGTTCAGTGTCTATTCTCTCTGTGTCTCTTTCTCTGTCTCTCTCTCCCTCTCTCTCTCTCTTCAACACATATCATCATTTGGGGACTCTGCTTGTTGTGTGGGTTTCTCAGAACACTGTAATCTTCAGCACTACAGGCTTCTTCCATTATTCTCTCTCCTGAGAGAGAAAGCAGTAACTGACAGATCATTTAAGAGCTATGCTCAGGGGGTCGTGGATATCGCTCAGTGGCACTAGCACCTGCCTGGCAAGAACAAGGTCCAGAGTTTGATTCCAGGTACCAAAAATAAATTAATTAATTAAGAGAGTTTCTTTGACAAATAAACTGAAACTCATTTGACCAAGCCATAGTAGTTTTTCTTTGTTTATTAAAAATATTTTTTTTAAAAAAATAGATCTACACCTAGAACCAGGACAAAGTCACTTGTGCTGTACTCTATTAGTTAAAGTACTCACAGAGCCTACCATGATTCAAGAAAAGGGAGAGATGTACTCCAACTCTTGCTGGAAGATTGGCAGGGTCACATTGCAGTGAACCATGTGGATAGGAGATATTTCTACAGCTGCCTTTAGAAATGACAGCACACTCAGGTACTTACCTTGGTGACTTTCCCATCAACCCTGTACTACACTCCAAGAATGGGTCTCTTCAGTTGGGCAATGCAGAGATTGGACCAGAGTCCTTCTTAAAATCTTTGGGTTGCAAGGAACAGAATCCAACTCCATTGTCTTAAGAAAAGCAGAGTTCTTCTAAATATGCACAATACATTTCCATAAAACAAACAGGATGCAAAGCACTAGCTGTGCCCGCGGCCTCCCAGAATGTTACAATCTGTGTGAGAGTGCACGTGCGCAAAAAACTGACGAGATCATTGCCCTGACCTTTGGTTATAGGTGCACTGCTTATGCTTCCATTAGATCTATCAGTTTTAACTCTGGTTAAACATGTTCTCTCCTTAGTTTCAGATTAAAATTCCACTGAAAACCAACTAACACCCCCCACCCATCTTTTTAGTCCATCTCATCTTTCCACTGTAGCCAGTTACACAGGACTCTCTACCCCGATGATTGGCAGCTTTTTGTCAGTTACACCTTTTGTCTAATGAGCTGTGGTAGTTAGGCGATGGGAAGGCGGGTGTTGAAGACAAAGATGACTTCACTTGGTACAAAAAATAAAAATAAAAGGCCATCCAGAAACCATAATGATCAGGAGTAATTCAGTTAAATAATCCTTAAAGTCATTCCAGCTCCCAAGAGTGTATAGATTTTGTAAAGGTAATTTCCATTAGTTTGTGCAGTAACACAATAACCTACTCCTTTCACAATGCCTCACAGTGTGTTCTAAAAAAGAAGAGCCACGGAGCAGCTTCCATTCCCTAGAGAGAAGAAAGAGTGCTTTGGAGACCCAGCCTAATTTCTTATAGCCATTCTATTATCCCAGCTGTATCTGTGGTTTCTATTAACCCTCTGTGCTATTGATCAGTCTGGTCACAATGAAAGAGCTTTATTGAATTCCAAGTAATGGAAACTCATTACATGGCCTAGATAATTAATTACCAATTCTTTCCTTTTAGTGAAATTGAAACTGGCTGTGGAGAACAAGCTGAGTGCATCTAGTAATGCAGCCTGTTTGAAGCTTTATTTAATGCCTGTGAGGAGCTCTCTACACTGGCCTTGGAGATGTGTTTGATGTACTACAGACCCTTGATACAACCTGAGCATTTTCCTTTAGAATAAACCATCTTTTCAAATAGAATCAATTGAAAGGAGGAGGCACTTAAGCCACACAAAGTAAAAATATCAAAACAAAAACATAAATCATAAAGAGATACAAAAGCAAGGCATCACTTCACTGGTACTTTTAAATCAGGTCACCAAAATGTTTTTGCAAACCACTGAATAAGTCAGAAGTAGGAAGTCGGTTTCATGTCTTTATTCTTATCCATTATTCTTCTTGCTCCTTGTCCTGCTAGGTACCTTGCTAATGTGATTTTCAAAGAATATAGTTGCTATGCAATAGTAATAACTAACATCAACACTGAAAGGGAGTGAAAAGCAAGCAGACGACAGTTACTAATAATAGTTGGCATTGATCGAATGTCTACTCTGTACTGGGCACCAGGCTAGCTCTTTTACATACAATGGGCCATTCTTATCAGAAGTCCTGTATCCATGAATTCAAACCAGCACAGATCAAATGAATTCTGTCTGTACTGAGCATGTATAGACTTATTTTCCTATCAGTGGCCCCTAAGCAATGTAGCATAACAATTATTTGTATAGGGTTTACATTGTATTAGGTATTATGAGTAATTTCCTAAGTATACAGGAGGATGCACATAGGATGAAAATGCTATGCCACTTTAGCCACTTTATATAACTTTCCCAGAGCATCTTCAGATTTTGGTATCTATGGTGGTTGCTGAAACAGATCCTCTAGGGAGACTGAACTATGACTCTATATTGTGTCATTTGATCCTCACAACTCTGCAATATCAGTTATCTAAAAAACTACTTTGAGGGTGAGGATAAAGATATTTAATCAAATTGCTGAAATTCACATGGCTGCAGTTCTAGAAATTCAAAGTTAGGCCCACCTGACTGATAAAACCTGCTCAAGCCATTGTATCATGGTTTCTCCCCCATACCTGTCTGATAAAGACAAATCATTTCAAAAGTTTTTATAGGAAACATAAGTTAAACTAGTTTATCCAAAGATAAAAGTAAAACACAGAAAAGACAACTGTGTCTGACATTAAAGCATAAGAGGAAATAATCATTTCCTCAATATCCAGTCTAGTCATATGACTATTGGCAGCAATATGCAACATTACAGTAATTTTTTTTGCAAAAGTTGGCGCTTTGAAACCTGGCAAGTTGAAGCCTGAAAGGATAGACTTTCAATGACTTATTCAAACTGCTATGTTGTAAGAGGCAAGATTTGTGTAACTGAAAATATACAGAACAGACTTGAATTCACTTCCTCCCAAAAGAAACACAAGTTAGACTCCAAGAAGCAATGAACTAGCCTTAATACTTTGAGGTTTTTTATATCATATAGTACAGCCATGGTATTCAGAACACTTCCACCTAGAATACTATTCTACTATCTGCAGTCACCCATCAAATTATCTCATCAGCTAGAGTCGGTAGAATTTGTAACTAAACTTGCTTTACCCTAGTTGTACTACTATGGCAATCATGTAATTTAATGTATCATTATATAAACTGATGAAATAAGAGCTGCTAAAATGAGTCAAAGGTTGTATTTTAAAAAGATAAATAAAACCAAATGCTTTATAATAGTTGGATATTGTTTGAAATATTACAATTGAGTTGGATGTGAGACCACTGTTAAGGTCTAGAGATTTTATGAAAAACACATTCTGTACTTCAATTATTTCCCAGGTTACTCCTAAAGACTTGCTAAATTTTGAAGAAAATTAAACTGACTTGTGATATATAGATTTTATATACAAGTACAATAATGCAGACATGTTATCCATTGATGCAAATTCACTTAAAAGTCATTGGTTCTAACTCAAAGCATGTACTCACAATTTAAAATAAAACTCATAGGGAACATTTTTCATCCCCACAATCACCACAGAGTAACCTTCCCTCTGAATTTTCAGGTTCTTCACCCATGGATTTAACCAACTGTAGAAAGTTTTTTTTTTATCCCAGAAAATTCAAAAAAAGCACAGCTTAAATTGGCCATGAGCCTGGAACTACGCGGAAAGTCTATAAATGGAGTAATACACAAACACACCCCACGGTAGCTCCTGCCATTCCGCAGATCCTCGGCCTCTCTCTGGTGCACATTGTTTGCATACAGCTCATTTCGCTCCTCATATGAGTGGTAGGTGATTAGGTCTGCAGTGGCCACATCTGTCCTGAACATGTACAGATGTATTTTTCCTAAAGTATAACAATGACTTTTATACTATTTGCATTGTGTTAGGTAATACAAGTGGTCTACAGATGATTTCAAGTATGTGGAAAGGATCTCATTGAATATATGCATTGTTATATAGTTTTATGTACTGGATTTGAGCATCCATAGATTTGGGTATCCAAAGAGGGTTATGAAAACAATCTGTCATGGGTACCATGGGACCATACCTTTTTAATTAAATAGTATCCTGTTGAATTTATCTGGGATAAAAGGACTTCTAATATATCACAGATCCTTCATGAGTGGCAGAGTTAGACTCTCTCTCTCTCTCTCTCTCTCATCCTAAATTTTCTTTGGATCCATTTCCCCTTTCCTAAAGTTTCACCCCATCTCATAGCATTCTGGTATCTACCTAAGCCCTCAATGACTCTCATTCTTCACCCAGCTGGTTGTCACTGGCTTCATACCTCCTACTGTCTCTGCCTCATCCTTTCTTACAGTGACCAACTGAGACCTTTTAATTTTCTCTAGTTATGTATCCCCACCTATTACATAATAGGTAAGCATAAGAAAGGCACAGGAGGAAAAATGAAAAGAAAAGGAGGAAACTTCTTACAAGTAAAGTAAAAGAAAAGGTTACCCAGCATGTATTTTAATATTTATACCATTCACATTTGAATAACTAATTTGGGCAGACATTTCATTCCCAGAAAGTTTCTTCAACAGGTCCTTTGCTTGTAAAATATAAAGCAAAGATCCTCTGCTGAAATTAAAGTGTTTGAAGAGACCTGTCATCACCTAGCAGTCAAAACTGTGCTTTGACGATGAAGTGGGAAAATTTAAAAATACTGTGTGGGAGAGAGAGCTGCATCTAGGAAGAACAGGCAGCTCTTTTGGAAGGATGAAGTTAGTGGCAGGGAAATGAGGACAGTAAGGTATTGACGCTGAATACTAGAGGTTCTGCATCTTTTTTGTGATCTGCTTCCCAGAGGTTAGAGTGGCAGGGGACAGAAGTTAACACAACAGTTCTTATGGACAGAGGCAATGCAGTTTTGATGTAGCAGGATTCAGGAAGAAAGGTGTATAGGCACAAGATGAGAAAGGATTATAGCTGTCTACTAGTTTATCTAGAGTAGCATATGAGAATAGGATTATGCAAGCCCACTGGAAATCTTGACGCCTGCAAGAAGGATATGCCAGGCAAAGAAAATTCCAAGTACAAATGCCCTGGAAAAAACTATGCTTGATATGGTTGAATAACTGAGGAGGCCCATGTGTCTGGAGCTGAGAGAGCAAGCAGGGAGTAGCAACAGATAGAATCAGAAAGGGAGAGCTGGCGCAGCACTTTCAGGGCCACTTTTACTCTGGACCTAGAGATTCTAAGCATAGGACAAGTTTGTGGTTGACCCACTGGTTTAAAAATGAAATGAGACACACTCAAAAAAAGTAAACTGAGTGATTCATTTATAGGAACTTTGTAGAACCGGTACTACTATTGGAAGGGATAAAAGTCTAAATAGTTGGGGAAAAGGCAAACACTGATAGGGAAAGGACATGGAAACAGTTTGGAGAGATGAAATTGTGTAATACTTTGATGTAGGCAAGAGTCACAATGGTACACACATATGAAAAGCTCTGGATTCTGCACTTGAGTTTGAATGTTTTTCTGTATATAAAGCACACCTCAGTTTATAAGAATACAACAAGCGTGTATACAGGGATTGAATAAAAGCACCTCACACCCAGTAAGCTTTTCATGAACATATAAGATAAGAAGTCTCTAATTTAGCATTAATAATTGTTTTGGTTCTGTTTTCCATCCAGAATACTTGATTCTCAGTTCTTCAAAAATGCATTCAATGATCCTTGAACTTATTAAGTCAGTTCTCCTGGCTGCCCCCAGAAATTTCCTCCCATCTTTCTACCCCAAACCTAACAATTATCTACAATGATAGCTGAATTTGCATGCCTAGAAATTAATATATAACACATTATTCATGACCTTTTCTGAGTTAATCAACACAAACTTCTCTGCCACTACATTCCTCTCCAAGGTAATTAGTATTCTAGCTTCCATCACCATGAGTTAGTCCTATTTGACACTAAGGTTTGTGTTTTTGAAATCATAGAGTACGTATTATGTAATTTTGGACCTTTGTATTACTCAGCTTTTGCTAGCTGTAACAAATGCCTGAGTTAATTGATACATAAAGATAAAAGTTTCATTTTGGCTCACACTTTTAGAGGCTCCTGTCTACTAGTGTTGAACCCACAACTTTCAGGTTCATGGTCATATCAGATAACATCCAGACACATTTGGACACAAACTCCTTAAATAACAAAAAATTAAGTTTTTTGTAGGAAATACTTTCACAATCCACACAAGGATGGCCTGACACTGGTTTTTAAGAATGGGCATGTGCAGAAAAAGGCAACTCATCCAAAAGACCTTCATAAGCCCAAAATCCTTTGAAAAATCCCAACTTCCCTCAAAGTAAAATATGAAAAGGCATGAAAATCATATAGTACTGCATAAAAGAATCCCCAAACTTTCCCTTCTCATCATCCATCCACCCTACCAGCAGCTTCTTTCCCCTTCTTTCCTAAAAATTTCTCTGCAACCAACCAATCAGGAAGACAAATTTGAGCTTGTTTTCTGCTTATATTCTTGGTCTGTTGATCTCATCTTGCAATAAAGCTCTTTCATTTTTCCCAAAATTGGTGCCATTGTATAGACCTCTATCCACATTGAGCAGCAAGCCTTTGCTTGTTACCAGCATTACTGTTGGAGTGTATGGCAGAACAAAACTGCTCACCTTATACCAGGAAGCAAGACAGAAAGAGTTCCAGGGTCTCATGGTGTCCTTTGAGGATACACAACAAATAACCTAAAGATTTACCACTAAGCATCATTTCTTAAAAGTTCTATAACCTCCCAAGAGTGAGAAACAGGGACCATGCCTTTATTATGTGGGTTTCTGGAGGATATTTATAGAAACCAGAGGAAGAATTTTCTTTCATTTAAGATAATGGCTTTGAAAAACAGTAGTCTGAAATATCCAAGCATAGACACAATTTCAGAAAACTGAAAATAGAGGGAACTTATTATCTGAACTCAGTTCTACTTTCCAGTTATATAGAAAATTCTGGAGCACTTCATTCAGTTGCTAATAAAGAAGTCAGATCCACTTAAATAATGGAACAAGATACTTGAAATTCTGACAACAGGCAATTGGTAAGCATGGCACTGAGAAGTCTGAAAGAAAAATGCACAGTCTAAATGACTGAGAAAGCAGTTCCAAAAGGAGGCAATGGTAACCTTACAAATAGGTTGACCACTGCAGTAGGAATCCCAAGGCAAGAAGGCCTGAGAATAAAGACATTTGCAGCTGGTAAAACATGCCAGGGTAATAGAGCATAGCACGTTGATCTGGGATCGTAGTGAGGTACAGTAAGTAGCTGCTTGTGTTCAGGGAAAGGAATCATATAGGGCAAGTTTGATTTTAGCTCATGTTGTCAAGTGCTGTGGTTCTAAATCCTTTGGCCTGAGATTGGGCTTAGTCTGTTCTGCTTCATAAAGAAGAGGGTGAAAAAGTGAAGAATCTTAGACAAGGTGAAAAACAGACTTTGCTTTCTGTAGGACAGAATCTGATGACAAAAATTATTAGCAGTCTTTGATTGACAAAGAGATGTCTACTGCCAAAATGAAAAATAGCAACTTCGAGTCAAAGAAATCTCAGTAGGAAAAGAAAATAGTTTTCATGGTAAGTGGAGGCAGCCACCAGTCATATCATAATCTTGCCATTCTTTTCATCAGTCTACACTGAAGTGTAGCAACTAACACACAAATTTAGAGCAAATTAAGTGACAGTGCTTCCACTTCTGCCAGGTAATTTTGCAGTTTCTTATCCATCTCTTTTTCATATGTAACAATTTTAGCCGTTGAAATTAAGCTTGGTGATATCCAATCACCTCCTCCACTATTTTTAAATGACTGACAACATTGCACTGTAACTCAGGCCACACCAGTGATCCAAGTGAAAGATGGAAAATGTTTCCTCTCTTGGTGGAACAGAGGGTATCTCAAGCTTTACTCAAATCACACAAAATCTCACAGAATCAACAGGAGCACTCACTTTATTGTTAGTGTGTAAGGTACCATGACAGTCAGATTTAAATCCCTGCTTTAACTACTCTTGGTTTTTAGATTGTTTTGTTCTTTAGTTTTAGTGAAATCTCCCCAGGAAAATTAAATTTTGCTTGGATGAATTCCAATTATCATAAAACTTCAATAAGCCAACTTATGAATATTTAGTCTTCTCCTCATGTTCAAAAACACCCAAATAAGGATGAGAACTTAAAGGAATGGCCCCTGACGGGCATGATTATCAACACTTAAGAAATGTCAGTATCTATGGATTTGAGATATGAAATGTAGTTAATATTTAAAAGACTCTTAAAGTATGAACTTTCTTCTTCAATTAATAATTGATCCAGGCACTCTTCTGCCTTTCTTTTAAAAGTTTCAAGCAAAATATCTGAAGACTTTGGGTTTGGTACTGGAAGAGAATATAAGAAAGCTGTTTGGTGGTATGAACAGAAAGGAGTTTTAACAATGTTGTAGAGAAAATGCACAACATCTCTCATTATTTTTCCATTTGATGTTGTTGGTGCCATCAAGGAAACACTAAATAACAACAAAGCAAATTCTGTTGAAATGTTTAGCTAAATGGAATCAAAACAGTCACAGTTGACAATTTCATAAATACATTAATTAGAAGTGTCTTCAAATAGCATGTGATTTTGAATTATTAACATAAAATACTGCATTATAAATGACTGCAAATTGCATTCCTAGTGTTCTCCATGCTTAATTTACTGTGCTGTAGGAAAATTTGCAAATTACTTCACTGTTTTATACTTAATGGCCAGTTTTAGTGTATATTATTCCTTTAAGATAAAATTAGGCATACTGTACATATATGTCATATACAGTATACCTAATTTTATATAAGTTACATTATATAAGATACTCAATGCTAGATCTAAAAAACTGCCAATCATTCTCTCAGATGGGTTCTTTACATTCACAGTAATTTATTATGAAAATTCCACTTAAGCTCCTGGGTGTTGTCCTCTCTCTCAGTGCTGCACTTTCTTTTCCATGGATATACTTCATTCATTATAATACATGACTTTTTAGTAAGCTGTCAAAAGCATGCTTTTTATCAGTGATTACTTTTTTTGTACTATGTTTGTAAACATACAGAGATTATACTTTCTCAGTATGAAAAGCACAGAATTTGGCAAAATATTACATGGACAAATTCTGAATATTGTCCTTTACCAGAAAAAAAGCTATAGGCAGACTGTCAAGCCCTGAATGTGCTATCCAATGTCACACAAATAAAAAGATTTTTTTTAAAGTCCAAGAGCCTCTGGAATCTCAAGTGTGCATAGTTGTGCATGTGCTCATACAAACACACACACACACACACACATATATATATATATATATATATATATATATATATATATATATATATATATATATATAAAATCTACAGATACTGAAAATCCAATCCTTCCAGTTGAGATAGGTATGAAGCATGTCTAACTCATTTTTCCTGTGCAGGCCAGACCCAGAAATGGCTTGGCTTGTGGCTGTAATGTTCACCAAACTCCCACCCCAATCCTCAATGCACTGAGACAATTCACCTTGATGTACTATCTGGCTATTTAGTTAACCATTCTCTTCCAGGCCGCTGCAACAGGAGTGTAGCTCAACTGTCAGTGCACCATCTATCCCAAGCCCTCCCTGCACCACTGCAGAAACTGCTGCTGCCTCTAAAAAAAGGGGAGAAAATCTTAGATGGCTAAAATCAGGGAAGGAGGCATTGTTAACACTCATAACCACCCTGAAATTTCAGTTAGCTGTGGTGAACACAGTTAGCTTTCACAAAGATTTCCTGACTACAGCCCATCTAATTTTTTTCAGAGACATTAACACTGTCAATTAAACAGCAGGCTTGAGCAGGAACCATCAGGCCCAAATTTGAACCAGTTGTGGGTCTCCACTTGGACCAATCTCAGGCCTGCAGCTGATCTGTAGGAAGCACTTCTCATGAGTTTCTTGGTTAATCTGGATGGCTACCTTCAGTGTACTGAATCCCCTGTGCTACAGCAAAGTCTTTGTCAAAATATTCATTCCAATGGCTTTGTTATCTGTTTATGATTTAATTTACAATGAACACTGAAGGTCCTAAAAATCCATTCAGTGTTCTTATATCCTGAATAGCATGGATACATCAGTGCTTTCAAAAGAACAAACTATGAAAACTAAGATTTGTGAGCCTTGAAGAGTGTCAGAGACCAGAAACCAACAAAAATTAGCAGCCAAGACCAACAGCACCCAGCAGCTATCCAACAGTATCAGGTATTTCCATTTAGTTTTATTGAAGAACCATTATGCTGTTCCCATATGTCTGTGCTAATTTACACTTTGACTAACATTCCTTTCACCCCCATTCTCACTAATACTTTTCTTTTTTGATAGATGTTCTAATAATTAGAGATAATATCTCATTATAGCTTTAATTTGCATTCTTCATATATACATGTGCATATTTATGTATATATGTATGTATATATGTGTATACATGCAAAACAAATTAACCTTTTATCAGATGGTTTACAAATATATTCTACCAATACATGGGTTGTTTCTTCACTCTGGTAATTATCTCCTTTACTGTGCAAAGGTTTTGTAGTTTGGTAGAATTTCTTTTGTTTATTCTATTTTGTTGCTTGCATTTTGAGGATTATATCCAACAATCATTGCCCAGGCCACACATGGGAGATTCTCTCCTACATTTTCTTCCAGTTTTGAGATTTATACTTAAGTCTTTAACCAAATTTGGGTTTATTTTTGTATAGGATTTGAGATACGTTTTTAATTGATTTTTCTGCATGTAGATATCCAGTTTTTACAACACTATCACAAAGATTCACTTTTCTCTATTTTGTATTCTTGGCCTCTTTGTCAAACATCAATAGGTCATAAATTCTTAGATTTATTCTTGGGTCTTTGTCATGTCCCATTTACCCATATATCCTTTCTATGCCAAGACTATACCACCTTACTATAACTAAGTAAATATTTTGATATCAAGTAGCATGATGTTCAGCTTTGTTCTTCTCCTTGGGGAATTTTTATTTCTGAGAAAATATTAGAATTCTGATATAGATGGCACTGAATTTGTAGAAAGCCTTGTATAGTATTGATATTTGGTGATATTTATTCTTCTAATCCATGAACATGGGATATCTATTTATTTCATTTTCTTATATTTCTTTCATGACTGTTTTATACTCTTAGTACAGTAGTTTTTATGTCTTCTTACTGTATACAACCCTACTTATGTTTATATGTTGATTTTATCTTATAATGTTACTGAATTAATTTATCAGCTTTAATAGTTTTTTGGTGGACCGCCTATGGCTTTCTTTATATAGCATGTCATTAAGAAATAGACTATGTCCCTTCTTTCTTTCCTCTTTGGTGTGTTTTATTTCTCTTTCTTTACTAACATATCTGGCTAGGACTGCCATTACTATTTTAAATAGAAGTTGTGACAGTGGGCATTGTTGCCTTATTCCTGATTTCAGAGGTAACAATTTCAACTTTTCACTGTTGAGTATGAAGTTAGTGATGGGCTTGCTATATATGGTCTTTATTGTTCTGAGGTACATTCATCCATGCCTACTGTGTTCAGAGTTTTTATCATAAAAAGGTATTAAAATTTATCAAGTGCTGTTCTGCATCTATTGAGATGATTAGGATTTTGTCTTTCATTCTATTAATGTGATTTGTTATAATTATTAAATTTTACATTTTGAATCATGGTTGCATCACAGAGACAAATCTCACTTGATGGGATCTCATGGTAAATGATCTTCATTATTTATATTAATCCATTTAAATTTCAATATTTATCTAAGAATGTAAAATTTTATTTTTGTAGAAAATCTGTAACAATAATTATCTGAAACTGAAAATTCTCAAATAGCTTCAACTTGTGAATCTATTCTAATTAAATTATATCTAAACTGTAATATGTGTACATAATAGAATACTACTTAGTAAAAAATAACAAATTCCTAACACATAAAATTATATATATATATATATATATATATATATATATATGGGGGTGGGTGTATTGAAATAAGAAACAGTAACTAAAATTAGAAGAGTTTATTTCTATGATTCCATTTCTATAACATTTAAAAAGGGCAAAATTATAGGAAAAAAAATCTATTATTGATGGGGTCTGGCATAGGAGGAGAAGATGACTACAAAATGTCAAGAGAATTTTTTTAAATCTATGTCTTGATGATAAGATGGTTACACTATTGTGTATATTTGTCAAAATTTTTAGAACTATACACTAAAATAATGAATTTTACTGCATAAAAATTTAGCCTAAATAAACATCAGCTTAAATATTTTACAGAACTGAAAAAGGAAAACAAATTTTTAAGAAGACAAAAATAGCAAAACTAGAAATTCCATAGAACAGAAGTAATAAAATGATAAGTTATAATTCAACATAAGACTCTCATGTCAGTAATTGTTCAATGTTGAATCTTCTGGTTGGAAAAATAAAAAATAGATAAACTTAATTTGGGCATTATGATTTTAGAAAAGCAAGGAACTAGAAAGAACATTGCTCCCATGGTTACAACAAAAATAGCTGTATAAACTCAAAATTAATAACTTTTACTGAAGTCATTAAGTAACAGTTTAGGATAAGCAATAAAGCTATAGGAGGAGAGGCAGAAGCCTGCAGGAAGAAACAGAGCCCAAGTATTTGCCAACCTAGGAAAAATATTGTGGGACATCATATAAGCTAATAAAGCGATAGCTCTAAAATATGTGAATTATGAAAAGATGAGCTAGTCTAAGCCCCTGGAGTCACAGCTATAAGTGGGTTTAACTCTCTTGTAAGCTTTCTCCCAAAATTATTTCGAGATTCTCCAAGGAAAGACTGGAGAATGTTATGAAACTTTCCTCACAGTACTGGCTAGCAAAGGAGACCAATAAACATAACTAAAACCCCACTCTCTCCCTTATGAAATAAAACCTTTCACCTGGAATAAGAAGAGCATAAAAACCTTGCATTTCAGGCAATGGTGATGACACCTCAAGTAACTGTAAAAGAATAGAAAAAGACAGACAATAAGACTTGGAGGAAGGAGACAGAAACATTTGTGAAGTTCTCACTTCCAATATTCAGGGTCATGGTGCCTAAATAAGACTGCGAATTCAGGAGACATGAAAAATTCCACATACTACCTTCACCACATGAACAAGATTTTAGCTAAAATAATTGGAGGATACATCTGGCAGAGCTGTAGACAACCGATTCTCTTTGGGGAACAAATCAAAGGAAACACTCAAAGTCAAGCAAAGGAAAAGACACTTGGAAAAGTCCTCAAGCACAGTAACCCAGGCTCTGGACACAGGCATCGCTAAGGAATCTAAAGCCATTTTTCCCTAGTCCATCTCCTGGCTAGATCAACAGACTCTCAAAGGAAAGGCCTAGTAGAAGGGAAGGCATACCTAGCAAGTATAAAACATTTAGTGTCATAAAATAGGTCCAAATTTCAACAAAATGTCATAAAATATAGGAGAAAAATTATCATCAGGTTAGACTCTGTGCTATAGACTAAATTTTACTTCCCTATACCACCTAATTAATATGCTAAAAAATTAATCTCTAATGTGACTGTATCCTTACAGAAGGTCTTCAGAAGGCAAATAAAATTAAGTAAGATCATACAGGTAGAACCATAATTTAATAGGACTGGTCCCATAAAAAGTTTTCAGGTAATACTCTAATATGTAAAACAGATGAAAACAGTGGTAATCTACAAGTCTGGAAAAGAACCCCAATTAAAAGCTGCCCATACTATGATCCTAATTTCTGACTTTCAGCCTCTGGAACTGTTTGAAAGAAAAGTTCTGGTGTTTAAACTTATTTGTCTGCTGTTCTATGTTATGGCATCTTGAACTGATTAATATACTCAGACATAGCACAGTTATTAAACTATCTGACAGGAAATAGCTATGATTATATGTGAAGTGTCTAATGGAAAAGGTACCCTAACATGAAAGATACATACTTTTTCCCAAGATATGGCCAATATTTGATTGAAAAACAAACAGAAATACCATAAGTCAAAAATACAGTAACAGAGATGAAATATTACATCAATGCAGTTATTGATAGAGGCAGCAGAACTGGTAAAGAATCTGTGAACCTGGAGAAATCCAAAGAAAAATGCAATGACACAGGGAAAGTACGTTTTTTAAAAAATAGAACAAAACACCAAAGAAATGGTGGCATACTATCAAACTTATCTGCATAGTTGCAGTGATAGTAGATGAGCAAGAATAACCAAAGGTATAATAATAGTTCGGATTTTCTAAATTTAATGGCAATCACCAAAACACAAATCAAAGAAATCCTGTAATATGAAACTGAAGTGGACCAAAACATAACCATATCTGGGGATACCACCCAGAAATTGATGAAATCTAAAGGAATCAATAAAACATAGAAGATCATCCAGAATAAAAAATATATATTATATTGTATAGAAGTATTTATAAATTAAATGATCTATCAAGGGATAAGGATAAAATTATGAGAATTTCTCAGATGTACTATGATGCAAAAGAAAATGGTTTGACAATATTTAAAATACCGAAATAAAAACTGTCTCTACCTAGGAAAAGTATAGTTCAAAACTAAAACAGATATGAAGAATTTCTCAGAAAAGTAAAAAATTGAAAGGTACCATCACCAGCAGCCCCACTACACTACCATATAAGAAATATTCAAAGAAATTCCTCAAGTAGAGGAATATGCTATATATGAGAAATTTTGGAACGTTCAATCATATAAAATACTTTGTAAATGAGTCGCATAAGTATGAAATCTTGTAACATTAAAAAAGAAAGTATCCTAAAGATTCCAGGGAGATAAAGTGCCTAAAACTTCAGAGTCAGAGGGCTTCATGTAGGAAATGGTAGTGAACCCATGGCATGCATGCCACATCAGATTATTTGTAGTACTGAAAGCTTTAAAAAGTTCACTATCACTGATGTAGGATGTCTCATCAGTGAAAGTGAGTTCTAGAAGACAGTAGGCTGCATCATGAAAAGGGAAAAGGTACTTTCAACCCAGAATTCTTTATCCAGCGAAACACTGTCCACTGAAAATAAAAGCACTTTCACTCTCTCTTACAGAGCTTCTCTGGACATACTCCTACAAATTTTGTGAAAAAATAGGGCAGGGCAGGATAAAATAAAGCACACTGGAGGAAGAGCATGAAGGAGAAAGAGGAGGAGGAGGAGCAGAGAAGAAGAGGAAGAAGAAAAGAAAGAAGAGTAGGAAGAACAAGAAAAGAGCAAGAAGAGGGAGAAGAAGAAGGTGATGGAGAAGGAGAAGGAGGTGGAGAGGAAGAAGAAGACAAAAAAGAGGAAGAGGAGGAGGAAGAAGAAACCAGGTTTGGGTGGAGAAGAATGCTTCCTTTGCATATGTATATTTGATATATTTAATAAATATCCAAGTGCAGGTATTGAATGGTGAGCTAGCTGTAGAAAAGCTAAATGAACATAGATATATACAAATCCAAACTGTAGGAGAGAAATCAGACTTAATATATAAATTTGAATTTCAATAGCAAATAGAACTAATGTGGAACCATGAATAGAATAAGACCAAGTAGGAAGTTTCTACAGTGAAAGAACTAGGATTGATATCTGAGCAGTGAAGCTAGAAAGACCAGTTAGATGAGCGGCAGTAGCCAAGGAGGGAAGAGGAGGATCAGAAGAGAAGTGGGAAAAAGTTCTCTAAGGAGGGACTGTGTACCTATATCAAATATTCAAAGAGAATGAAGTAAAAGGTGTACTGGGTGGAATTCATTGTATTTAGCAAAGTAGAAGTCATTGGTGATGTTCATGGGAGTTGTTAGGTGGGAAAGAAATCTCCAGAGAAAGGAGAAGAGAAAAACCTAGAAACAATTAATATAAAACTTTTATTGTTGTTTTTGTTAATAGATAATATATACTTCAAATATCATACAACTCATCTTTTGAAATCATATAATTCAATTTTTAAAAATTATATTCAGATGTTCAACTTCTTCCAGAACTTTTGTCTTTAGACAAAGGCAAAAACAACTCTTACCTTCAAGGATTAAGGAGTTTTTCAGATATAAGACATTAAAGAATATTTATACATTGATTGGATAATTTAGAACAAAAGATATAAGATGAAGAATATAGAAGGGACCATTTTTGGAGTCATATCCTGAAGAAGGAAAAGACAAATTGTAATTAAGTCATAACTGAGAGGCTGACATTAGACAAGACCACAAGTAGCTCACAGTAACACATACAATAGACACAAATTAAGATGGCAGATGTGGTCAACAGAGACATTAGAAATTCTCTTGTCATTGTACTTGTAATTTCTTGTTAAAACAGAAAATAAGCTCATATTTTGAAACTATGAATAAAGAAGGTATTGGAAGTTGTAGGGTAAGAAATAAAATAGGTTTCAGGAGGACACAAGTATGAATTGTCTGTAAAAATGCAAAAAAAAAAAAGGATTTGATTTCAGCAATCATGACACCAATTGTACATTTTCAACTACAAAGATATATTCAAGTATCAAGATACTGACCCTGAGCAGATAGCAGCATGATACAACCAGGGTGATTTGTCCAGCAAATATGATTAAGGGAAGGGGTTAGAAACTTAAGCAAGGAATTATCATGCCAAGGGAAAAGTGGAAATAAACAATAATAGGATTAAAACACTATATAGCCCTCAATGGAGTATTTAAAATCAGAATACGAAACTGAAGTGGGTTCATAATTAACATGGGAATCCAAGCAGTCAAAATGACAGATTTTGGGATTTTATTAGCTGATCTCAGCGACCACCCTCATAGACTTCTGTTTCAGAGTCAGACTGAATGGCCCCAAACTGGAGGGTTACAAAGTTTTTAAAGCAGAAAACCACAAAGCAAGACATCCTGTTGGAAACAATTTAGCTAGAATCTTACATTAATTTTGATTGACACCTGTATCCTGCTTCTTTGTTGAGCAGGTTAATTTTTTCTTGTGGGTGCAGCCTGTTCTGATTTTCTCATGAGACTTATACCATGAGTAACTTTTCACTCTTCTAGGTCAAATACAGGGCACAAGATGGAATTGGTTATGCCAAGCTACAACAGAAAAAGAATTGATTTTCCTTCTCAATAGTCTATTTCTAGGCAACTGTTGCAAAGCAAAATTTTAATGTTAAAAACTTTGATTATAAACAGGTAGAGCTGGAAAATCTTGAAGGATGTGGGAAGGCTATAACATGGAAAGAAGGCTAAATAAACCTAATATAGAACAAAAGGTCCAGAAACAATGTCTGGGATTAATAGAGAAAGAAATAGATACTAAGAGTACAGTTTAAAACAGTGATGATCAATACAGAAAAACTGAATAACTAAATTGGGAGGAAAGGGGAAAGAAATTGGAGTGCTACCCAAGACTTAATCAACATCTGCCACAGCAATCAATAAACACTGTCAAAAGTCAATAAATTAAAAATAAAGATATTGCCACATGTTTAGGGATAATCTAAAAAGATGTAACCATCAACATGGACAAAATTGTTAAGAGAATGACCAAAACCAGCTTTTATCTTGGATAGCAAAACAAATAGAGATGGTGAATAAGGGAGAGATGTGTTGCATTTGATAAAAGGATCTCCTGTACTATTTGAATTTACCTATTGAAGGTTTGATCAAGGCTATTTCTTTTGGAAACAATATATTCTACAATACACAGCCACTGCTAGTTCTATGTGAAAGAAACAGGATTCACTACATTAGTTTCAGTCAAAGTGACTTCAGAGCATAGATAGCTTTGAAGGATAAACAGGAACCCTACATGATAGCAAAGTCAGTTCTCCAAGAAAAGCTAACCATTCTTGATGGGTATGTATCAAAATGCCCAGGAAAAAAGTAGAATGTTAAGGAGAAATAGATTAGTCCAATATTATAATTAGAAACTTCAATATTTCTATAACAAAAATAGATCTAGCAGGCAGAAAATTAGTAATTCAACAACACTGTCAATAATTGGATGTAATCAAAATTTATCAACCACTTTATATAAAAATATTAGAATATATATTCTTTCCAAGTTCACATAGAACATTCACCAAAAAGATCACATTTCAACAAGTTATTGTAAACATTTTAAAACTTTCAACAATAATAAGCAATAATAATAAGTAGCTTCACCACCAAAAGTGTACCTTACCAAGTTAAAATAATGAAAATGATTCTATTCTCAAACCACAGTAAAATTAAACTGGAAACCAATAATATAAAAATAGTAGAAAAATCGCCAAATAATTAGAGATTAAACAACACGATACTAAATAATCCATGAACCAAAGAAGAACTTTTAATTAAAACTTTAAAATATTTTGAACTAAAGGAAAATGAAAATATGATATATCCAATGTGTGTGTGTGTGTGTGTGTGTGTGTGTGTGTGTGTGTAAACCTTAAGTAAATCACATAAACTTCTGCTTCAGGATACTAGAAAAAGAAGGAAAGGATTAAATCCAAGCTAAGCAGAATAAAATGAAATTTAAATATTACAGCAGAAGTCAGTGAATTTAAAAACAAGAGAAAATCAACACAACAAAAACTTGGTCCTTTGAAAAGATCATTTGCAATAAGATAGGAAAATAAAGAAAGATGTCTTGATTACAAAGAGGGGAACAGAACTATCTTTGTTCACAGATAATTTGAATATCTGGATAGCAAATGCAAAAAAATCTGATAAAGAAAATTTCTGGAAATAAAGCTGTAGGTTACAAGGTTAATATTAAAAAGTCAGTGGTTTTCATATATGCCAGCAATAATTAAGTAAATTTGAAATAAAAAACATGGTAACATGCATATCAGAGCCCAAAATGAAATATACATAAATCTAATAAAATATGTATAAAATTTGATATCAGTGTTTCCTGAGATTCACGATGTGCCATGGTGGACTTTGGGGCCCTGGGAAAACAGGCAGCCGCCAGCAAGCTGCTCTGGTAAGTAGCTGTGGCTTGGCAAGCCGTGACCGCCCCAGGGCGAGAACCATATCGTCGCGCCATATTAGACCTTGGGGCGCTGGGAAACAGGCAGCCAGTTCACCCCTCTGGTGGGCAGCTGTGAGCCTACAGGCTGGTGGGCTAAGAATCAAACATCCATTCCTCACCCCGCTGCTAGCAAGTGAGAGCCAGTGATCTGAGCATGTCTTGCAAGTTTGACTATATGTGATATAGCAAATAAGAGGGATTTTCTTCTGCCGTCTCTTTGAGGGCAAATATTTTTATCTCTGTTTTTCTCTGTTTTGATCAATGGTGTTGCTCTATTCAATATTCTATTCTTGTAATTTCAGTATTTCCTTCAACATTGCTCTACCTGACGGAAGGAACAACTATTGTGAAGAAAACCAGATGTACTATTGTGCCTATTGCTGTTGTCCCAGTTGTCTGCTGTGAGGTTCTGTGCCAGTTTCACTGCACTGCCTCAGCTGGCTATGTCCTGTCTTGTTCTTCTGTATTTTACTACCTTCAAAATAAAATAATAAGAAAAAAATTTTTAAAAAGTAAATAACAACAACAAAACAGATCAGCAAGGTACTGAGCAACCTGAAACATGATATAGCTAAACAGATAATGGACCTAAAAAGCAAAAGGAGAAAAAGCAGGTGCTCTAAAATATATAACTGCATGTATATTTAAGGGTGTAGGAATGATAATTATGTTGCTAAGTTTTTGTTGGATCAGAGAACCGAGCTGTTTGCAGCCTCACTGTTTGAATGTCCACTTTATATGCTTTGATTTTGGAACTTGAACAACTACATCCAGGAAGATAATATGTAATGTATCAACTAGTGATTTCTTACTGTTCTTTTTTTTTTGAAATTCTGTATTGTTTCTACCCTTTTTTTCTGTTTCACTTTATTTTTCCCCTCTTTAAATAAAATTTTAAAAATATATGTATAAAATTTATATGAGGAAAACTGCAGAACTCAGATAAATGAAATTCAAGAACTGAATAAATGGAAAAATACTTTATTTTATAGACAGATTCAATATTGACAAGGTATCAATTTTCCCAACTTCTTCTGTAGATTTGATGCACTCCCAATCAAAAGTCATATGTTATTCAGTGAATAGTGATAGGTTAATTCAATTTTAGTATATATACTGTTGAAACAAGCACTGATAGACTAATTCAAAAGACAGCAAAGACTTATAACATCCAGCTCAACAATGAAAGAAAAGAACCAAGGGAAAAGACTGAATTAAATCCTACTATAAAGCTGCGGAAATCAAAACACTGTGGTGTTGATGGAGCCACAGATAAATAGACAAATAGGATAGAATAGACAGTCACAAAATATGTCCCTACTCACAGTCAACTGCTTACTTGGGAAGGAAGCAAAAATCATCCTGAACAACTGGTCACCACAGGCAAAAAAAAAAAAAAAGCCCTAGATACAAACTTACTACCTTTCACAAAATTAACTAAAAATATATCACAGACCTAAATGTTTAATGTAAAAATATAAAGCCCCTAGAATATAATACATAAGAAAACATATGATTTGTACATGACACTAATATTTTAAATGCAACACTGAATGCATGGTTCATGAAAGAAAAAATTGATCACCTTTACTTCATTAAAATTAAGACTTTCTGCTTCACTAAAGACATTGCCAAAAAAGATGGCAGACTGATAGACAGCAGGATACAGAACCTCTCCTGAGAGAGACAACTCATGCCATAATAAGACGTCTTGGAGAGGTCTGGACAGAGGGAGATGGATCCTCTCGACCTAGGAAGAAACTAAAGGCAAAAGAGCTGGTCAAGCATTCAGTCCTGGGGCTACCATTGGCAGGCACAGCATTCTCCAGCTGCCTGAATTTGTGCCGCCATCATGACAGGCCAGAGTGGCACGAGCTCATGCAGCTGTAACCCACTGTGACTGGCCAGAATGGCTCAAACCTGCTGTAGCAAAACTGCACTGCTGCGACTAACTGGTCATGCTGAAGACAGAGGTTGGCGAGCCCAATGGAGAATGGAACCAGCAAGAAACCTCCATTAAACCACGGCGAATGCTGGGAATAAGACACACACCCCCGCAGGAAGGGGGCAGCCAAATGGACATGTTGGAATCGGGCATGAGGAGCCTGAACTAGGAACAACAGTGACTTCAGTTGGCTGCTCCCTTCCCAGTGCAGATTGGTGGGATCTGCTTGACCTGGGTCACTCTCCTGGCTGGCACCCAATAAGCTGTCCCAAACCAAATCCCTACACGTAGCATACACTAACCCAGTGAAGGCCCCCATAGGTTGACCTGCCCAGTGGGAAGGGGCCAGCATATGCAGCCCCTGCCTACACCTCAGTGACCAAGAGCAAACAGGAGAGGGCAGAAATCTCTTGCCAGCATGCTTTAGAAAAACCATAACCAACAAGGAAAGGGGATGGGACCTCCACTATACACCTGTATGGAAAAAACTAAAAACATGACATGAGAAAGAAACAAGAAAAAGCCGCCAGCCCAAAACCCTGAGAACATTGACCAGGAGAGGGAAATACAAAAGAGACTGAGGGCAGCAAACATGCAACATCAGACAGGGCATCAACAGACATTAACAGATATCTTCAGGACCTTGTAAACGAGCTCAGAACTGAAATATTAAATCAGGTAAAGCAAGATATAAGTAGATTAATAAAAGAAATGCTAAGCACTTCTCAAGAAGACACAGATGGAAGAAGGGAGGAACACAAAAAAAGGGAGAAACTTTTGATAAAGAATATAAAGAAAACCTAGAATACATGAAGCAGATTCAAAGACATTACCAGGAAATTAAAAACTCCACTGAAAGCTGGCAAAACTGCTTAAAAGAAACTAAGGATAGACTATCAAAACTTGAAGACAAGTTTGCAATGTATGATCATGAAAGGAAGGATCTCTTAAAAATAACAAGGAAACAGGCAGTAACAATACAAAGGCTAGAAGACGACAAGAGAATCTATAATTTAAGAATAAGAAATAAGGGCCAGGGATTTAGCTCAGTGGCTTAAGTGCCTGCCTGGCAAGCACAGGTCATGAGTTCAATTCTCAGTACAAAAAAAAAAAGAAAGAAAGAAAGAAAGAAAGAAAGAAAGACAGAAATGTGAGTGAAGAAGCAGGAATAAAAACAGGGGAATTACAAAGGCTATTCACAGAAATAATTAAGGAAAACTTTCTAAGCATAGGAAAAGAAAATGATATTTGGATATATGAGGCATACAAAACTCTAGCCACCTACAACCAAAACAGAGTTACACCCAGACATATAATAATCAAGATACTAGAAATTCATTATAAAAACAGAATATTAAAAGCCATCAGAGAAAAGAAACAGATCACCTATAAAGGAAAACCCACCAAGATCATGGTAGACTTCTCAACACAGACCATCAAATCAAGAAAAGCTTGGAGCAAAGTATTCTAAGCCCTGAAAGAAAATAACCTCCAGCCAAGATTGATATACCCTGAAAAAATGTCACTAGAAATTAATGGAGAAACAAGATGCTTCCATGACAAAGAAGAACTAGGGGAATTTGTGACCACCAATCTAGCCCTACAGAGAATACTGAAGGACATTCTAGAGAAAGAGAAAAAAATACCAGGATTTCAGGCACAGTGGCAGAAAGGCCTCAATGCATGAGGCACGCAATAGAATATAGGAGAAAAGTAGACAAACAATGGCAGAAAAATAGCATAGCAGAAATGAGGCAGAGAAGTTTGGCTATAATAGAATGCCTTGAAACACTAAAAAAAGAAAGCAAAAGAAATACCAGCAGAGTACATCAGGAGGTAGGGTCCATCAAGATGTTCTCTATAGGAAATATAATCAACCTGAGAGAGGGTTTATTGACCAAAAATCAAATATGAAAAAACAATGCTCTATGTGACAGGGAGCCAGAGAGAAATAGGGGCAACTCAACCAGCACCTGCATATAGGTTGGAAAGACAGGATACTTATGTACAGTAGAGGACTACCCAACTATAACAAAGGAAAACCTTGAGGCTTTTGTAGGTAAAGGAAAACAACTTGAGATCAAGTCCAGGAGTGAGAAGATTCAGAACTACTTAGGTAAATAGGAGGTTGCCCCCCCACCTAAAAACTGAGGGAGTTGGTGGGACCCAAAATGCCCAGCACCCTGTGGGAGTGAAAGGGGAAGAATAGTCTAAAAAAAAGAAGGCAGAGTATATTATTAATAGTGTACCAGAATTTAAAAGCCACATTACCCACCACAATCTGCTTAAATGGATTATATTCTGATCTAGTTTGTCTACTTGTACTAGAATTGAGGGCACAGATAGTTATCCCCAAAATAGCAGGATATAGTATGGTAATCATCCTTAATTTCCTCTTATCTTAATCTGAAGCTCTGTATAACTTACATTGTTTTACCATGACTGATCTTAATTGAATCTGGTTTGTTAGATTGCTGTTTTGTATTGACAGATTTTATTCAAAGGTGTTATGATTGATAGTATCAAGTCTGAGGGTATAGAAAACTACATTGAAGATGACAAGATTCACTAGGATACACACTCTGGTTTGATTATTACCTGCCTTTGAAGTTTTACACTGTCTACAATGTTTTGTTTTTATTAATATTGTTATGTACTGCTATATTCAATTATACTGCTATATTCAATTATGCCTGATGATATAGACAATTCTATTGAAGATAACAAGAGACAACACAGTAACCATTGTAGAGCATCTTGTACTTTGGTTTTATATGACTTTTTGGTTTCATGTTTTTATAGGAATTTGTTTTGTTTTGTCTTGCTATGTTTTGTTTTTCCCTCTAATACAGAAAGGATAGAAATACATGTAGAGACTCATGCATTTGTAGCTGTTTACAGTTTCACTGTTTGAATTTCTACTTTGTATTCTTTCATTCTGTAACTTGAACAACTATTTCTAAGAGGACAATATGTACTTTATCAACTAGTGATTTCTTATTGTTTATCTTTTTTAAAAAAATTCTGTATTATTTCTACCCTTTTCCTGTTTTTTTTTTCTCTTTAAATGAAAAAAGACATTGCCAAGGGAATGCAAGCAAACTACAGACCAGCAGAAAACATTTTTATAGGACATACCTCATAAAGTACTATAAAGATCTTTAAAAGCTCAAGAAGAAAAAATGATTAAAAAATGAAGCAAAGTTATCAATAGACACCTCATTTGAGGAAATATGTAGTTGGAAAATACACATATGAATCAGTGCTCTGTTTTATATTTCAGGGAGGAAACGTAAATTAGAACAATGAGATACCATCACACTTACTAGAATGGCCAGACTCCATAACACTGACAGCACCTAATGCTCAAAAGGATCTGAACTAATGGAGATTCTCATTCATTGATATAAGAATACAAAATGGTGGAACCACTTGGACAAGGTGGCAGGTGTTCTTTATGAAACAGACATACTCGAATCACACAATTTACAAATCTAGCATCTTGTTATTTACCCAAAAGAGCTGAACATTATGTCTATACAAACTCTTTACATGGATGTTTACAGAAGCTTAATTCATATTTTCCATTTCCCTTCCCCTTCTCCCCTCCATCTCTAGATCTCCTTTCCCATTGACAAAAGATTCATTTCTCTGTTTCCTATTATCTTTTATTTTTCATTAAATAAGTTATACACTGGCTCCTCACTTAAGAGAAATCATGAGATATTTAAGCTTATGTGTCTGATTTAATTTACTTAACATTGTAGTCTCAAGGCATATCCACTTTTCTAAAAATGACTCACATTTCTTCTTTAAGATAGAGTAGTACTCCATTGTGTATAAATACATTTTACTTATCAATTTATTTGTCAGTGGATATATAGGCTGTTTCCAAGATTTAGCTACTATGAGTTGTACTGCTACAAACAAAGGTATGTATTTAGTACTGTAACATGTTTTTAACTCATTTGGTAAGATATCTAAAGAAGAATACCTGAATCAAATTTGTTTTCTAATTTTAGTTTTTTAAGGACTCTCCATACTTATTTCCATAGTTGTTTTACTAGTCTACTTTCCCACCAATAATGTAGAAGATTTCCTTTTCCCCTGGAGCCTCCCCAGCATTTGTTATTATTTGATTTCCTGATGATATCCATTATTTCTGGAGTAAGATAGAATCTCAGCATTGTTTTAATTTGCATTTCTCTAATGGCCAGTGATGTTGAACATGTTTTTATGTACTTATTGGCCATTTGTACTTCAAGGAGCTTATTCACAATGCAGGAAAAAAAAAAACTCAGAAGCAACCAAGACGTCCCTTCATAGTTAAACAGACAAATAAACTCTGGTATATGTTCTTCAGTAATAAAAAGAAATGATTTATCAAGCAATGAAATATATGGGAAAAATGTAATATATACTTCTAAATGAAGCAAGCAGCCTGTTTCAAAGAATTATATATGATGACAAATATATGACATTTTAGGAAAAGCAAAACTGTGGAAATACAGTAAAAAGATCAGTGGTTGTTGGCAGAGGGAAAAATAAGGCACCAAGAATCTTTGGCACAATGAATCTATTCTGATACTATAACTCTGGTACATGTCATTATACATTTAGCAAAACCCCTACAATAAACAAACCAAGAGTAAATCCCAACTTAAGCTATCAAACTAGTATATAGCTCTCTGGAGAGAGAGGCTAGGAATGTTTGGGGACAGAAAGATATGAAAAAAAAAATCTGCTCATTCTGCTATGAATCCAAAACATCTCTAACAAATAAGGTCTATAAGAGAGTTTCATGGCATACAAATTAGCAGCTAGATCTAGTGATTAAATCAAATCTTTAACTATATAGTAAAAGGCATGCATACCATCTGATTTTTACATAAATTTCCTATTTTACTTGCAACTAAAAAAATTAGTGAGGTATATAAATCTCTTATTTCTCTAGCCTTCTTAAGGAATCTAAGCTAAATATTCATATCAAAATTGTCCAATTTCACTTCTAACTCACAAGGAAAAGTGTGGGAAGGTTTTGAAATTGTTTAAAGAAAAAACTTTAATTTTAGCAAATAGATTTTACCCATAAACATTTTGATGAGCCCCGTAAACATTTTGATGAGTCCAGTGGAAACAAACCAAAAATAGCCTTCCAAAAAATAAGTGGTTTGTGGGGGAAAGTGCTAGAAAAACACATCTTGCTTTTCCTTATCACAAAATATTTTCAAATGAATTTGAGGCTTTGTTGAATATGCAGGACAAGTAATCTCTGCACCTCCAGGTTCTCATTTGTTTGCTTTATGCCAGAATTTGGGGAAAGAAGGATGTGAGAATTACTGGTGCATGGAGTTTAAAGCTTCTGTCATGCTATAGGTTCACCATTTCTCCCTCAAGTAAGATTTGATTGATTTTTACACTTCTTATTTTTAATACCCCAAATGTATACAAAACCTGGGGAGAACAGTATGATGGATCCATTTATACAGCTTTCCTAGCCTCATTGGTTACATACACTGAAACAACTATTTCTCCTTTATACCACCTTCTTGCATAATTTCTATTATTTCAAAATAAGCTCCAGATAGTACATTATTTATGTTATATAAGTATTTAAGCATACATTGATGAAATCTAGGCATTATTTTTCAATTTGAGCCCCTTATACTTGCCATCTAAAATTTAATAATTCGTTAATATTATCAAATATCTAAGTAGTGTTCATATTTTCTTAATTATCATAGTTTCAGTTAAAATAATTTTAAACAAGGATCCAAAAATAGATCTATATGTTATGATAAGGTTATGGCTCTAAAGATTTTTGCACGTAGAGATTTTGCCTAAATGTTTTACTTTGCAATTTTCCCCAAAGCTACTCACTTGTTTTTATTAATAACACTTCTCACGGTTTTGATTTTATGTCCTAGTGGTATCATTTAAACATGTTATTTTCCTTTAAAATGATACAGGCTTAACAAGATTAATCAAGTTCAAGATCCAAATTTTTAATACTCCCTTCTAGGTGATACTGTGTGCTTCCACCAAGAAAATACAATGACCAATTACCTTCTTTCTGTGATGTTAGCAACTGTTGACAATTATTGCCAAGAGCCATCAATTCATTATGATATTCGAATCCAACATTTCTCTCCCTTTATTAGTTGAAATACATCAACAACAGGAAACTTTTAACAACTAAATATTCTGAGATTCACTTTTATAAGTGGGGCAGAATAAATCCTTGGATTTCCTATAGATTTTTACTTCCTTAAGAGTTTTCAAAATTATGAATAGGTTCCTCGGCATCAAACAAAGGTGATCTATTGAGTTTGTTTTCCCTTCAGCATCATTATGAATTCATGAAATTAAATGTAATTTATATGTTCCAACTCTTAAAAGCTATTGTCTTTACTGAGATCCAAATTTGTCCCATCTTGACCAGAGGGAGCCTTCTCCATGGACTCCAAGGTTCTACATTTCTTGTATTAAACTAATTGATCAGCTCTGAGGTCTGCCCAGTACACAGGTTCCTCCTTGCACAGAAGGAAGGAGAGTCTCTGTTTTGTATCCCTGGTCACATTCAGTCACAAAGGAGTCTTCCTAGAGATAGTGTATCCCTTGAGGCCCTCAAGAGTGCCATGTTGTCCCCAGCATCTACTGAAACATTCGACCCAGGCTTTCTTCATCACTCATCAGACTTCTTCTCTTTCCTAAACTTAGCTTTGAATCTTACATCGTCAGGATTATACCATCCACTCCCTATTGCCTTCTTCCCATGACTCCCAGCTTGTTCTCCAGCTTTCTGAACTCCTGGCTCATTTTCATTCTTTAACTTCATTCCTAGTCACAATCCTTTCAGTAGTCTGCCCTCTCCAGTCTTTGTACTCTTTTGTCTGCTACCCTATCCCAATAACACATGGACTGTTTCTCCTCTGCTCTGCTTCCCCGCCTTGGAATCATTGATTATTGTCAGAAACCTCTAGAAACTGAGCTAAAATAAACTTATCCTCCTCTTACTTTGGGTACCAGGAATTTTGCCTCAGTAACAAGAAAGTAACCATAGCGTCCTCCAAACCAGTTTTCCTCTCCAAGGTCCCAAGACAGCAGGAGCTCACGGGTCCAGGTCCTTTCGTGGCACAGGAATCCCTGCCAAGGTTAATTCTGGGAAAGATTAATAGTATCAAGCTAATTCTAAGATACCATCTGAGAAGGAAGACCGTGTCAGGGCTATAGGAAGACTTCAGGGCAGTCCTGTGATTTCATGGGCACTTTCACTTTTCTCTATCAGAACAATCTCTACCCCCAGTGCCTCATCTTCCTAAGCTGTCTGTATCCAAGGAGTGGCTTTTCCATAGATTCTTCACTGCTAAGAGCCACTGGACTTAGTTTGCTAAGCAGTAGAAAGTTTTGAAGTAGGAAAAAATAAAAAAGCATGCTCTTCTAACCAAAATTTACAGACTGACATAAAATATCTCCCTTCTGGAAAACACACACTTTCCAAAAATAACCACAACAATATTCTTTCAAATATGTCCAAATCCACATTTTTCCTTAATTATTCCCATTATTTGCCTTCAGAAATTAACAATAAATTGAGGTTGTTCTTCCCCAAATTAAATACCACTGTGCCCACACAACTGATTTGCAGGTAGATCATTCCACAACAATGACAACATTAAAATATGTGACTCATCCTATAAAGATTTGGGATAAAAAAATTAAAATTAGGACAACCATGAAGACTTACAAATACAATGGAAAATTCACAGTAATTGTTAAAATAAAATATTATGCTCTGAAAATATTTCTTTTGTCTGAACAGCTACTGTCTGCATTGACTGCCCCCACTCTCTGTGCCTTTATCTCTGCCATTGAGGATGCTTTACAATACCAATGAAGCAGGGAGTGGTGATGCACACCTGTAATCTCATCACTTAGGAGGCTGAGGCAGGAGGTCTGCTGCAATCTTGAGGCCAGTCTCAGCTCCATGGTGAGTTCAAATCCAGCCTAAAATATATAGTGAGAACCTGTCTCCAAAAAAAAAGCCTCTTCCTGATGAGTTAAACACATCATATTCCAGCAATAGATGCATGTCCAGGTCTACAGTGTGCAGTTCATAATAGATAAACCTTGGAAGCAGTGTATATGTCCATCAGCAGGTGGATGGATAAAAAATAGGGTTTTCACACACAACAAAGTACTACTCTGCCATAAAGAAAAACTTGACTCATTTGTAGGAAAATGAATGTACCTTAAAACCATAATTTTAAGTGAAAGAAATCAAACACACAAGCTTAAATAACTTGTGATTTGTTTTATCAATAAAGGGCAAAATAAAAGATAGATAATAGGAAACACAGATCTATCTTTTTCAAATGTGAAGGAAATTAAAAGATGGAGACAGGAAAGAGGGAGGAAAATGGGATGAGAAAAATAACTAAGATATGTTATGTACATGCACCAACCTTGCACAGGGAATATAAACACACACTTCAAACATGTACTAATAAAAAAGTAAAAAATTTCATTAAAAACTTTATGAAGTGCTGTATATGGTAACAACATCTCAGAATGAATGTGCTGTTGACTTGTAACCTAAGACAGGTGGAAGACATCTGAAAATCAGAGGACCAGGCTGTCCTGAAATATTTTTAGACTTGTCCTAAATTTCAGATTGTTATGTGAGCTTCCATTTTAATCTCTGCCAATTGATCGCTATTGAAATTTCTTAGTTCCAGTTGAGCTATGCTCATTGAAGTATACACAGTTGTAAATGTCTCCCTCTTTCTCTCTCTTATATACACCCATGTGCACACACACTCTTGGAAAAAAAGATAAAGAGAATTCTTAGGGACAACAGATGCTAAAGGGCAAATGTAGATTTCAGGAGCGAGGTCCCCATAAAGCTCTGCTAGGATAAGGGTAACTTACAGCAAAAATGCACTCCATCTTCCAAGTGTTTTCCTACCTGCTTTGGTCCTTCTCCTTGGCTTCAAAGCAGCAGTGCTCCCTTGAGCTTCCCAGATCCTCACTGGCTGCAGTGTACTAGGATTCAAACAGTCTTTCTTTTCCTACTCTTTATATTATTGCAAAATGCATTCATTTGGTAATCCATTGAAGCAGAATGCTGCTCTCCCATGCCTAAAGACTGATATTTTATTTCTGAATTTCTTGTTTTTAAAATATCAAACTGATAATGTTGCTGATATTAGGTGCATTAATCCTATCCAGAGTTATACATACTTTAAATTTACTAACTTCTGGGGTTGTGGATATAGCTCAGTTGCACAGTGCATGCCTGGCAATCACGAGGTTCTGAGTTTGATTCCCGGTCCCAATACAATTTTAAAAAAAAATTTGTAACATGCCATGTAGCTACAAAAACAAAAGTGGCTTCGCCCTATAAACAAAATTGGCACAGCTGCCATAATAAGAAACCAAACCAAGAGTCAACTCATACTTCTTGAAAGAAATTATTAAAGTGGTTTCTGTCCCCATGGGATATAACATGCTACACAATTTGGGACAAGAAAGAGAAATAGTTAAGGAGTCAAACAGAAATAGACTGACATGAAATTTAAAAGGATTTTTTTTTTTACCCCATTGTCTCTGAGAAAACCTGCCAAATCTCAGTCTACTATCTGGTTTTGATCAGCCATTTTCTCTCAGGCTGGTACCTAAATGAGTGACTTTCCTGGAATGATTCAGAATAAGCCAAAGTTTAGTGAGATCAGCCTTCTGCTCCCACAAACCCCAGGAAGCAGGCTGAAAGCAGAGGTGCTTAGAATCCAATTTGGATTCTTGATCTATATGGTAGAGCCATTGTATAGCATCATGTGTCCCCCGTAGGCAAAGCTAGACTAAGGTGACAGATTCCTATGGGACAAGGGTCTGGAGCCTGTGGAGGAATATTGGAAAAATTACTTGCTATCCTTTTCAATCATTTCTAGTTCTCTATGCTCTCTATTCAAAAAAAATGACTCACACCAAGAACATCTTAGTCTGTTTCAAAGCAATGTGAGTTTAGAAGGACGATAACAAGGCATGAAGGTAATATGTTTTGTTGTTTTTATTTGCAATGATGCTATTGGTCATTTGCTATCTGTTTGACTTTAAACCTCTTGTATGGTAAATTGGTGTTTCCTCAAATCTTAACTGAGATACCTGCCACAGTCTATGACACTGGGGCTATGTTTTCTCATTGTCTTGCAAGTTCCAGAAAGACCATTATTCTTTCAAAGAAAAACAACTTGGCTTGTGCCTCTATAACTGTCCATGAGCTGTGGTTTATGAGCTCCTCAAAATTTTTGTTTCAAAAAAAATTGTTTTTGTTTCTCACAAAGTTTTCTTCCCCACCTGTTAACATTCCCTTTATTCCATTACTGAAACATCATTTTCTTAAGTTTCAGGGAATATTCTATATAAAATGTAAAAATCAGGCAAGAAATACACTTGAAAAGGATTTAGCTGTTTTAATGTTCTTCACTTGCTAACAGCTGAAGAATAGGCTTTAATCAATTGGAGAAGAGAAATGAAATATGAACTCTGCTGAAGAGCCAGTAGTAAAGGGTAGGAGACTGTCATGGGTGAAGACCCATCTCTTTTGATCCAATCAGAGAGAAGGAATGGATTTTAAAAAGCGATGATACACCCAAATCTCTGTTTTACTCAGGAAGCTATTACTCCTGCAGAAACAGAACTATCCAGGCTATGTTCTCAAGTTCAAATCATAAATGCCATTAGAAATACTGCTTCATAAGCCTGGCATGGTGGTGCACTCCTGTAATCCCAGCACTTGGGTGACTGAGGCAGGCAGATCATTGCAAGTTTGAGATCAGCCTGGGCTACAACGTGAGCTCAAGGACAGCCTGAACTGCATAGTGAGACCCTGTCTCAAAAAGACAAAAAGAAAGAAAGAAAGGAAGAAAGAAAGAAAGAAAGAAAGAAAGAAAGAAAGAAAGAAAGAAAGAAAGAAAGGGAAACAAATATTGTTTCATTTTATTTTAAATCATTGAACATTATGTTTTTATATATTAAAATGTAGAATATTTTCTATCAATATTTATTGATCTGTTATCTTAGTAATTTACCTCCTCTGACTAGTCTATATACTACAAGAATCCTAGTGAATTCTTTCATAATGCAAAAGCCCCATTAACTGGATTACTAACTCAGTAGTAATAGCAAATAGTACCCAGGCAGATTTACAAAATTCTTAACTATTCCTACCAAGTAATTTTTGTCCTAGAAGAACGTGTCTTGCAGATCAGTTATCTTGTGTCATACATTATACCCAAATTGACACTGCATTATTTTGTATGCCTGTATCATTAAACTCTCACAACCCAGTTCAAGTATAAAATATGTGCAATAACACGTGTACACACACAAGAGAACACATTCCAGGTGCCTGTCATACTTCTTCAAATATCATCTTTGTATATAAACAAAACAGGAACATGCATCACTCTAAACAACATGAACAATAATTCTTATTTCATCATCATCTGCCTTCGAAGTAAGGCACATTTTTAACTCAAATAATTTCAAGCTTGCACTTCAGGATATTGGAACCATCTTTGTTTCTTTGCAGTTCACACAAAATCCCTCCCATCGTTTCCTTGTGATATTCTTTGCTCAGCTATGCCAGCAGGCTGCATGTTCACAGACTCAGAAGAATATAGGAGAGAAAACCCCTGCCCAGAAATGCTTGCTTTTTTGCAAGTGCCAGACCTACTACACATGCTGTTTGAATTGCACAACCTGTGTAACTATTTATTGCTGCTCGTTTGCTTTACAATCTACCCCTTTCGTTTTTGCTATAATGCATTTTGCTTCTTTTTCCACCTTCAGGTGAGTTTGCTTTTTGTTCTCGTCTTTTTCCCATCTTCCTACTCTTTCCCTCTCAAAAATTTGGTCTTTGCTGTGAAATATAATTACCAAATAGCATACAAATATATGGCCATGTATGTTCTAAAGGAACAGCTGCAAAATTGCTAATATTAGGTCTAATTTAGCTACAATAAATTAGCAAATGTGTGGAAGCACAATGATGACAGCGTAATTATAACAAAAGTCGATGTGTTGAAGTATATGGATGACAATACATACTAATTTTAGAGAGAGAAAAAAGAACCCTACATAAAATGAAATGCATGCGATGAACAGACGGGACTAATAGCTCACACACATATACTTAATGTGGCCAGTCACTGTAAAAACAAAAAGATAGATGAAGCTGTTCAAAAATCTAGCACTAACAAGCAATGTAGTCTGAAACCATTAACTGTCAGGGGTAATAACACTCAGAGTGCTGAAGTGCAGTAAAACAGCAGCGCTTTCCTGGGATGGTGGCTGTTGTACCAGCGCACACCTGTGAAGAGGGCGCTAAATCTATCCTTGCATTCATTATAACGGAGAGAGGAAAAACAACACTAATAATGTAAAGTATAAACGGAAATAGCAGACAGCACAGAGTGACATTTGCATGGTCCCAGTCAGCTTGTTAGCTGAAGTGGGTTTTAATTAGCTATTTTCCAGCAAGCAAACGAGCAAATTAGTGGCAGCTATAAACAAGAAGAGACAATCAGGCCCTAAGAAAAGGAGAAATGATCAGGGTACCTTTGCAGAGGATGGGAAGCGGAAGGCAAGGAAATACAAAGCTTTATTTAAAACTTTTCTCAATTATACAGCTAAAGAATGGTTTCTCTTGAAAGCACCTTAGAGATGATCCAACCCTTCCTTTTTATTACAGATGAAGAGGCTGAAGTCTTCAGCATCTGACTCGCCCAATGTTACTTCTCAGCAGAAAGCACTGTTTAAACAGACATCCTTGGGTCACTCATTTGGGAACCCTCTTGCCTTTCAGGAGCTATCCCTATTCCCCATTCCCCTGTTCCTGTCCCGGTAAATTTTGCCACTCTTAAAAAATTTAAAAAACAATTAAAAAACAAGCAGACATTCTCTGAGTCTATATTTCCCAAATAAAATGTTTTCAAATACTGTGAGTAGATAATCCCCTCAAGAGTACAAAGATGTACAAAGCCATGTGCAAAATATGTGTGGCACTTTAGGAGTCCAACTATACTGCGACATCATACAAAGTGAGAATAAATATTTGAGACAACAAGAAGCACTATTGAGAAACTATTGTTTGGCACAAATACTTGTGTAGCCAGTGTGTGCCTATTATGTACAAAGGAAAGGACTGAGAGCTGAGGACATAACATAAGCTGCAGTGTTGGAGGTATAGACATCAAACAGACTTCACATTACAGTAGGACCAGGTCCAGAAGCCCTAGAAGAGAGAGCTGAGGATCCCACCACAGAGACTACTGAGTTAGTTTACCCTGTGCCTAGCATTTGACAGGACAAAAACATCAACCAAGCCCTCAGTGCTGGGTTTCAGATGTTAGTGTCCTCGCGAGTCCTCAGAAAACACCTGAGTCCTGAAGACAGTCACAACTGTAAAAGGAAAATTTAAAAAAACATAACTTTCAGTGGAGTAAACAAAAGAACAGTCTCAACATGCTTAGACAACAAAGATAGTAACTATATTGTTTTCATTATTTGATTTAATATGATTTGCTGCCTGAAACATGCTGTTTAAAAAACATAGAAGTGATTGGGAAAATCTTGGACCAGGGAATAATAGACATTTTTATATCATGAATTTAACCAATAGGTTAAGAGATTTAAATGGAAAGAAGTGTTTGTCTGTGCTATAAAGAATGAACTCAAGGAGAGTTCGTGCAAGGAATAGAGAAACTGAGGGGTCTATTCGCCGAGAGGCACCAACCTCATAATCATAGACTGCATTTACAGAATTGCAATTACAATGAAAAATATTACATGACACAGAAAACTGAACCTGTATCATGACTTTACCTCCAAAGAGTGGCTTCAAATATGAGACAGACATAAAAGATGGCTATACACAAGAAAATGTAAAAATTGCGTACCTTGTCTCAGCTGCACATTTAAATGAGTTGAAAATGTAGTATCATTAATTTTTCATTTAATAAACATTTGTTGAGCCCCTGTTATCTTTGGGACATTGGATTAGACACAAAACAAAGGGGTATGAATGACTCTGAAGTCCATTTAGGCAGGTCTAACTCCTCCCTTCCAGGCCAGATCTTAAAAAAATAAAAACAGAAGACATAAGTCCTCTTTGGTTCTTATTTTCTTAATGCTAAATGACTGTATTTAGTTTATCCTTGTATGTATGTTTCCAAGTGCTTCCAATATCCTTTCTCTAGTATTCAGGGGATTATTTCTGTCATATCTGTGTATTGAAAAATTAAATATACTTATCCCCTCTTTGTATAATACTTCATTAATCTAACCCCAAATTCCTTACTAACCACATACAATGCTAAATGCATGCCAAACAAAGAGACCACTTTTATTGGGTAAATAGATGCTATAATTAATCCATAGAAATGTGCTACTGAACTTATAGCAATCAGGATGCAAACACCAGTCTTGAGAGAGCTTTAAAACATTGCCTCCTTTGGAGGTATTTGTTAATCTTAAAAGTCAGGAAGTTGGGTATTCATGGCACATGGTAGTAAGATTCAGACACATAAATTTGTAACTTTACACTACCCCTCACACATATGAATAAAGCCAAATCTAAAACCATTAGCCAAAAAACTGGTTGGAAAAAATTTTCCTTAAAGGAAAAAAAAAAAGGTAAAAAGAAGCTTGTACTGGTTAGCTTTCTAGCTGAGAAACCATGCACGACATACACAACTTAAAGAAAGGGTTTATTTGTCTCACAGTTTCAAAAGTTCATTCTAGGGAAGGAGCATCATGGCAAAAAGTGTGGCAGAGGAAAGCAATTTAGCTCGCGGCCCCTGGAAGCCAGACACTACACAGAGGAAGAACACGAATAAAGGGAACCATAACCAACCAGACCCCGCCTTCTGGCAGCACATTCAGGTATGAAAATCAGGGGAATAATCTGCTGTGAGCTTTACCACTCTAATGATTCAATCGCCTCTCTAAGCATCCCTTAATCCAGTCAGGTTGACAAGACAAAGGGTCACAAAGCTGTTCTGCTGCATCATGAAATCTAAATAAAATAAATAATCTCACCTGATATGAACTATGCATGCTTGGGGTTAAAATATATACTATGGGCATGAAAACAGCTGTGAGGTAAAATATAATTGGCTTAGCTCAGAGCCTAATGAAAAGAAATGTACATCTTGTCTGTAGCAATCTATCTTCCAACCCAATCACAGAGGGGGAAATGATACACGTGAAAAATGACAGGTGTTTGAAAAGACACACATGTGAAAAATGACACATGTGGAAAGCACAGATGATTCACAGATAATCTATGAACATATGTTCCTATTCGAAATTATAAGCCATCTTCACCTCCAGGAGCAAAAAACTTTAAAAAAAAAACAGTGTGATAGGGGCTTCTGAAATCTCAAATATGAAAATATTAATGTTGATATTTATGGTTAATAATAAAATTAAAACATGAATTTTAAAAGGAATTTTCATATGAGTACTTAAAAAATTCGAAAATCTGCCCACTAGAACTAGAATTAAGTTAATTATATTTTGAAGTTAGCCTGTTGGAGTGAGTTGAAGAAATCATCTGTAAACTGAAGGATGCAGAAGAAAAAATGGGTCAGATATCAGTTTAGAGAGAGAAAAGCAGGGATGATACAAAGCAAAGGCTACACAAAACAAAGGTGGATAGAACAAGATGGTCCAACATACATTGAAGTTATAGAAAGTGTAAACACAAGAAATGAGACAAAGAAAGTGCAGGGATAGTCAACGGACAATTTTGAAAACTGAGAAAACACACATATTCTCCTATTTAGAAGGATGACAGGTTCTCAACAGGATATGTAACAATAAGTTCATATAGAATCTTCAAACTATGAAACAGAAGGAGCCTTGACAGCAATGAACAAGAAAGAGAATGAGAAACTGGGAGTTCACCTTCACAGAAATGAACACAACTTTCAAACACAAGCTGAAAACACACAGTGGTAGAATCCACTGCTTGCCAGGTATTGTTCACTCTCAACCTAAAACTCTACAGCGAGCTCACTTTCACTTAAGGAATATAACAAAACTGCCACATATCTTCTCCCAAGAACTCCTAAAATCTCCATATTAGACAGGAGAAAATTGAATCCAGAAGGAAATACCAATTTCTGTATGCTACCTGGCACAGCTTTGGTGGCATCTCTTACACAGAGTGCCATGTGACTATTTTCACCTAGAGCAGTGTGACCCACAGCACTTTCACGCATGTAAAAGTGGTGTGACAAAAGTCAGGGAAGTACCTAAATCTAAACAAACATCGCTGTACATAACAAAAGCAAGCAAAACGGTGAGTAATGTTGGGAGTAAAAGGGAATACAGAAGTAAAATAACTGAAAACAAAAACATCTAAACTAGGAGACAATGCTTAAATTCCTTTTTAAAACAAATGCATGAATAATCCTAGCACTTGGGAGGCTGAGGCAGGAGGATCAGTGCAAGTTCAAGACCAGCCTGGGCTATAATGTGAGCTCAAGGCCAACCTGAACTACACAGCAAGACCGTCTCAAAATGATTAAAAAAAAAAAAGGCAAATACATGTGTCAAAAATTTAATCCCAGCACTGTAGAGGAATAGGCAGGAAGATCTCAAAGTCAAGGCCAGCTCGGGTTACATTGTGAGAAAGCCCCCTTTTTCAAAAAAAGAAAAACAAAAACAAAATTAAACCTTGAATATTAGAACTAGAATGTACTACTTCTGTACCAGTAGATGGCAGTAAAGAGAGTAAGTGCCATTAGTCCAACAGAAAAAGGAGGAGGAGGATGAACAAACAAATGTGAGGTAAAAACAAAATACATGAGGATTATAATCCAAATGTATAACGAGTCACAGTAAATGCAAAATAAATCCATTAATTGCTTAAAAACTGTAACACTCAGAATGGGTTTTTAAAACACAGTACCCAGTTCTGTATTAGAGGGAGCCCACCTAAAGTATAAACATGCAGAGAAGATGAAAATAAAATGAGGAAAAATAATTGAGAAAACTAGTAGTTAAAACAGAAAGTGATCTGCTAAAAGTGATTAAAACTCTAGGATAAATATAGTATTAGGGACAATAGGGGCCACTTTATAAAAATGAAGGTCGTGTTTTACCAGAAAGATCATGAGTTCAAAGAAATACAGCACTCTTATGAGGATGCTGGCAATGGGAAAGATGGGAATGGTTATCAGAAAATCTCTGTGCCTTACTCTCAGTGATGCTATGAACCTAATATCAATATAATTCATGATAGATTTTTCCAATGAAAAGGAATGAACAATTATTAAACACATTAATGGAGAAGTTAAAAGCTCATCTATATCAGCAATAATTAAAAATTGAAATCTGTATAATCATTAGGCTGTTTTAATCCACTAGTAAGTAAAATTCCAATTTTATGTGAACTATTCCTACATATAAGACAATTTAAAAATAAATTTACTTTCACTCATTTTATAAAGTTGATTTTACCTTGGTACCAAAGTATTAGAAGAACCACATAAGCAAAAAAAAAAAATTGCAAGCTAATCTCACCTTTGAGTATACATAGAAAATTACTAATAATATATTAGATATAGCTACCACATTATGATGGCCAGCTTGGATTTATAACAAGAATGCACAGTTTTGTTAAACTTATAATATCTATTGATGTTAATAATTAAAATTTAAAATGAACATGTCAGTAGATAAAGGAAAAGCACGTCCAACATTTAAGGATCGTTTGTGATTAAAAATCAATCCTTAGTTAATTGAAAACTGGAAAAAATACTTACAATCTCATTCAGCATATCAGTCCAAAAATACTACATCCCAAAATACAGTACATTCACAGGTTAAAATTAAGAAGTATTTTCTTTAAAATCAGTATTTAACATCCAGCTAATTCAAAAAATTTTATTTATTATTGTAAGAATCAGGCAGGAAATAGAGTTCAGTGACAGAGCTTGCCTAGTAAGCCTAAAATCTTGGGTTCAACTCTCAGTGCACACACACACACACACACACACACACACGCATACACACAGGTACACAAACCCTTTAAGGATTATAAAGCAGCAACAAAAATATCACTTTTGCTGACAAAATGTTGCTTGAATCAAAACTTTAAAAGCATTTGAAAGTAGTAGAATTAATAAGAGTTGGCAGTGCCATGAGATCAATGTAGCAAAAAATCAACCACATTTCTGTATCTTAGCAAGCAGAAGAAAGTGTAATCATGTATCGTCAGCAATCATTCAGCAATCTTGGTAGTACAATCTCTCAGATCCATAGGATGGAGTGTTTCTGGGCCCAGAACTGCACCATTTTGCAAAGTCACACGCTGTATTACCCTCTTCAACCAATCACAGACTTTCTACTTCATAGAAGTCAAGGATGGCCTATTCAGTCTAGACTGAAGAACCAGGAACTGCATTCCTCTATGCATTCCTTCATGTGACACCATCAATTTTAAGCACAAAAAAAAAAATATTTTCTTGCTTCTCCTCTTGCTAAATGAGTCTTTTAGTTGTCCTCATACTTTTCAAGTTTTATGTGGTGTTTTAGTTTCCCTAAAGTTCATACAGTTTCGATCCTCTTACAAATTTCCTGCATCTGTTTCTTTCTTTTTATCACTAATTGCTTTGGAAATCTGGACTAGTAAGGGAGATTATTTCCTGGCCGTTTTGATTTGTTTGACCCTGGAATTACCCTGCTGAAGAGCTTTGCTAGGTGTGGCAGGTTTTCTTTTCTAAAGTTTCACATTGAGAATCTGTTTGTGTTTACCCTGACCTTACCAGAAGGTAAAGACTAAAGTTAATTTTGTTGCCTATATGTTAAAATAGTCAGAAATAAGATGTGGTGATAATTCTGAAGCAGCATGAATATGACAATATTTATACCTTTTGTCCCTGCTACACTGCTGCATGTCTTTTGTGGGTCAGTTACGGCTCTGCTCAATGGCATCATTATTCTGGATCACAAGCTGATGCCCTAGTTTATTCTAGATCATGGCCTATCTCAAGGAATAAAAGAAGTAAGTTATTCTTACAATTCCTTTTTCAAATTAACATGCCATGTGATGACATGTCTTTAATCAAAATGTTTACTTATGTGGCCATGCCTTATTTCAGCAGAGTGTTTATAAAGACCAGACATTAGTCATAAAATATACAGTAACTGTATATCTTCCAAATTACCAAAATAACACTGCTAGATTGGCAGAGTCTTTTGTTTTTGTTTTTTTTTTCTTTCAGTATTTTTAAAGCATTGCTCTATTGCTTTTGATTTTTATAGCCTCTACCAATAAGTCATCTGTCTTTCTAATCTTGTTCCTTTTTGTCCAGTTTTAAGATTTTCTTTTCATTAATAGTTTTTAGTAATTTGACTGTGATGTGTCCTGGTATGTTTTTCTTTGTTTTCTCCACTCTTAGTTCCGTGACTATCTTCAATTCATGGTTTTATAATTTTTGCTTTATTTGGAAAATATTTGGTTATTACTTCTTCAAATTTTCTGTCATTTCTCTTCTTTTTTCTTACTCTAAAATGTCAATTATGTCCAACCCTTCTCATATTTTCTCAAAAGTAACTTGTGTTGTTATTTTTCCCACTTATCCCTTTGTTTCATTTTGGAAAATTTCTATTGCTATTGTCAAAGTCACTGATTTTTTTTCTTTCCTGTCACATCTAATCTGTTAGTACATACCAGTATATTTTTAGTCCCTGTAATTTTATAAAACTCACTTGAATCATTTTTTATATTTTATTTTTCTCTTCATTGGGTTCATGCTTTCCTCCACCTTCATTAATTAGAACATATTTATGATAGTTATTTATCATCCATGTCTAGTAATTTCAACATTATTAATATTTCTCTGAGTTACAGGTCATAATTTGATAATTCTTCTGTACCTGCTGATTTTTTTCTATGCTGGACACTAATTTTTTGTTGGATGAATTTTTTTTCATTGATTTAAATGCAAGTTTGTCATTCATTTTTGTCTTAAAGCCAGTTAGATTGCTTTCCATTAATTTGTTCTTATGCAAGGTTGCTGTTTTAGGGCAGGTTCAGAAGAACAGCCTTTATTCTAGGGATAATTTTTTTTTTTATCGGTACCAGGGATCGAACTCATGACCACGTGCTTGCAAGGCAGGCGCTTATGCCCCTCTAGGAATAATTTAGGTGCAGTGTTAAAATAATCTCCTGCTAAATAGTCAACCAGTACTTCACTTGTTGTAATATTTCTTCACTGTGACTGACAGTAACAGAAATATCCTTCAAGTTAGCCTCTGGAATTGTTCCGTTTATTTCTTTTAAGTGGTTTTCTCTCCAGTGATAAAGTTTGAATTCAACTCAAGAGTAGGTCTTACTCTAGCAAAGACTCTAAAGGACACCTCTACAGACATCTCTTTGTGGAGCTCCTTTTGTTCCACAGTTTTTCCTGGACTACAATCAGTGCCCAGAGATCCAATAGGATTCCTTTGCTTTAATATTTCTTCTTACTGCATAGCAGTGAGGTCATAGCCTCTAGGTAGTAAACCTGGGCAACCATTGAGTTTACCTTGTAATCAGGGATAACAATATCATATTTTCTATCATTTAATGTCTGAGAGGAATTTCTATATACCATGCATTTTGTCTAATTTCTTAATTGGCTAACATGAGAGACTAATTTTTGCCACGGTTACTGTTTGGTGACCATATGCAGAAGTCTCTGGCTTCATACCTTAAAAAGAATGGCTTTGAAGATTGTGTAGGATATTTTCACATCCATATGGTTATTATGCTATACTTGGGGAAATTAATGGAGGAGAGGCATATAAAGTATTAGCAAACGTTACAAAACTTCTCCACTTTGGGAGGCTAGAATATAAAAAAATACAGTCATAGCTGATGTAGATCTTGAGCAATAGACTGATAGTTAATTGAGAAAATATTTTCAGGTCTCAAGAAACCATATTTACTGACATGTGCAGATTGTGAATATGAATGTTCCCAAGTACAGAATTCATTCCAACATTGTGGGTTTTGAATGCCGTTCAAATATTTTAGAGGAAAAAAAGATACATGAAAACAGACAGTTTATTCATCGTAGTAAAACTTGTGTTTTTAAAATGAAATATAATACAATGCATGTTAATACTTAAACCACATTTTTATATCTGTAACCAGGTGCATAAAAATGTGTTGTTTAAATACTTGACATAACTAAAACTTGCATAATTTTGTCACAAAATTCCTTGAAAAAAAATCCCCAAATTGCTGGCTTTTGGTCTGTGAAACTTTCATAGCAATTGTTTTCAGATGCCAACTATTTCCCTGCATACTGGTGGTCTCAGAGAATCCAAGCCTATGGCTATGAAACATACTCTTAGACTTTTACCCATATATATAAGTTTTCCTGCAAACTAGTTAAAAGTAATAGAAAGCAGAGAAAAATCAGATTTAATGTGTACCAAGACCCACTATAAGTATACCTTGATTTTGTTTGGTTGGTTGATTTGCCATCAGCTATGAAATTTGATTCAAGTTTTCTTAATGAAAAATCAATATTCACCATGTAATACTTTTACAGATTCTGGGATTTTTGTAGCATACTTTTTAGAACCCATACAAAATTTCTCTAGCTTGTCAAACCATAAAAAAACCATATGATTGTTTTTTAATAATAAAACAAAATAAAATAAATAATATATTTTGTTATTTTTACAAAATACAGCTATGATGACACACACCTGTAATCACAGCACTTGGGAGGCTGATCCAGGAGGATCATTTTGAGTTTGAAACTAGCTCTGGCAACTTGGTGAGTTTAAAGCCCACCTGAATTACATAGCAAGACTCTATCTCTGGAACATAGAAAGAAAGAAAGAAAGAAAGAAAGAAAGAAAGAAAGAAAGAAAGAAAGAAAGAAAGAAAGAAAGAAAGAAAGAAAGAAAAGGGAACTATATAGAGATATAGATGTAGGTATAGATAACAGTCAAGATTTTGGTGTCTGCTTGTATATTTCTCAGTAGACATTAAAGAATTGTATTGCCAACACTAAAATGTTGGACCATAAAACTTGATTCAAATTCATTCTCTTTTGATAAATTGCCCAGATTTCCACAGAACCTTTGTGACCCAGCATAAAGGCAATGTAATTGCAGTCTTTCAAGACCCAGCATATTTTATTTTTATTTTTTATTTTTTCACTATTACTTAGAAAAAATAGCATGCAGTTACAAACTTATGAATATGTTGTTATGAATTCTCTTTGCATTGTTAAGTGCATTTTCTTAATTTAGACATTAGTATGCATGCTATGATAATTAACATGTTTTAAATTGCTTTTTTCTTCAAAAGTCACCATCATTCTGTTTATAAAATACCATCATCAATTTCTGTTTCTCAGAATAGTGATATTCCCAGTTGCCTCTACATGTTTTAGAAGATTAAAGAAAAATACATATAATATTTATTATACCTGCCATTAATACCTCCTTTGCCAGTGTGCTCTGTTCTATAATGACAGAATGGTAGAGTTATTTTCATAAATAATACTATATACCCTAAAGGCCACCAGACTTCTCTTTTGGTTCCAAAGATATTCCTACTACCTCTTATTCTGGCCTATTAGGCACTGTAATTAAGTAATTAGATGTTCTTTAAAGACTGTCTTAGGTAGCTCATAGATTAGAATGGTTCCTCTGAAGCAGTTACCAGATCTTTTATGTAATTACATGATTAAATCCATGTAGTAAAAATATTAACAAAACAACTAAAAAAATAAACAGGCTGCATTGAGGCAACAGATGACTTTGATTGCAAATTAGAAGGGGAGAGAAAGTGGTAATATGTCCAATCTCAAGATTAAAGGTTTCTCAACACTAATTTTCATACTATAATTGCATCACTCAAGTGAAAACTTTAGGTAGCTGGATTCGGCCTCTCAGTTGTTCATAACATTGACTTACACATAATTTTATTAGTAGTACTTTAAGAGCATTTCCTCTCCATGAACTTTTTATTCTTCCTCCTTAAAGACACTCATAAAATAATATGGTTAGTGAACCCCCAAGGGGAATAGAGTGTTACTAAGATACTAAATAAAATAAACCTCTTCCTATTGCAATTTTTTCATATTTTTAAGTCAATTAAATTCTGTCACATTCTAGGTAGCCCAAATATGTCATCTGAGCTACCAAGTATTTATATGGCATTTGCAAAGTAGAAATAAAACAATTTAAATGGTAAAATAAAATTTGGAGTTACAACACACCCTAAAATAATAGAGATATTAAAATAGTTTTCTGGTTTTTATTTTAATTCATACATAACAATTATATGTATTTATAGTGTGTAATTCAATACACTCACACAATGTACAATGATCGTGTCATGGTACTTGGCATATGTATCACCTTAAATATTTATTATTTTTGTGTTGGAAACATTCAAAACTCTACTATTTTGAAATATGCATAAAATTGTTGTCAACCCAAGTTACTTTACTATGCTATAGAATGGTATTGCTGTAGGATATTATTGCTTCTAGCAGATAGTACTTTCTGAAAAAGTCCATTGGTACAATAGACATTCTTTTAGTTACACAAATATGAAGCTCATAATGTGAAAGGTGGCCTTTCAGAGGATTTGTATGAGTCAAAAACAAAAATTTACCTGTCTACAGGGAGAAGGACACTTTAAGGAAAAATAGTCTTTAGCTATTTGTCTTTTGTCAAAATATCTTATCTCTTTGGCTCCACAATAACCCAAGTCATCATTATCCATCATTTGCATATTCTACTCAGCTGATTTTCACTGACCCTACACCAAGCTTCTTTCAATTTTTTTTACCATCAACTCCATGTGAAACTCAACCCTGCTCCTTTCTTAACTGCCTTTCACTTCACTCTTGGCAATTAATTTAAAATATTCTTTTTTTTTTTACTATAATGCTATTTTAACAAAGGTTGTTATTGATAGTCCAAAGGTGTGCTTTGTGCTAACTTTCAAAGAAGGAATATTTTAAGCCAAATAGCTCATATTTCCTTGTTATTAATTCATTTCACTGTTTTTTATATTGCTATAACTTAGTGCCTTAAAACAGTGATTTGTCTTTATCTCTTAATGGCCTTGAATGGGCTTGCCTGAATAGTTATCACTTCTGGACCTCCCATAGTCATAGTTAGAGAGTTAGGGGGACTGGTGTTATCTTAAAACCTAATTAAAGTTAAATTATCTGAAGACCCAACTGGACTGAAGTGTCCAATATGGCTGCAGCACTCATGTTGTTGGAACCTCACCTGATAACACTGGAATGACTAGGATCTAGACATCTACCTGCACATGGCCTCCCTCCACAGCTCATCTGAGATTCTTCATAGCATGGCGGTTTCATAATGATGGCTAAATTTTTACCAGTGTCCATGTACCTTCCTACAGAGTAAGTTGACTATCTTTGTGTGACTAACCTGGAAGGCTTAACATGCCGCTTCACTTCTACCATACCCTGGAATTTAGGCACAGAGGCTGCAAAAGAATATAAATATATATGGTTCCTTGTGTGAGTTGGATAAATGAGTAGACCACACTTATCAAACATATTAGCTCACTTATCAAATATATGACAAAGCAGAGTATATGAGCTAGGGAATATGAGAAAGAAGAGTAAAAGACAGTGACAACCCCTAAAGATGCCAGGGTAGTGAACAGGTTTTTGTTTGTTTGTTTGTTTTCTCATTTTGAAGGTTGTAAAATACAACAGAACAAGACAGAACAAAGCCAATTGAGATAATGAAGTAAAATTGGTATAGAACTTCACAGCAGGTTACTGGGATAACAGTAATAGGTACCATAGTATATCTCATTTTCTTCACAATAGTTGTTCTTTCAATCAGGTATAGCACAATCAAAGGAAATACAGAACATTGTAGAACTTATCAAAATAGAATATTGAATACAGCAATACCATTAATCAGAACAAAGCAAAACAGTGATAAAAACATGTCCAGATAGTCATCCACCTCGGATGAGACTACAGACTACTCCAGCCCCATTGGCATTGAAGAGTCACTTTAAACTCTCATTTATTATACAGTAGTCAAATTCTAGATGAGTTCAAGTTTCTTAAAAATCCACAGCATCACCACAACTGTTTAAACTCTCTTAAAATCTCAGAGTGAAACATCAAGCTGTCTATTGAAGAACAGTAGAGACACAGAGCATACACATATTCCATCTGCCATCAGGCATTGGGTGAGGGCTATTTGTACCATGCTTATGGAAATAAAGACACAGTCTCTCTATGAAGAAACCAACAATGTGTTTATTACATGTTGACCCACTCATCTTTTTTTAATTCTCTAAATTAAGATAATTTAGAAATTAAACTGAACTACAAAAAATCTTTTCATATGATTATATATAAATCTACAAGCAACCTAAATATCTAAACATAGGAGAGCAGTTAACTAAATTGAAGTATGTAGCAAAGAGAAGATTATATAGTCATTTTAAATCATGTTTCTGAATATTTTGTAATAATAGGATAATAATAACTAAAATAATAATAGAATAGTTAACATTTATTGATCACTTGCTATGTATCAGGTACTATAGCATGTAATGGTTTAACACACATGTCATTTGATTTGCCTATAATTATCTGAAGTTTGTATGATTTCATAGATAAATAAGATTTAAAGAAGCTGAATCACTTTCCTAAGTTTGAACAAATGGGGGAATCCAGATGTGAACACACGCACTTTGTACTCAGAACCACATTCTCATATTTAGAAGTGTGTTGCTGTATCACTGCTGATGAATAGCGCCAAGTGAGACCATACAAAAATATGCACAAAGCGCTTGAGAGGAAAAACAAATGCAACTAGTTTACAAATTAAGACCTAAAAGAAATAGTGAAATTTGAAAAAATACACACTAAAATTCTGGTGATTACTGTCTTTAGATAGCGATAATACTCTGGATTTTTTTCTATTCTTATTTTGTAAATTTTAAAGATATTCCAGAATATGCAAGTGTTTTTAGTCCTGCAGGGGAAAAATTATTTTCATTCATGTGCATATACCATTTTTTGTGCAGTTAGGTAGGCCAGCGAAGTTCATATCTACTACAAATAATCTGAGAATACAGAATCTTAACTCAAACTAGTAAAGCTGGAGTGAAAAATCTACTGGAAGACAAGGTAGGTAGAAGTCTTGGAGAGAGGCATAGGCAGAGAATTCATGAACAAAACACAAACTGTATGGGAAACACTGCAAAGAATCAATAACTGGGATCTCATATTATTGAAAAGTTTCCACACTTTAAAAGAAATCACCAACAGAGTGAAAAGAAAACCCATAGAATGGGAAAGAATTTTAGCCAGCAACCTCTCAGATAAAGGACTTATATCCAGAACATATAAAGAATTGAAAAACAACAAGCCCCCAATTTCAAAGATCCTCTCCAAAAATGGACATCTGAGATGAATACACCGTTCTCAGAGGAAGATATACAAATGGCAAATAAATGCATGAAGAAATGTTCAACATCACTGGTCATTCGAGAAATGCAAATTAAAACAGCATTGAGATTTCATCTCACTCCAGGAAGAATAGCTGCCATCAAGAAAACAACTGATAACAAATGTTGGTGAGGCTTCAGGGGAAAAGGAACACTGCTTTACAGTTGGTGGGAGTGTAGACTGGTGCAGCCACTACGGAAATCACTATGTAGATTTCTCAGAAGACTAGGATTGGAAGTTCCATTCAACCCAGCTATTCCCCTCCTGAGTATTTTCCCAGAAAACCTGAAAAGGTCATATAACAGTGATACAGGTGCCCCCATGTTCATAGCAGCACAACTTGTAATAGCAAAATCTTGGAAACAACCAAAATGCCCATCAACTGCAGAGTGGAAGAAAAAGATGTGGTATTTTTATAGATAGCTGGAATATTAATCAGCTATAAAAAGGATGATCTTGAGGCCTTCATATTGAAATGAAGGCAACTTGAGCCTATTCTCATAAGTGAAATAAATAAGAATCATATTTATAGATATTACAGTGTCTCTAGTGTAAAAAGTAATAAGAAATATAGGAGTAATAAAACCCAAAATGTGTAATTGCTACTGTAAAAAAGAGAGGAAAAGAAAGTGCTCTAAAGGATATATCTTCATGTATGTTTAAGTGTGTAGGATTGATAACCATATTACTAAATTTTTGTTGGATCACTGAACAGAACTGTTTGCAGTCTCACTGTTTGAATGTCCACTTTGTATGCTTTACTTTTGTAATTAGAACAACCATTTCTAAGATGAAAATATGTAATTTATTAACTAAAAAAAGTAATAAGAAATGTAGAATAAAACCTAAAATGATTAATTTCTATTGTAAAAAAGAGAGGAAAAGAAAGTGCTCTAAAGAATAGAACTGCATGTATGTTTAAGTGTGTAGGATTGATAACCATATTACTAAGTTTTTGTTGGATTGTTGAACAGAACTGTTTGCAGTCTCTATGTTTAAATGTCCACTTTGTGTGCTTTAATTCTGTTACTTGAACAACTATTTCTAAGATGACAGTATGTAATTTGTCAACTAGTGATTTCTTAGTGTTTATTTTATTTCTTTTTTTTAGAATTTTGTATTATTGCTTTCCTTTTTTTCTGTTTTTATTTCTTCAAATTAAAAAAAAAGCTGGAATGAAGAGCCTAGGGAAGTACTAAAACGTTAGAAAGACAAATGTCAACTTTCGCTAGATAAGCAGTAAGAAGGGGAAACATTCTTAGCAGAAGGAAGATGGTTTAAAATAAAGGTGCCTGGCAGAAAGAAAGCTTTGCCAATGGTTAGAAACAGTGGAGTTCCTACAGCTCTGAGAGTTCCAATGAGGTGGATTCACCAACACCCAAAATGAACCAAGGCAGCCTAAACTTTATATATCTCAGGTGCAAATCAGAGACAAGGTATATAACCAGACCTCAGTTTCCTTTCAATTATGATTTATTCATTGATTAATCAACTTTTACAGTAATCACTATACGAAGTTCAATACTACAATGATTGATTCAAACATTAATGCTCATATCTTCAATAAAAGTTTATTTGTGAAGAAAAAGTGTACTAAATGGAAAGTAAGTCTTTATTTTCTCATTTAATAAGTTTGATCTTCTTAATTTCCAAGACTCAGGCTTGCTGCAGTTGATCTGAATTGGACAGCAGCTATGGGAGATACAAGTCTGAGAATATCAGGTTGACAAAGCAAAATCTCTATTGGCAGAAATTACATAGAAGGTCATGAAGTGAGAAGATCCTTCCATTACCTATCCCTGTATTTCCACCCTGTATTTGGTGATTGCAGTTAGGCAAGGGTTGAGTAAAGGGATGATTATCATTGTGTCAGTTTTCTGTTGCTGTAACAAAATACCTGAGACAACTGGTTTAAAAAGAGGGCAGGTTTATTTTGAGTCACGATTTTGGAGATTTTAACCCTTTTGCTTTTGACTGTGTAGCAAACCAGAAATATTGTTTTGAAAGAATATAGAGGAAGAAAACTGTTTACCTCATGTCAGCTAGAAAATGAAGGAGAGAGAAGAATCTATGATTAAATATCTCCTTCAAGAGCATACTCCCAGTGGTCTAACTTCTCCCACTAGGCTCTGCATCTGAAATGCTGCACCATTTTCCAATAGTCCCATGGGAGAAGGACCAAGTGCCATTGATGAGAGACCAAGATTTCAACAGTGAGCTTTGGAGTGCGTTTAAGATACAAACCACAGCAATGACAAACCAGCCAGAACTCATCCCACTTCCATATCCTCTTCTTTTTTGAATGATTTTTTGAAACATCAACTATAAGGGAACTACAGCCTAATTGAGTCTAGTCATTTACTCAATCCTTAGGTAAACTGACATAAGATAATCTTTCCACAAAGCTGACTTAATTGACTAATTATGGAGAAAGTATGAGATAACATATGCATATACACAGGAAGTAACACCAATAAAATAAAAAAATGGACAGCCCACTGCCTACATTTTCCATGACTTATACCTTTAACTTTCATCTTTGTAGGCTATGGATTGTTATTGTAAATTGAATTTTATTTAGTTCCCTTAAGAAATTGCAAGACCAGATTTAACAATAGTAGTCTATATTTTAAAAGGTACATTCAATGGTATACCATAGTATGAGACACAGTTTAAAAAAAATTAGGTCAAGTTTAGAATGTCTTATACTCTGGTTATTAACATAATAAACAAAATTTTAAAACTTTTCTTCTGTATTTCACCCATACCAACTTTGATAAATTAATACAGCCTAAAAAAAGGAAAAATTTAATCATAGTTTTTGAGTAAATAACACCCAATTACTACAATCGTTTGCATTTTACTTAAGTGTTTGATTTTGAAAGTCACTTTCAACTGAGTTTTGTTAAAACAGTAGTGTAGCAGGGGTATACCACTGACTGTTTGCAGTAAGTTCCAAGGTTTGTCCCTCTGCTATCTCTACATCTGATGTCAGATCAAAATTAAAATGAAGCAACCTGAATTTTACAGATAAAAATAAACTCATACACCATAAAAATCTGTCTCACACTGATACTATTGCTTTTCTAATCTGGGGAAGTTCAATTATTTTTGCTTTTCTGAGTTTGCAGCTTGATCGCTATTGTCCTATGTAAATTATAGCAATTACCTTTATTCTTGGAAGATGAGTTTTTCCTCTAATATCTTGTTCATTATTCACTTTAAGCCCTTTTCCCTTTCTCCAACAATGTCTATTCACCCTTCAAAGTCCAGCCCAACTAATTCTCAACACTCTGTGGGTCCTTTCTATTATTCCATTGGACAAATATTTTACCTCCTCTGAACTCAATGGTATTTATTAACCATATACTTTGTTATGGAACTATCCTCCAGAAAGACATGTTGATATCCTCCTACTAATACCCAGCAACTCTGAATGTGACCTTATTTGGAAACAAGTATTGCAGATATAACAAGTAAAGATGAAATCACTGCTGAGGACACATCTAATATGACTGGTGTCCTCATAGAAAGGAAAGAAGAAACACACAGGAAGAATGCCATGCAAAGACAGAAACACAAAGTGGAGTGGTACATCTACAAGCCAAGGGCTGCTGGCCACCACTAGAAGGTAGGAGATGAACAATGGGACAAATTCTCCTTCAGAGCCCTCAGAAAGAATCAATCCTGCCTACCCTTAGATTTTAGACTTCTCACCTCCAGAACTACGACAGAGTAAATTTCTGTTACCTTAAACCTCCCAATGTTATATTTTGTCACAGCAATTCTAGGAACCTAATACACTATTTATAGTACTTTCTTTCCATGCATTGCATCATTTCTTATCAATAAATCTATATCTACTCCTGAACTCATATAAAAACTCCCTTGAGGTGGAAATCACATCTTAATGTTGTTGTTGTTGCATACAAAAATTAATTCTTCTCTATGTTAATGCTGCCAAATTAAGTACAAGATATCTAGTTAACTTGTCATCCTGCATTTTTATTGGCTAAATCTGATAACCTTATATTATGTATAAAATAGATGCTCAGTGAACACCTAGGAAATGAATGAATCTCTACTGAATCAGATCTATGAAAGTTTCTTTCTTGCTATTTATAACAATTCACTGTCAATAAAGACTGAAAATTTTTAATCCATGTTCTATTAAATTTTAAAGACCCACACATTATAAGGGTACTTGAAAAGTAGAGAATTTCAATGAAAACTATTATAACCAGTTTTTATAATATATAAACAATTATACATTATAATATATAACACATAATATATGATGGTAGATGCCACTGTCAAGATGGAAACTAAAGAGACTGGAATCCCATCATTTGAAAAATTTAAGCTGAAAGATCTTTGATAAAATCTAGAATCACAACAGATACATCAGTGAAATGATGAATTCTCTAAGTCCAGACATATTAGTCTGCAAATGGAATTTTATGTTTCTGTGCACTAGTACTTTTATACACATTAATTCATTTCACCTTACAACAATTAGGTTAGACAGCACGTGATTATACCCTGCAATTTAAACATAAATACACTGTGGCTTGGAGGCATTCAGGATTGAAACCTGCAGCCCAAGACCTCTGCTCACCCCATACCTCAGCTCACCCTTTAAGCCTTTGCTTCCAGAGCACATTAGGAACAAGGAAAGAAAATGCATGTTCACTGAGCAGAAAACAGAAATTTGATTTAGGATGCAAAGAGCAGCCTGGAACAAGTACAGAATGATGTTAAATTCATGGAGGATTTGAGTAAGAAAGTCAATAGTGGAAGTAGCTTTAGACAGAACTTGCTTTTGAAATTATATTAGAAACTTCTAGAGCTTTCAAGACAGGCTCAACAGACACCAGGTTTCTTTCAGGATGACCCTCTCCATTTATAGATCTGTTATTTCCTGCTTTTTATGTCCTAATTACACCCATGCTTTATCACTGGTATACTGCTTACTCCATAGAACTTTCTTCATAGAACAAGTACAAGAACTGTCTTGTACTTCATTTATTCAATCTATTGCTCTCCTACTCTACATCAAGAAATGTGCAAGGCACTGGGTGTAGCTGGATGTAGAGAGATAAAAAGTATTCAATTTATTAAGGTTACAGAGCAACAATAAAAAAGAATAATTAAAATGATCAGAAATATAAAGGTAGAGGCTGAAGTCAAAAGACCTTGTATGAGCAAACATGTATTTGTAATTTGAATAAATGGGTTCTACAGAATAATTCAAAAGTCCTGAAAAAACCACACTTAACAGGGCCAGGGGTTTAGGTCAGTTGCACCAATGCCTGCTTGGCCAAGTGTGAGATCATGTGTTCAATCCCCGTTACCAAAAAACAAAACAGATGAAAAAAACTAGTTAACAGTTTAACTTCAGTCTCTGGGGCCAAGAGAAACTTTTCCTGGGGAAATGAAAATGAACATGAATATTTAAACATGAAAGGAGAGGAGAACCTGGCAGGTGAAGAATTTGGCAAAGAGGTTTCCTGGTGCAGATAATACCAATTGTGAAGGTTGGTTCAGGAAGAGGCTGTCCTCAAGAGCAACCACATATATCCCTGGGGATGGAGCTCAATCGGTGAGTATGCTGTGGTTTGAGATGTAGCTGGGTAGTCACAAATGAGAACAGGAAATTCAATATTTAGAGCATGAGTTAAATAGATATAATCTGAAAATAATCTTCTCTAATATCTGGGCTAGATCACAGCGGGACATGAAGGAATAATAGGAAAGCAGAAGAATGGGAGCCAAGTCATGCCTTGAGTTACAATGAGGACCATAAAGATGAAGATGATGTAGTTGGGAGCTTCAGTGCCGGTAGTCCCTGGAGGAATTACATGGAGAAGGGCAATCAAGAATGGCTCAGATTTCTGTGATGAGCACCTAAGGAGAGTGCAGGGCCACTTGTGGAAATGTAGGCTACTGAAGGAGTAGGTATAAATGCAAAAACAATAAGACTTTTGAACAAATCCAGCATGAGGGTCCTATGATACATCATACATACAACATGGAGTCAAATGTGATTCATGCCTTTTCATTCTTCCACATACATGGGCATAGTTCATCAAACCAGTGTTCACTTGATTTGTGATTGATGGTAAATGATACAGAAAAATGAAAAAAACAGAGGAAGTAAATTAGAACTGACTAATTTCTTTAAGCAAATTTGATAAGCATGTGAAGTAGTCCCATGTTACCTGAATTAGATGACTGGGAAATCATCTAGAGATACACTGAAAGCTTGGATCAACCTCAGCCTTCTTCCTTACCAGTCTGACATGATGCTTCTTTACAACTTTTATTATTATCAGAGTCCCTAGTGAGCTTTTGTCTCCAGAAAGTACCTATTACAAAGTCATAATTTACATAAAAGACACCTCCAGCCTCCTCTACCATTAGTACAATAACATAAATGAATAAGTTCAGCCAGGTAGGACAAGCAAGTGGTAAAAGAAGGAAAGAGAACCAAGACATTTTAAGAACTCCTATCAAGTCAGGCTTAGCAGCTCCTGCCTGTGGATACAAAGTTCGTGCTAGCATGCACAGTTATACTTGGAAGCCAGTAAATTAAGTTAGAAAACCCCAAAAGTATGTAACCACTAGCTCTCTAGAGATCTGTGGTATTTATTAATTTTCCAGTTATAAATATTCCCAGCAGGACCAAATTTAAGGTGTCTTTAGCAATTGGCTGCCAAAATTCCTGGAAATTTGACCATCAGCTCCCTTAAACAGATATGGCAAGCTCCAGTACACCACTGTGCTGTGGCGAACTTAGAACAAAAGGAATGCTGAGAAAATCTGCTTTATTTCTCATGTTTACCCAGGACTTTTCCTGAATGCAAATTCAAAGCTTAAATGAAAAAATCAATGTCTATGTATGGGGAAGGGTCACATCGTCACCATCTCCTCTTTTGCTGTGACATAGAACTGGCTGGAGGACTTACTTTATACTACTTTCATCAATTACCAACATATTCATTTGGTTAAACTCATCACCTAAATCCAAGACTTTGTCTACTCCATACCTACATCCATAGCTGTAAGAAAATGCACAGCATAGTTATATTGTTACATTAATTACTTTTTCTTTATCAGAACATAAATACCTGAGATTCCTAATTTAAAAGTGGCTTAATCTGGCTCATACTTTCAGGGGATTCATCATGGCTTGAAAGGTAATGCAAAACTACTCAGTTCCTGATGGCTGGAAACCAGAGCAGGGAAACAGTGCCAAAGAAGAGGCCCAGGACTAGATAAAGACTTCAAGATCACATCTTCATGAGTCACTCACACACAGAGAAGTGTGTTCCTCCAAACCCTTGGGAAGCTTCCAAACCAATCAAGTTGATACAATCAAGCTTACAATGAGTGTTTTTAGATATTCATGATGGAATTCAAGGTGCTCCTCCATATTGCTGGTAAGTATATGACTGCTTCCTAGTTATTTATTTCTAGTCTGTTCTATACAATTTAGTATCTTATCCTGTCTCACCAGATTTCCAGAGCTTCACCCATATCATTAATCTCAGGTCATCATCTCACTTGATACTCCACTAATAACATCAAAGGACTTTCTAAAAATTACTGAAAAGTTCCCACTGTCACATCTACTACAGACCTGTAACCCTATACACCTGTATCCTTGTAACCCTGTACCCCTGTCCTCATCCTCTACCCATTCCTGAAGGCTTCTCTCTGGCTATGCTGGATGAACTTTTGACAGAGGCCAACATTCCCTTTGCTTGTTAGCTCCCATCCTCTCTGACCTTCAAAGGGCATCGTCAAATTTCTCTTCCTCCACCTGCAACATCAATTTTCCCTTCTCTACCACATCTTTTCCCCTCAACATACCATCTGAATATTCCTTTCTGTCTTATTTCCTTTTCCCATTTTATTAAGGATATATAATATACGATGTGTGATATAACATATAATATATAATATATAGCTCTTTTGGATCCTCCATTCCATGATGATGAAAAGCGGAGGAGGAGGAATAATGGCTGAGCCAAAAAGGACCTCAGTCACGTGCACCCTACTTACTGCACAAACTGCACCTGATGCGAACCCAAGGATAAGACCATTAAGAAGTTCGTCATTTCAAACACTGTAGAGGCCTCCACCGTCAGGGATTTTTCCCAAGCAAGTGTCTTCAACAGTGACGTCCTTCCCAAGCTCTATGTGAAGCTGCATTACTGTGTGAGTTGTGCCATTCACAGCAAAGTGGTCAGGAACCGAGCTCGTGAAGCCCAAAAGTACTGAACACCTCCACCCTGATTTAGACCTGCTGGTGCTTCACGACCTCCACCAAAGCCCATGTAAGGAGCTGGTCTTAATGGACTGAGGAAAACTGTGTCTTGAGAAAGAAAAAGTAAAGTGATTGTTAAACTTTAAAAATATATGTAATATATATTATGTCTGCAAAGTAGCTGTCACAAGGAAGTACAGTGATGTACCCAGATATTATTCAGATATTTGTTCAGCAGTTTGTTGTACAATTCTGTAGGTTTTGACAAATATATATGGATGTGTAACTACCATCACAATCAAGCTATGTAACATTTCTACCAAAATATTCTCCTTTACCCCTTTCTAGTCAATCCTTACTCCCTCGCCACCTGCTCTGGAAGTTACTGAACTGCTTTCTCTCTCTATGGTATATCTTCTTACAATTATTATATGAATAGAGCCAAATCTGCCTTCAAGTCATATCTGACTGCTTGTGACATTGCCAATACACCAACCATGATATGAGCTACTCTAATTTCTGTCCCAATTGGTTTCCCTGTTAGCTCAGATCCCAGCAAAATATAAATCACTCACTCCATTTCAGTGTTCACAACCCTGCAGTCCTCCCATTTCCCTGAGAGTAAAAGCCAGAGTTCTCATATAGACCAAGACAATATAGAGTTGATGGAGACGTAAGCTCCCAAGAACAGGGAGTTCACTTTCTCCCTCCTCCCCTTAAATTCTCTTTCTTCAGAGAATTTCTTTTTGTTGTTTCTGGAATATGACAGGCCAGCTCTTACTTCAGGGCATTTGTGATTATTGGCCCCTTTCCTTGAAATTTCCTACCAAAACTCACATTTTATTGGGTCATATTCCTTGGGTCTTTCTTACTCATGTACTAATTCTTCATTGGCTTCTATGGTCACTGAGTCTAAAATTGTACCCTGCTCTCTCACCACTGTCCCTAACCCTTATTCCCTGCTCTACATTTCTCCTTAGTACTTTATCCTCCTAGCATGTTATGTATCCGTTAAATTAAGTACTTGTTGCTCTGATTCATCTCACAAGCATGTAAATGCCATCTCAAAAACATGGAAGTTTGTAAGCATGGTTGACTACTGTATCCTCTGCATGGAATCATGCCAAGTATGTAACAGAGATGAACAAATATCGGTTGAAGTGATAAAAGTTGTCACTGTCTAGAATTTTTTAAATAGCTGAGAATGTCACCGTGCCTTCTTGAGAGAGCCACTTCGCTTTTGTAGGCAAACATAGTTCTTGTTGTTAGTTCTGTTTTGTTTCTTCAGGGCTTCCTGAAATAAGGCTTCCAACCTCATTAGTGGATCAAGAGACTGCAAGAAAAAAGTTTTACCTGCCCTTTGCATTTAAAGTTTATACACTCAGATTTACTGATCTCTGCAGGCACATATGCCCTACTGTTTATTTATTTTGGAATTATTTTATTATCATCTTTACATGGTTATAAATATGGCCAAGATGGAAAGCCCTCAGAGGACTGTTGACTCATCCTCAGAGTGCTCTCTGACCTGACCTTGAGAAATAAATGCAGCCTTTTGCAGAATATGATGAACATAAAACCTTCCTCATTTGCCTTGGGGCAAAGAGATTTCTGCCCAGCAACAAGAGCAGGTTGTTGTTGGCTGTAGCGCATTGCAAAGCTTGGGAATCACCCCTCCAGGTCCCATAACAGATACATCCTCCTCTACCATAGCAAGGCCACTGGAATCAGCCACAGCAAGGTGTCTTTGAAAGTTATGCTCAAAAAGCATCCTTATGTTCCCCTAAAAAGGGAAAAAAATAAGCAACTTGTCAGTTTGTGTTGCTATAACAGAATACTATGCCACAAGTAAACAGAGTTTGATTAGGCTCATGATTCTAGCAACAACAAAGCCCAAATAAAATGGTGCCAAATCTGATGAGGGCTCCTACCTACCTAATGAGAAAGTAGAAAAGAAACTGGTTGTGTGCTGAAGGGAAGAGGAGTATCACATGATAGGACAAGAAGCAGGAGAGTAGGAGGGTCCAGCCTTGCTCTTCTACCGCACTTTCTCTTGCAGGGTCCGGTGCTCTTCTGTAAGACCCAATCCACTGTAAAATGCCAGTATTATCCCATTCATGAAGGTGGACCCCCCATGACCTAATCACCTCCCCCTAATCCCCACCTCTTATGAGGGCCCACCAATTAAATGTCACCATACTGGGGATCAAGTTTCCAAGATAGGAAACTTAGGGGGCAGGGGAAAACCATATTTCTGCCTTCATTCCTTTTTTTTTTTTCAAAAAAGTTCTTTAAATTTATTCTACAGAAAGTTTCAAAAGTAAGACAAGTTTTGTATAATCCCATCATCCCAAGGCAACCAATAATCTCAGTTTTGCGTGTCACCTTCCTTTTCCTTTATATGGATATTTTTGATAGCTGGGAGTTTAATGTACATGCAATTGCACATCATTTTTAAAATAAATGTTATGATCATAATTTATCATATGGCTAAGAAAAACTTGATAAACCCACACTATAAACCATGGACACTTTAGTCATTCAGTTCACATAATACCAAAGGGTAAACTCCTCAGAGTCTCTAGTCTCAATTACCACTCTTCAACAGGAATATAAAACAAGCCACCTACACAAGTTCAAATTTTTAAAGAAATGGGTAAAATCAATTTTACAACTATATTTACTTAACAAATATACCAAATATAATCATTTCAACATATAATGAGTGTAAAAATTGTTAATAAAGTATTTTCCCTTTGTATACTAAGGAGTTTTTTAATCTGGCATTTGTTTTATTCTTTTTATATATCTCAATTTGGATAAGCTCTATTTCCAGAATTCAAAGGCCACAAAGGATTTGAATGGCTACTAGCTGGGACAGTGCAGTTGGAGAGGACTCTGTTCATGTTCCTAAAAGATTTTTATCTTTGCAATTATTGTCATTCATGCTTCATAATATGCTTTTGGTTGAGCCAATCCTCTTTTATTGAATCAATTCTAGTTTTGTTTACAATTATATTCTAGCTATGGATTACTTTTTCCATATTTTGAGTTAGTATTAATTAGATCACTATAACAGATATGAAATGGTAGAAGTAAAAGGTTCAAACATGTAATGGATTTTGGTATACAATTTTTAGGTAGCTTTCGATAAATGTTGGGTGATTTTACCCTGCCTCCAGCAATGAGTGTGCGTGGATTAAACTGGACACATTTCTGCACTTGTGGTGCAAATCTGCCTTCTTTCTGATGTCCTCCCAGGCTCCTGGGCATTAGATTTACAGTCTGTTTGTGTGTTTGTTTGTTGTTATTTGGTTTTCTTTTGTTTCTTTGGTTTTTGTTGTTTTTAATTCCTCTTGCATTGTTTTAGGGTATGCATTGCCTTTGTTGTGGTGGTTATACATTAGAGAATAAAATTCTAATTCCTTTCATACCTATTCATAGACTCTCCCTCAATAATGGACCAGCCCCTACTCACCAAGGAAATTCTGATTCATGGAAGGCTGGAGTTTTCTATCACCTTCACCATATTTGGCCCTCTTTGTTGTTATTCCTGGGAGATCTTTCAGAATGGAATATGTTTGAAAGTTATGCTATGAAAGATTAAAAATAAGTTAATTGGCGAGAAACAAGATATAGGTGTTTCTGTCTTATGCCTCCAAACAACGTGAGAACCCCAGGTAATTGGGGTTGTTCGTTTGTATGTGATGGAGACAGCAGATTAAGACAGGATGCAGAGCAAAGGTAGAGAACAACAGAAGGTGGATGAGAACCCCATATATGTACATAGACTCAACCGCAAAGAAGCATTAGTTTCAGATCAGTGTAAAAAATAGTAATACTGTCTTCTAGACTTTAAGAAATAAGATAAACCTAACTTTGTGTTATTTCTGGTGATAGACTGGCTTTGTATATCATTCTTGTCATTGGAGGTCAAAATAGCAGAGCCGTGTAAATGGTTGACTGATTAAATAATATAAATATATCCCAGGGGCATTTTATTTGAATTTTGAGAGCACAGATTAAATATTTTTTAGAAGTTTGTTTCTTTCATGCAATTTTTAAACTTTGTGTATGGCAGTAATGTTAGAATTGCAGAAGAGTTGCAGAGAATACAAAGAATTCCCACATACACAAATACATCTGTGTTTCACATAAGCATAATACATTTATCAAAACTAAGTATTTAATATCCCTGCAATAGTATTAACAAAACTACAGACTATGCAGACTGCATGACTTCTTCCATTAATTTGCTCATTCTGTTCCAAGATTTAATCCAAGGATGATGCCAATCATATGCAATTATTTTTCTTCTTATGCTCCTGATTTGCTTCAGTTTTTCAGTCTTCCTTCATGACACACCTTGACATTCCAAGGAACATTCTAGAAAGACACGTTGTAGGACACCCCTCAATTTATGTTTTCTGGTGTTGCTTCATGATTAAGTTAAGGTATGGTTTGGGGGGAAAACACTAGAGACCTGAAGTCTCACTCTCCTTGTGTGTATCAGAGGGTACCTGCTATCAACATGACTTAATACTAATGTTCTGGATTGCGTTCCTATTTAGCCCACTCTTGGTTTATTGCACTCATAGTTTTTGTCTTTAATTATTTATCTCCATAAACCAGGCAAAAGAAAATAATCATGTTTGGGTATAAATGATCTTATTAAAGACATATGAAAGATTATATCTTAAATATTATTGCTTTCAAACTATTACCCATTAGAGATTTCATTTGGCAGTGAAGATAACACTAGTTAATTCATAAACTTTTATAAACTTAATTTATAAAGTAGAACAAGTGGTTTTTTTCCTAACTATATAAATTATTGGCATAAGTTTTTATCAACCTCAAATATATTAGAGTGTGATTTTCAAAAATAAGAACATTCACTATATAATCACAGTAAAACCTTCCAAGTCAGGAAGTTAACAGTTGTATTCTTACCATGATTTACAGGCTTTGATCAAATTAATGAGTGAGCCCTTTCTAGAACATTTGTAGGCTTCTTTATGAGGACAGAGCTTAATCATTTCCCAAAGGCTGCTCTTTCTAATACCATAAATTCTGGGCTTAAAATTCCACTCTTTGAATTTAGGAAGTGACACTCATATCCAGTCCATGGGAAGCTTACTTCTTAAGTATCTCATTACTTTATAGTCACATTTTTCCATGATAATAACAGTAAGTTGACTACAAATAATGATGTTGCAATAATCAAATCTACCTTGAAAGGATAATGATTATGAAAGGTAATATTACTCAAACTTTATCAACATTCACTAGGGTGACTATTATCAAAAGCAAGAAAAAACAAGTGCTATTAAGAATGTGGAGAAATTGTGGAAATGTAAAATAGCCAATCATCTGGTAAAAAAAAGTAGCAACTTTCCTCAAAAACTAAAGCAGTTATTACAAGATCCAGAAATTCAGCTTTTTAGTGCATATCAAAAGAAGTGAAACCTGGAACACCAAGCGATATCTGTACACATTGGTAGCACCACTATTCACATAGTCAAAAGTATGGAAGCATCCCTGTCTGTTAATAGATGAACAAATAAATAAAATGTGGTATGTATGCACAGTGAAGTAACTTTTCAATTTTTAAAAGGAAGAAAATTCTAATACATGCTGCAACATAGATGAATATGTTGAAGACACACCTAACATCCTGGAAGATACTGTGCAGAGTGAAATAAGCCAGTCACAAAAGGACCAAGATTGCATGATTCCATTTACAAGAGGTACTTACAGTAATCAAATTCAGAGACAGTAGTTACCAGGGGCTGGAAAGTATCATTTAATGGGCATGAGATTTCATACTTCATTATCATAATAAAATTTTCAAAGATTATTATACAAAGGGAGAATATTACTTTAAAATGGAAGTTTTAGAAGTGTTCCAAGTGTGCAAACATAAATGAGAGCAAGTATATAGTTTCAGAGAGGAAAGGCCATCAGTAAAATATTCATTCTCTCCTATCTCATAGAAATACTCATGTTCACATTAAGCATAATAGGTATCTACCTTTAAATATGAGAATAGAAACTGTAGATTCTATTTTGATCTCAGATTAATTAATATAAATTCATTTCTCCATTTTTGTTGAAAACAAATAGTTTCAGGATAATTTTAGCTAAGTACAAGTCTGAAATGTCCAGAAAAATTCCTTCTACCACATATAGACCAAAAGAAAAGGAAAAGAAACAGATAAAACAGAATAAATTCTTCTGAATCCAAAAAATAAATTGAAGTTATGATGAATAATGCAATTAGACCAAGTGAATATTTTCGGCAACTTGGTTTAATTCAAGGAACTTTCACAGATTCTGTATTCAGTAATGAGGCTGTAGAGATGAGCAAGACAAAATTTCTGTTCTTTAGTATTGTTAATATTTTAATGAAGATAAGATGGAGACTGAGAATAGAAGTGGAATTTACTAAGACTCTGAATACCTTATTTTGTATAATCCTTGGAACCTTCCCTAAGGTAGATGTTATCAGTCACATTTTTCAGATAGGGGAATTGAAACTTAGGGAGATTAAGTAAATCACCCTTAGAAAAATAATTTCCCAAAGAAAGAGATCTAATTTCTACCCCAGTCCATCTAATTTCAAAGTCCATGTTCTGTCTCCAAACTTATCATGAAATAGTGAATCATAGCAAGGTGTATCACCCAGCAGTGACACATGGGAATAATTACAATCACTGTAATGAGATACTAAAGGTACCCACCATGCAGAGAAATGATGGAGAAAATAATCAATTCTACTCATATAAACCTGGTAAAAATTTGAAGTTAATTTGTAGTCAATTCTGTATTGGAAATGAGATCAGGTAGGCATTTTTACAAGTGGATAAAGGAGGAAAACATGTGTGAGAATGGGAAACATTTAAAATATTTTTTTCCATATCAAGATTTGGCCTTTGATAGAAATTTTTCTCCTTTTCTTTCTCCATGAATATAGCCAAACTTTCCCTTTAAAAAATAGACAAAAATTCATCAGCACACAATCCTTTCTCCAAAACATCATTTCTCATTCTCTCAATCTTCTCAGTCCCTCCTATGGTCTGCAACTTACCCACAAAAAGTTATCCTATTTGAGCTTTGCTTATAAATGTTCTCAGATCTTGACCAACTAAGATGCTTCTTTCACTGCTCCCTTTACACAAATAGATAATAACACGTGTTTCAGAATACATGCTACATTTCTATAATGTGTTTATATGTTAAACGTCTTGGTATGGATCACATAGAAGCTATGATGCATCACGTTCTGTCTCTTTTGCATCCGTGTGTAGCATCTATAATCATCTTCAGCTGGGGCATGCTCTGGAGATATTACTAATTGATTTTAAGTTTCCTCAAAGAACATTCATTATCATTATCATTATACCCACATTGGAAGTGTCAGATATCAGTGTCTACTTGGTAGAAAGAAATTGACTCGTGAATGTTAATACCTTGATGACATATTTTTTTGTAGGTAATAATTTTCTAGGAAAGTGTTCTTTTGAGGTAACAACTACACGTAGACTCAGTCTTCGTCTGGGAGGGGACAAGAAAGCGTCCCCTAGGATACACACCTTCTGTCTGTGCTGGAGATGGGGCTATCACAGATGCCCAGAGCTATGTCCCCTACCCAGAGCTGACAGATTCTTTTTATCCATCACTCCTCAAGCATCAGATCACTAATTCATGTACAGGATAAGACAACTGCCAAATTATTAGACTACAGAGAAAAGCTCCTCAGACACCTGTCATGTTGATGAAAGCAGTACCATTCTCTGACCTTTGCCAGTTCAAGGTCGATAATGAGACAAATCAGGCAGGAAGAGCAGCATGTGCTGACTCCATTAATCTGTGCTGTGTGTGAGCTCGGGAGCCCCACATCTCCTGTCAATTAGTGTGGGGAAGTCAGTGGCTGCTGATTATCAGAGACAAGGCCTAGCGAGCCGCGGTTACCTCTGTTTCCGTACCCTGCTGCATTTTAATTAGCCCCAGTCCCTTGACTATTTCTCCCAAGCTTCATTATTGCCGTCTTCAAGAAATTTGAGGAAGGCTTTTTACATTTCACATCATTAATTGGAAGAAATGTTGAACATTTAAGTAATGGGGTTTGATGACATCAGCCTCTGGTGAAAGGCTTTGCAAGGCTTCCTGGAACAATGCAGTCTAGACTTGCTGAGAACTGCATGTAGGGGTATCTGTCACAGAACCATCCAGGAGACTGGCAGTTTCTGGCAGGGAAGCCACAAGCCAGGAGAGGTGAAATACATGTATGATGGTACTACATAGCCAGGGTGACTGTGTAGGAGATTTGCACACTCATGCACAATTAAAATCAAGAAGCAAGCAATATTTAAGCCCACAAATGAAGATAGAAAAGGAAGAAATTTTAAAAATTTATAAAATATGGTCAGGTGTGGTGGCATACACCTATAATTTCAGCACTCTGGGAGGCCAAGGCAAGAAGACAGCAAGTTCTAAACCCAGCCCGGGAAACTTACTTAGTGAGACCCTCTGTCTTTAAAAAACAACAACAAAAAACTTTTTTAATGATAGGGATGTGGCTCAGGGCCAAAGCTCTGGGTTCAATCCTCAGTGCTGAAAACAAATCTACAAAGGAAATGGCCTTCATTCTTTTCATATTTCTCCCTTACAGTGAAATAGTTTATTTTACAAAATCACCCTTTCTAGATAAATTTAGCAGAAAAAAATATGTAAAAATATTAAAGTCAGTAGATTTTTCTTCCTATAAACCAACATCGAGGTCCTCCCAGAGGGCTAGTTTCCAAATGTTGAGGCTGCACTGCAATTGCATAGAGGGCTGTTAAAACACAGATTGTGGAGCTCCCACCTCTGCTCCCCAAGTTCCTGCCCAGTTAGGTTTGAGATGAGGCCTGAGACTTCACCTAACAAGTTCCCTGCATGTCACTGCTAATGGACAGGAGAGGACCACACTTTGACAGCCACTTTCCTAGGGGCAGCTACGCAAACTGCAGGTGGAATGCTTAAAAGGAATAATTAACCATGCCATTTAAAACAAAGAAAAGTATCAACCACAGTCATGTAAACACATCATCAAGGTGTTAGTATGAAACTGCATATATATTAACATTTTATTTACTTGCACGAACTAAAATATGTATTTTTGCTTTAGTGAAATGCTTCAACACAGGAATATTTAAACAGCTCACTCTCAAATAAAGTGAAGACTTCTTTATTTAGGATATGACTCCTTCAGGCTACTTTCTTACCCTAAGAAATTTCATCTTGACCTGGTAAATGTGCAAGGTAGTCTACCCCATGTGTGTGATTATATTGCAGATGAGTTGTTTATCTTAACTGTTGATATATCAAAACGTTTTAAGCATCAAATATAAATAATCAGTACGATTGCTAAGCAACTTGCCTTAATGCATGTAGACTTCAGTTCCTTATCCATGAGATGTGGAAATGTACATAAAAATCTCATTTACTTCAAGTTTTAAAATTTCATGACATGGATTCCTATTTTCTACTTGAGTCAACATGTTTAGCACCTGGTATGATGACACTCAGATTAGAAGTAAACTTTTAAAATTCTGAGCTCGGTCCCATTTAGCAAGTTTTAAAATCTGAATCAGCACCAAATTGAAAATACCTCTTTAACTTGCATCTACTCTGAGCTTCCACAGGCAGAAGTCAGAACCACACTATACATCCAAAATGCTTACAGAGTCATACAGTTCTGGGATAACTCATATATTCAAACAGGTCACACTCCATCCCACAGAAAGATTAAGTCAACCAAGGAATTGTTCTTATGATAGAAATTATCTATTTAAAATCATTGGAAAGGATATTATGAGGTCTTTACATTCAAACTCAAGTGAAAATTATCTTCACAGATTCCTTTTCTCTGGCTTTATTTTGATGTAATATTAGAATGTCCAAGTTTACTGAGATTCTGAAACTAGTGAGCTCATCCATTCCGAGTAAATGCTGATTATATGAGTAAAACTGTTAGTCCAACCCTCCTTTTCCTAAATCTAATTTGATTTTTGGAAGCACAGAGGCATGAAGTGCTTCTAGCAGTGATCCTGAATTATATGTGGCAATCAGATTATGGAGGTAAAAGATTCTACCCACTTGGTAGTTTCCTAGAAATGTTTGTTTGGAGGAAGATGATAACACAGTTACAAGTTGCCTATGATGCAGGAAGATGGAAACCTGATAATGTGATAGGCAAGAGATATTGATAGATTAGTAAATGCTGAAGGCCAATCACTTTACAACTTAGTGGTGGAATCTTGGATACAGAAGGTTAAACTCAAGTGTTCAGAAAACTTTCTCTTATCCCCAGAATTTCAGCATTTGACTGAGTCTCCAGCTGCCCTTCCTTTTTTAAAGAACCTAAGTAACTCCTGATTATGCCTCCCATTACTTTAGATAATAAAATCGAAAGAGACTTTCTCTTACTGCTCAGATTTATTTTTAAATGGCCAAGCTTCTATGTAGAAAATTCATTTTCTTAATGCAATACTTTTGGGGTCCAGAATAGTACTGGGACAGACAGATGAGTGTAGGTCCATGAGATAATGAGGAGGAAACTTAATTCCTTTCTCTTTGATGTTCATCTACTGCTACTCACAGAACATACAGAGATCATAGAGGGGCAAGTGGATGCCAGAGAATTATGGTAATTTCCCTGAGATCAGTAGCTGGTCAGCCTCAACAAAGCAATGCTGACTCTGGAAGATGCTAAAGATCAGTTCATATTGAGCCATTCTGCAATGATCATGTTTTCAAAGATCATCACAAACAATTGATTCAAATTTGTATCAATTCCTAGTATATATTTTCATGTCTAAACCTAGAAAAATATATAAAATTTAAATGTCAGCATATGTGAATTCTAGAGTCATATATTTTACCTCAGAAATGAGTTTACTTATTCTTTGTATATTACACACCAAAATCTCACAACCTAAGTTTTCAGTGCACCATGTGTTTTCATAACCTCTTACACCCACATGGTCTAGGTCTAATATTATGTCTTGAAATATTATATTTAAAACAACAAAAATTGCATTGTGTCCTTAAAGACATCAGAATAAGGATAATATATTCTTGTAGGGACCTAGAGAAGATAGTTCAGGTATTCACAAATCAAATCATTGAGACAATGCGAGATATAGGAAAAGGAGTTTGTAAATGAGATTTTTTTTAAACTACCTAATCTCTGAAGATCACTGTTCTACTGAAAGGAAGTTGTAAAAGAAGGAAGAAAAAAGAAAGAGGAAGGCGTGTGTGTGTGTGTGACCAGATTGCCCTCTGGCAGACACAATTTATTTCTTCATTCTTCAAAAATATAAGACCAAAGTAACAATAAAGAAAAAGGAAAAGAGAACTTATTAGAAAAATGAAAAGCAAGAAGAAAAATTTGAAAAAGGAACAATATAGAAAAGAACTAAGTTAAAATTAGGAATACAGTTAAAACTAGGAAATACAGATGAAAGGAAGTCAGAAATGATACTGAGGCTAACGGAAGGGATACTGAGGAGTACAAGAAAAAACAAAGACCAAGAAATGGCCAGTCCTGCCTCATCATTTGATCACAGCTAGAATTATTAATGGAGAAATAAAACAATTATAAATGTTAATTACATATGGCAAGCAGATTTTTTTTCTTTTACAACATAACAGCTAAGTATCTTTTAATAGCAGCCATAAGGCTTCTTAACAGTAAGAGAAACACTTTCTAGAACTTAGAAGAGTTTCGAAATGAAGTTTGCTTTCCCTTGCATTTTTGTGAGTTGCACAAAAATCCCAATAGAGCGTACAAGCCACAGATACACAGTGCTGGGCTGTGGACAGAGATTTTTATTTAAAGTGTAGATTTTTCTGCTTGTTTTAACTGATTGGATGGTTTGCTAACAGATTTTATAGTCATATGGTTGAAGAGGAAAAAAGTAGATAAAATACTATAACATTTGAGATCAGTGGGTCTTTTAAAATCTGATTGATTATATAAGGAGAACAGTAGAAGCTGAAATCTTGACAACTGCCAATTTCCCTGCTCATTTCATGATAAAGCTTTGGAATATATAACATTAAGATCAGATAAGAGGAAAACTATTATTATATGTGTTAGTTAGTGTACTTCTGTAAGTATAATCCAGGTTGCTAATGCCAGAGTAATAGGCTATATTTCAAACTGTTCATAATATCAACTTGGTGCTTTCAGCAATTTGAGAAAATAAAAAATATAGAAATTTCTTAAAATTACATTCCACTTAATATAACTTAATATAAGATGAAGATTCAATCAATCAAGTTAGTTAAAAGAACAATTCTGTAACTGGATTAACTCATGAAATTATCATTTATAAGATTAATTTTACTTGAGGTTCATAATTATTTCCTTAGTGATTTCTAGCTGAAGCCCCCGGCTATTCACAAATTTCCTTATTCAACAGAAAATATGTATTCATTACTAAGTGCTAGGAACACAATGTTGTTTTATCTTTAATCCATATTTTTCAGGTGTCAACATTAAGAAAGAGACATACAAGCTTATGATGTAGTTTGATAAATGCCTTGATAATCTGCTACAGCAAAACAATGAAAGACCTTTAATCAAACCAGGAAGAATTGCAAATCTTCCCAGAGGAGATGATATATGAGTGAAAACTGTAATAATAACACCAAGAGGAGGTGATACATGAGTGAAAACTGTAACAATATCAACACTAACCTAAATGCTTTACTTTTTTTCATTTTACAGCAATCTGATGATGAATGTACTATTTTATTCCATTTTACAGATGGTAAAATAAAATAGCATTTTGCCCCATTTGTGGGATCAAAAAAGATTTAAGCTACTTGCCTAAGGCAATAAAAGAAAGAAAGAAAAGTGTCGGGACACAAGTCCAACAGCAATGAATTCGTCCTTCACTCTTAACCACCCACAGTGGTTAAGACACCCTGTGCATGTCAGGCAAACAGCAGAAAGAGTTCAAGATGCTGAAATCCAGGAAACAGCCATGTATCTAGGGACCTGCATGCAAATCAATATAGAGAAAGCATAGTGTATGCAGTGGGTAATTAGTGCCTCAAATCAATCTAAAGTTGCCAATAAGAATGCAGACACTTTTAATTATAATTTTGATTCAAACATACAAGATAAAAGGACTGTGTTGTGTCACAGAAGCAATACTACTTCAACTCAGTGACTTGAAAGAGCCAGGGTTTATGTCTTGCTCATGTGGCATGTACCACATGGGAAACTCTGCTCCTCAGAGGTACTCGAACACCACAGCTAACATACACTTTCCTTTACCTCTTGGTTTCCACAGGCATGCTGGCAGGAAAGGAGAAAACTGCAGAATCAAGCATGAACAAAGAAATGCTTTTGCCCAGAAATGAATATCACTTTTACATTTTATTGCTTAAGACTGGTTATATGATCACAACTAACTTCTAGAGAGCAGGGAAGCACCATTTGCCTTTACTTTGAAGCTAAGTAGTACTGGGCATTGGTAATAACTAGTCTTCATCCCATAGTGACATTTTTCAATATCAAGAAGTCATAGCATGCAATATATAAAAATATGATTTAAAATTGAATACAGAGAGGCTAGAATTTCAACTCCACACACAGCTTATTAGTTTGTGTGAGTCTGAATAAGGTGCTTAACCCTCAGACTTGCAGTTTTCTTTTCTTAAATGTAGGGACATTATCCTCTTAAAGCTGTAGTAAAGTTCAAATAAGTTCATCTATAAAAAGCCTAGCAAATACATTGACATAGAAGTCAATAAAATGTGGCTCATTTCAGAATGATCAATAATTCACAATGCAAGAGAAGTCAAAAGTAGAGTGCACTAAAGAACTATATAGCATAGTGATTGGTTAGGTGCTTACCTCAGGTAACATAATGAAATATTTAGTGAGGAAACAAACAATTAAAATTAATATGCTATAAACAAGGGATTCTTTTGTTTACTTCTCTTTTGTACTAGGGGGTTGCTGCATAACAAATTACCACAAATTTAGAGACTTAAAAGAATTCCTGTGTAACTGTTCACAGCTCAGTAGAAGCCTAGGCAGATCACTTTCCTGAGCAGTAGCTCACAAGGCTGAAATCAAGGTGGTGACCAGACTCCACTCACATCTGTGACTCATGCAGCTACTGTTAGATTCAGTACCTTTCAGGTGTAAGGATGAGGTCCCGCTCTTTGGGGGTTGCTGGTCAGCAGTTGCCATCAGCACCTACAGGCTGCCTATAACCCATTACCATGTGACCTGCGAAGGAACTTTACATCATGAATGTTTGTTTTCTTCAAGGCTCACAAGAACATTTCCTTATGACTTTTTCTTTTGTCAACAGGCTGAGAAAATGCCAAGTTTCTAAGTAGATCATCTGATTAGCTCTGGTTGTTCCTTTTGCAATGTAACATGATGAAATTGTGGGAGTGATACCTCAGTACTGAAAGGTCACACCTACATTCAGCAGGGCAGGATTACACAAAATGTGAGAGTCACATTGACCAAATATGATGGTGGTTTGGCTGCTGTTGTTGCTATGAATAATAAACCATCATTTCTTTCTGATGCTGGCATTTCAGGCCTTCTGCCTGAATGCATAAAAACTGTAGCAACATATTAACTTGGATATAGCTTGCATGTAGAGCAAAATCTTAGATCTTTCATTGTGCTTAACAATATCTGATGTATCAGCTGGGAATAATATATGGAATAAATGGACTACTCAGAAAAAACAAGCTAACTACACTCAGTTATAAAGAAATATATACACATCTCACTTTAAGTTATTAATATTCTGGCAAGATGTTTATAACTAAAATAATCTAAATTTATAAAAGTTTTAGTGGTTAAACTGGTCCAAGTTTGACTCTTGAAATAAAAAATTATGAATCTTACAGAAATATTTCACTATCTGTTTGTTTTCTCTAATATTGACTATTAATAGCATATCTTTATGTATTATAAATAAAATAATTTTCCAACAAAGTTTTCATTAATTTCTACAGGTAATTGGTCCTTAGTACAATGAGAAGACAATTTCAAATTGCTTTCAATTTCTCTCCTAATACAGAACATTTAAAATTATAGATCTTACTTTCAAGAAAAAATAATGGATAAAAGAAACCATAAAACTATAACCAAGTTTTACAGATTATTTGAAGTAGATATTTTTTCTAAAAATTTTACAAGAAAATAAAAGCAGAGAAATTTGTGTAGAAGCTTAATTTGTGATCAAAATTTTTCTTTCTCATTTCTATTTATTACCTATACTAGTGGATAATGCAGGACACACACACACACACACACACACACACACATACACACACGATTCTTGTATAAAAAAGTATTATATCATGTATTAATAAACATGAGTATATTTGGAGAATTCACCAAAACAGAATCTCACATCAAGAATGACACTGACATGTATTTAATATATCTTTCATGGATTAACTTCTCACTGATTAGCATTAAGGAATATTTTAAATGACATAAAAAAATGCCCTGCCCTCTGATCTTAAAGGAGCCAATTCTTACAGCCAGAGAACAACAGAACATCCACTATGCAACTTGCCCTAAATTTTTCACTTTTTTACAATTTATTAACTTGTCACTTTTTCTAAATTTCCATTTCAGTTACAGATATACCATCAACTCTTTGATTCTGTATGGTTTAGGTGTGGGGTGTCAAACAGTGCAAAGATCAATTCAACTTCCTACTTCAGTTAGTTGTAACTAAAATGATCAACACTTCCTCCATAGCAGGCATCCATTCACCTTAGCTTCACTATAAACTGAAAATTACTAAGCATAAGTTAAACTAAATCAGAATATATATGAAAACATTTCCTAAGTCCTTGAACTTTTGTGAATTGTAGTTTACAAATAGTTTATTCTGTGAGGAGAGCAAAGACTAAGTCATCATGTCAGAGATAAAGGTTTTTAATGTTTCCTCCTATTAAACAGCTTTCTTTTCAGAAACTGACTCTATCAGACACTAATCATATTCACAATGGCATCAATTTTTGCATCAGAATGGTCAAGACATATACTTCATTTCTGTTCCTGTATATACTCAGGAAGTCAGAATCATAATACCAAAAAATTAGAAAGCTTGTTTAAAAAGGGAAGAGAATAACACCTTATATTAAAATTTTGTTGTATGTATTAAGTTAAAACCTAAAATATTGGTTTTTAATTTAGCTTTCTGAACATAATAGGTAAATGGAGAGAGAAACACATAAATGGGAATTTATCATAAAACTTGTTGATACTTTGAAGAATATAAATGAAGTATGATTTCTAAAATGCATGTTTGAATGGAAAAGTAATTGCAGTAAAAGCACACTGCCATTATTCCTCTTCAGGATTCTCCCCTCAGTTTTGAACACACTTATCCCATCATTCTTGCCACTTTCTAAGGCAGTTCTAGGAGTCCTCTTTCCTAAGTATCTTTAACCACAGGAAACAAGAATAAGACTCTCAAGGAAGAAAGTAGCTGTATTCCCAGGTACAAAATAGGGTAACCACATGGCATTCGGGGATGTGGGGAAAACACCGGTGTGATCAGGAGTGGGGATAATTCTAGGTCAGGCTTTTATTGAGGTTTCTTTAGAAAGACAAAGTACAGAAGGCTAAACGGTTTAGGGCTGGTAAATTGAAATGACTGGGGGACAGGCTCTGGGTCCCCAAGGGTGGTCTCTGTCTGGATTCTTATTCCTAGGGATGGGAAGCATGACTTGATGTATAAACATGGTAAGCAGGTACTGGTGAATCCTCTTAGGGATGGGTTTGTTTGCATATGAAAATATGCTCTCAGCCAGCCCTTTGTGACATCTAAGAAAGGGTTAGTTCTGAGAGGTGCAGTCTCTCCACAGACAGCAAAACCACAAATACTAGATCCTTAAGGGACCAGAAAAGTAAGAAAAACATGTTTAATGTAATCCATTCTCTGGCTAACAAATGCCAAAAAGAAAAATATGAAATCTCTAAGAAATGACAGAAAAAGACACATCTTTTTCAAGGCCGAGTAGTAATCCTTCAGAGGGATATACCACAAATTACATAGCAACTCCACCGTTATTAGTTATCTTTTATATTTTTTATATCTTAAACAATTCTATATTGAATGACTGACAGGAAAAGATAAGGTAAAAGAAAATACATTTATTTTAAATGTCACTGTTGGGCCAGGGTTTTAGCTCAGTGGTGTAAGTGCCTGCTTGGCAAACACAAGGTCATGAGTTCAATCCCAAGTATCAAAAAATAAAAAATAAAAGAATAAAATAAAATGTCATTGTTGCAAATAAATATGCACATTACATGCAATTCTTTATTGTGTAATATATAATATGAATATAAAATATACATAATTATATTATTAAAACATATATAGTCATATTTATATGCTTCAGGAAACTTGGAAACAAAGGTTAGATATGTATTTAATGGAAGTGGTTGTGGCCTGACAAGCTGCAGCCACTCCCGGGTGAGAACCATCATGTTTCCTGAGCTCTGCACCACGTTGGAACTTGGGGTGCTGGGAAAACAAGCAGCCAGCTCACCACTCTGGTAAGAGGCTGTGGCCGGACAAGCCACGGCCACCCCAGGGTGAGAACCACCAGCATTTCCTGAGCTCCACACCATGTTGGAACTTGTGGCACTAGAAAACAAACAGCCAGCTCGACACCCTGGTAAGTGGCTGTGCCCTGACAAGTTGCGGCCGCCGTGCAGGCTAAGAATCAAACATCCATCCTCACGCCTTGTGAGCAAGTGGGAGACAGAGATCTGAGCATCTCTTGGGAGAATGAATGTATGCAATATAGCAAATAAGGGGGATTTCCTTCTGCCATCTCTTTGAAGGCAAATATTTTTATCACTGTTTTCCTCTGTTCTGGTTAATGGTATTGCTCTATTCAATATTCTGTTTTATAAGTACAGCATTTCCTTCCATTTTGCTGTACCTGATTGAAAGAACAACTATGGTGAAGAAAACGAGATATACTATTGTACGTATTACTGTTATCGTGATAACCTGCTGTGAAGTTCTATACTAATTTCACTATGCTGTCTCTGTTGGCTTTATTTTGTCTTGTTCTGCTGTATTTTACTACCTTCAAAACAAATAATAATAATTTTTTAAAAAGAGGGATAACAAAGTAACAAAATACCTCCAAAAATTCCCAAATCAACCAAAGCTGATCCATAGGGAATGGATGAGAAACTAAAAACAAAACAACAGAATTATATAAGGTGATTAAAAAGTAAATAACAATAAAACAGATCAGTAAGGTACTGAGCAAGCTGAAACATGATATAACTAAACAGATAATGGACTTAAAAAGCAAAAGGAGGAAAAGAAAGTGCTCTAAAGACTATAACTGCATGTAGGTTTAACAGCATAGGACTGATAACCATGTTGCTGAGTTTTCATTGGATCATTGAACAGAACTGTTTGCAGCCTCACTGTTTGAATGTCCACTTTGTATGCTTTAATTTTGTAACTTGAACAACTATGTCTAAGAAGACAATATGAAATTTGTCAAATAGTGATTTCTTTCTTTTTACTTTATTTTATTTTTTATTTAAAGAGAAACAAAAGCATGTAAAGGTTAGAGATAATACAGAATTCAAAAAAAAGATGAAAAATAAGAAATCGCTAGTTAATAAATTATATTGTCCTCTTAGAAATAGTTGTTCAAATTACAAAATTAAAGCATACAAAATAGATACTCAAACAGTGAGAGTGTAAACAGCTATGCATGCATGAGTCTCTACATGTATTTCTATCCTTTCTGTATTAGAGGGAAAAACAAAACTTAGCAAGACAAAACAAAACAAATTCTTATAAAAACATGAAAACATAAAGTCATATAAAACCACAGTACAAGGTGATCTACAATGATTACTGTATGTTTCTTATTATCTTAAATAGAATTGTCTATATTATCAGGCATAATTAAATATAGCAGTATAATTGAATATAGCAGTAAATAACAATAGTAGTAAAAATAAAACATTGTACACAGTATAAAACTTCAAAGGCAGGTAATAATCAAACCATAGTGGATATTCTAATAGATCTCTTAAGTGCAGTTGCCTATACTCTCAGAATTGATACTATCAATCATAACAGCTTTGAATAAAATCTATCAATACAAAGCAGTGATCCAACAAACCAGATTCAATTACGATCAGTCATGGTAAAACTGTGTAGGTTTTACAGAGCTTTAGATTAAGTTAATAGGAAATTAAGGATGATTACTGTAGTATATACTGTTATTTTCAGGATTGCTGTCTGTGCCCTCAAATCTAGTACAGGAAGAATGACTGGAACAGAATATAATACATCTAAGCAGAGTAGTGTGAGTAATGTGGGTTTTAAATCCTGATGCACTATTAACAATATAGTGTATCAAGGCCATCTAAGTTAGCGATTCTAGCCATCCTTCTCTGCTTCATTTCTGCTATGATATTTTTCTGCCTTTGTCTATTTTTCTCTTTCATTCTACTGCCTGCCACACTCATTGAGGCCTTTCTGCCACTGTTCCTAAAATCCTGGTATTTTTTTTGCTCTCTCTCTAGAATGTCCTTCAGCATTCTCTGCAGGGTTGGATTGGTGGTCACAAACTCACCCAGTTCCTCTTTGTCATGGAAGCATCTTGTTTCTCCATTAATTTCTAGTGACAGTTTTACAGGGTACATCAATCTGGGCTAGAGGCCACCTTCCTTCAAGACTTGGAAGACTTCACTCTAAGCTCTTCTTGATCTGATGGTCTGTGTCGAGAAGTCAGCCGAGATTCTGATGGGCTTACCTTTATAGGTAATCTGTTTCTTTTCTCTGACAGCTTTTAATATTCTGTTTTTATATTGAGATAATATAAAATATTCTGTCTTGGTTGTAGGTGGCTGGAGTTCTGTATGCCTCACATAACCAAATGTCATTTTCTTTTCCCATGCTTAGGAAGTTTTCCTTAATTATTTCCATGAATAGCCTTTGTAATTTGCCTGTATGTATTCCTGCTTCTTCATTCACATTTCTTATTCTTAAATTATAGCTTCTCTTGTAATCTTCTAGCCTTTGCATTGTTACTGCCTGTTTCCTTGTTGTTTTTAAGAGATCTTTCCTTTCATGATCACACATTGTAAACTTGTCTTCAAGTTTTGACAGTCTATCCTTAGTTTCTTTTAAGGAGTTTTGCCACCTTTCAGTGGAGTTTTTAATTTCTTGGAAATCTCTTTGAATCTGCTTTATGTATTCTATATTTTCTTTATATTCTTTATCGAATGTTTCTCTCCTTTTTTTGTGTTCCTCCCTTCTTCCATCTGTATCTTCCTGAAAGATGCTACCTGAGAGCATTTCTTTTATTACTCTACTCATATCCTGCTTTACCTGATTTAATATTTCAATTTTGAGCTCGTCTACAAGGTCCCAAAGATATCTCTCTCTTAATGTCCATTGAAGCCATGTCTGATGTTGCATGTTTGTCCCCCTCAGTCTCCCTTGTTTTTCCTTCTCCTGGATCAGTGCTCTCAGGGTTCTGGGCTGGGGGGCCTCCTCCTGCCTCTCTCTCCTGTCATGGCCCTGACTTCCTCCACACAGGTTACAGTGCAGGTGCCAGCCCCCTTCCCTGTTGGCCATGTTTCCTCTGAAGCACGCTGGTGAGGGAACTCCGCCCTCTCCTGCCTGCTCTTGTCACTGAGGTGTAAGCAACAGCTGTGTTTCCCTGCCCTTCCCCACCAGGCCAGCCAAACTTCAGGTGCTTTCACCCAGTTAGTGCTTGCTAGGCGCAGGGAATCAATTTGGGATGGCTCATTGCATCCTGGCCAGGGGCACAGCCAGTCCAAGTAAATCCCATGAATCTGCTCTTGGGAGGGAGGAACCAACTGAAATCACTGTCACTCCTAGTTCAGGCTCATCCTGTCTGATTCCAACATGTCACCCATTTAATCACACCCTTCCCATGGGGGGGGGGTCTCATTCCCAGCACTGACCATGGATTAATGAAGGTCCCTTTACCGGCTCCACTCTCCATTGGGCTCACCAACCCCCGACTTCAGCACTGCTGTGCTTCCTGTGAGTGGTGGCGGGAATGAGTTTGGGCGGCTCTGCTGGCCAGCGCAAATTCTCAGGCCTTTGCAAACTTGGCAGGTCACCGTGAATGAAAATGCTGTGTCCCATAATTTATAGTTGTTTCAGTTGTAGTCCTGAAGTATTTGAGTAGCTTTTTTATGTTTTAATTTCTTCCTGTGTCAAGAGGATCCATCTCCCTCTGTCTGGGTCTCTCCAGGGTGTTTTATTCTGGCAAATGACTTGTTTCTCCCAGGAGGCTTTGTATTTTGTTGCTCACTGATTGACCATCTTGTCTTCTCTCCAACTAGTGATTTCTTATTGTTTTTTTTTTAAATTCTGTATTGTTTCTATCCTTTTTTGTTTTGCTTTTTTTCCTCTTTAAATAAAATTGTTTTAAAAGATATGTATTTAGCGACTTTTAGAAGTGCCCACAAGGACTGTCCTGGCACCAGGAACATTGCAGAAATCCACGTCAGGCATAAGCTGCCTGGAACCTCTCCCGTGGGCCCACCCTGCCACCAGGAACTTAGCAGAAGCCTGAGTCAAGTGTAAGCTGCCTGGAAACTCCCCCATTGGCCTACCTTGCCACCAGAAAATGGAGGAAGCTCGTGTCAGGCGTAAGCTGCCTGGAACCTCCCCCGTGGGCCCTCCTGCCACCAGGAACATCACGGAAGCCTGCCCCAGGCTGAAAACTGCCCTGGATTGTTTCTGCTGGGCCCACCCTCACATCTGGAACATCAGAAGACCTCAGCAGGCTCCAGTCAGTGTGAAAAAACTTGGAACTTCGCTCCTAGGCAGCAAACCTTGGACTGCAGCAGATTAACTGTGTCAGTGTAGTGAGAATGCCCCTAAAATAGAGGTAGGTGTACAGTGGATACATAGGGCCAGTAGTAAAACCTCTTCCAACTAACTGTAAGACCTTGGTGAGTCTGAAAAGAGTGTGTGTGATCACCTCCTATACATAGAAAACATCAGGCAGAGTGAAAATGACAAAACAAAATGCAGTCTCATACATATAGTTCATCAGAAGCAAATACAGGAGACATTGAAATAGAGGACCCCAAAAGTAACACACTGGGAATCTCTGAAAAGATAGCAAGTGAAATAAAAAAAAAAAGAACTCCATCAGGCTATAGAGGAAATCAAATTAGAAGCACTCTCCCATGTAAAGATAGAAATAACAACCTTAGTAAAGGAGTTGTTGAATGCAGCTAAAAAAGAAATAGAGAAAAAAGTACATGAGCATGGGAAACTGATTGAAATCTTGAATTAACAATATAGAAAACAAGCAGAATTCATGAAACAAACTCAAAGAGACATCCAAGAAACAAAAAATTCTATTGAAAGCATACAAAACTGCCTAAAGGAAGCTGAGGATAGGATTTTGGACCTTGAGGACTGGATAGTAATTAGTGATCAGGAAAAGATAGAACTTTTAAAAATAACAAATAAGCATGAAGTGACAATCCAACAGCTTCATGATGATGCCAAGAGCAACAATGTAAGAATAATGGGCATTAGTGAAGATACAGGAGTCCAGGCAAATGACATATGTAAAGTATTTACAGAAATAATAGCAGAAAATTTACCAAACATGGGGAAAGAATCTGACATGCAGATAAGTGAGGCATATAAGACACCAAACAGACATAATATTTAAGATCTCAGACATACAGCATAAAAACAGAATACTAAAAGCTGTCAGA
>PVLA01003465.1:0-100000 GCA_004027455.1 Hydrochoerus hydrochaeris
CAACAAATAATTAAATGTTTAGGCTGAGTATGAACAGAGCTTCATCATAGGCTTTCTCTTAAGTTTTTAGATTTTATACCTGACTTCTCCCAGGGAAACTTATAGTTGTGGCTTTTGATATGTTGGAATTTATGGTTCTGGATAGTATCTAGATAAAGATATCCACAGGGTATCTATCTTTAAATCTGAAGTTCAAGAGTTAGACTATAAAATGTCATGGTAGAAGCGATAGCTGAATTTGTATGAGTAGATGACTTCAAAATAGGTGTATATATGAAAAGACAGGATGATCAATAACAGGCCATAAGGAAAAGCAACAGGTGAGAAGATGCAAAAAATACAAAACCAAACCAAACCACAGAACACGGTGAAAGATAAAACAAAAACGAAAGCATGATTGGTAGTATGATAGAAACCCAGGAAAGGAAGTTTTCTGACAGCAGGAAGTGATGATTACTGTCAGACTTCCAAGTGTCTCCCAAATTAGGTAATAAAACGAGCTCACTGTTTGGATTTGAAAAATTGCAAACACTTTGAAAATCTTAGGAAACATGTTTCAAAAGTTTCTCTTATGAGGACAAAGGGATATTTTCTCTAAATTACTGTTCCACATAACTGATCTATGAAAATGGCTGAGGCACGTTCCAGCCACTGCATTTTTCTGTTTCTGAATGTAGAGCCTTACAACTTCCGATCAGCCATGGTGGCCTCTGGGAGGGCTGTTGTGTAGTGACAGTGGCAGCGTCCACTGTCACCCGAGGTCATCTTGCTCCTCTTGAATCCAGTGCCCAAGACATGGAAAATACTTATTTATTCAATAAATACTTACAAAACATTGACTCAAGACTGAGTATTGGAACATGAAAATAATTAAGGCTGATGTGAGTTTCTCTTAGACTATCAAAGAGACAGGCAGAAGCGCATTAGGAACTGACTTTTCATCATATAACACAGACCACACTGAGAAAAGCAAAGATGTATTACTAACAAGTGATATGTGTATTAGTTCAGCAACTTAAGTTTTTTAAGGACTGAAATACTATGTTTTGCTTTTCTGTAATTAAATACAAATACTTGGAAGTATTGTCTTCCATAAAAAAATACTTATTTATTCAAAGAATCCCATTGAAAGACAGGGTCTTTTACTGCAGTTCAGTGCCTGACCCAGATCTTTTCTGTTGCAGTGAATAGATGCTAAATTGTTATTTATTTATGACTATATACAATAGATAGTGGCTTGATAATAAGTATGTAATCTTATAAACATTATATTTTCTGACCCAATAATATTATTTTGAGAAAAACTTCTAAAGAAATACTTTAAAAAAATAAAAATCAACATGAATACATATATTTTATGCCAAGATTACTTGATAACATTAAGGTATAAGCATTATGTATTAAATAAAGGTGCTATGAACTACTGTAAATTTATCATTACCATTTTAATTATCATAGATTTAGATATTAGTACTAGTATAGAACATAATAATTATAATCATGTAAGATGCCAAGATTAAAGAACAACTGCAATAATAAGTTTCATGGTTTTAAGTTAAAGGGTCAATTGTAGATGAAATAAAAATTATAAAAGTGAACTAAAATGACTTTATGCCAATAAATTAATGAGAGAGATTCTTCCCTGTATGTATGAGTGGGCACATATGTGGAAACTTGCCCAAGAATAGAGTTGGTTTGAATAGAATTTAATTAGAATTGCTTAACCAAGGAAATTCTTCCATGGAGAATTACACCTAGTAGTTCTTATGCCAGAAATTCTAATAATGTTAAGATATTGGCTCCTTGCCAAATAATATACTTAAATTGAGATGGAGGTACTTTCCTCACAACTTCCTACATTGATTAACTAGCACATCAGAATGAAAAAGGGACCTTTCACAGTAACAAAGAAGGAAAATCAAAACAAATGAGATGTGTGTGTGTGTGTGTGTGTGTGTGTGTGTGTGTGTGTGCTAGTGATCGTTAAGCATAAAATGTTCAGGAAAATGGGAATTATTAAAGATATTCCATCAAAGCTGAGGACTGGTGTTTCAATTTTTGCAAACCAAAAATTAAGATGATTTGTTACTTTAATGTATGTATGGGACATCCCTTGTATGCTAAACACTATATTGGGCCTTTCCCAAGTGTTGTCTCCATTAATCCTTGCAACAGTTTCAGCCATTTATTCAACAGATAACCATAAGATGACGATGATGATGATGATATGATGATGATGATGATTATAGATTAAAAACTGAATCTCAGAAACATTAGGCAACATACTCAATGTAAGCAAAACTGTATGTAAGTATTTGGACTCATATTTGCCTGATACCAAAGTGCTCTCTGTTGGTTTACCTTGACTTCAGAAGAATGGTAGGGCTTCGTTTTCCTTTGTTTCATAATTTTGCTGGAATGGGACCCTCTTAGGTCTCCTTTGAAGAGTTTGTTGTGAACTATGAGCAGGATCAGCACTTATAGAATCCATCGCAGCAGTCAAGTGAAGGTCACCCTGAGGATGTTCCTAGTCAATGATTGAACATAGATAAAAGGACTTAGCAGTTCTGTCCAATACTTTCACCCTCCCTTGGTCAATATTTGCTCCAGTGTTGCCCATGAGTTGACTAAGTGAGATCCACAGGCAGATTTATCATGCAGTTCTAGAAAGCAAGAAAAACAGGGAAAAGACTAGCTTGAGAAGCTAGAGGAGGCACGCGTCTAACTAATGAAGCCCATGAAAAGAAGCAGGAGATGAACTTTTATGACTTTGCTGGGGTCAGCCAAGGGCTGATAGTTTTTCATTGGTTCATGCCTATAGTATGTATTAAAACTTCATTTGTGAGTACATGTGTGTAGTGCATAATGCTTGTATTCCTTGTGGGAAGTTAGTGCATGTACATAACACACCTTAATTCCTTTTCCATTCTCTTTTCTTTCCTTCCCTCTCTCTCTCTGCCCCCATCTCTTGATCCTTTTTCTTTTTCTTTCATACATGATTGCAGTCCATAATATTTACAATCCTTATGTGGAGTTGGTCCATGTAGATGGCATATCCCAATTCCTTTTTTAAAACATCCCCACTCTTTTCCTTCCCCCATCTCTTGATTTGCTTCCCTTTTGACAATCACAATTTTCTCTCATATTTGATTGTATTTCCTCTGCCAAAATGGATGAGCGGCCATTCTCACTGTGGGAGATTCCCTGGCATTCCCTTCCCACCTCAGGGAGCAGCTACAGTACGTCTGGTCCTTGCTGTAAGAGTAGGGGCTTAAGGAGAGGCTCCATTCCATGTATTATTAGCCAGGGAAGGCAGAGGGAAATGATAAAGGATGGAGAAAAATAAATGTTTCCATCTTCAGTGAAGAGCAGTGAGTAGCATCTTCATGGCTTAAGACCCAGGAATCTACGTCATATCTCTTAGTGTTCCTGTCCTATTTCAATATCAACTGAGTCTTTAGGAGATCTGCATCATGGATTGTGGAATCCCCTGCTCAAGTCTACAGATGTCCCTTGTTGTTTTTGCAGGTATCAGATCTGTACTGGTAAAAGATTTTCCATGTTTTTCCTATTGATGTCTATCTGATGCTAATAAGTGCACAGCATGAAAGATTTTTAATTATTTATTTAAAAATGCAAGTTATATAAACACATCTTTATTAATAGAATCACTCTTTATGAACCTATTACTAGATTTTGTTTTTGTCATATTACTACAGTAAACATGAAGCAAGAAGACAAACACAAATTAATAAGCCTAACAATTTGGCTGTAAAGTAGTAGAAGTCTAGTTTAAATACTGTAACATCTTGTATTGATATAACTGCATATAAGTGGATAAGAAATGATCAAACTAAAAAACCGCAACATAATTCTTGTTAGTGACACGGATATAAAAAGGAAGGGGACCATTAAAATAAGAAACGCTTATTAATCAAGTAATTTATATTGATTTTAATGTTTCAAACAGTTGATAATATTAACCCACTGAATCCTCAGAACAATCATATTTATTATATAGGTGAGTAATGCAAGAGACAGTTTAGTAAGTAACCTTGATTAGAAACCGTACTACAACAATCCATAAACAAATCCGGTAATAACAGATCCATGCTTTTAAATAAATAAGTAGCACTCATTTGAGCTGGTGTCTCATTGGTTAAATGAATGAGGAAACAAATACAACATGGATAAATGAAAGGCAGTGGGCATATTTGTGAGAATTAGCAGCACTTTGGGAATAGAGTTGCATTAATGCATTTATAAATCATGTAGAAAAAGATAAGAATGTAATCATGGTAAATTAAATATACATTCTAAAGATTAAACCTGGATTAATTCAGAAATACATTTTCATGTTGTATATTTTAAAACAAATAGAAGTACAAACTATTCTTCCAACGGAAAACAAATATGTAATATTTAAAGCCACCACCCAGAATTATTTAAAACAATTAGCTAGAAACAATGTGAAAAGGTAACAGGCAAGCAGAAACATGAGAAATGTTTGCTCTTGAAATGTTTCTGCATCAAGAAAGAACTGCAGGTTCAGCACCTTCTTTTTTTTTTTTTTTTTGGTCCTAGAGTCACTCCGCCACCAGTCTACACTGACAATGGAAACCACAGGTCTGCTTGCTCTAGGTGGCAGGTGATAGAGCCCAGGTCCGGAAGATAGCTGAGTATTTAAGGGGACAATTCCAGATGCAAGGGATCCTTGATAAGGGTGAGACCCAAAATGGGAGTTTAAACCCTGCTCTAGTCACTTGCAGAATGGTAAACTGTGAACCAGTGTGGGAGAACCAAGGAATCCTGACAGTGAAGAGGGAAACTACAAGGGCTTTTATGCTTCAAAAATAGGACGGCCTCCAGGAAGATTGACAGTTTGTTGTGCCTTTGATTGCTTGATTGCTCACATTTGCAGTTGCAAACAGAAACCTTACTGCTTTGAATATCTGTGATCAGAGCTTACAGTTGGCAAAGTACCTGGAAAGTTAGTGAGGCACAGGAACAAGAAAATCACACAGAAAGAAAAGTAACATATACATTACTTAGCTTGATTGTGGAAGTCATTTCACAATGTGTATGTACATCTCAGCATCATGTTGTATACGTGTGTGTGTGTGTGTGTGTGTGTGTGTTGATTCTGGGCATTGAACCCAGGGTCATTGCAATGAACTACATTTATTTGTTATTTGTTTGGTTTTTTTGTTTGTTTTGAGACTAGTTTTTGCTAAGGCACTAAATTGTTAAGGTTGGCCTTGAACTTGCAATTGTCCTATCTCAGCTTGCTTGAGTGATGGATTTACAGGCATGAACCTCCACACCTGGCTACAATGTATGTCTTCAATGCATGCATCTTTGAGAGTCAGTTAAATGTCTCAACAAAGCTGATAAAAAAAGATTGAAGGCAATCTATATTAGTTATCTGTGCCAATTTAAAAGTCATGAGAAACTTATTCACTTTAAAGACATCCTTATTTTCCCATGGATCCAAGGGCTAGAGGTTCAACTTTAATTTCGCTAGGGAAAAGCAAGGAGCTGGCAAGGTGATACTTTCTACAGATTCTTGAGACGATGGTGTCCTTGCTTCTTCCAGCTTTTGTGTATCCATTTTCCTACTAAAGTTTCCAAATTCCCTTTCTAATTTAAACTTTGTTTTCTCTGCCTACTGTGCAGCTGGCTGTTCATTTCACTCTTGGGAGAGTTTCAGTCTTTCTTGGATTCTGTGTCATTTTCTTTTTATGGATATGGCTTTCATTCTGCAATAGTTCATCCTAAATGAGTTTTAGATACAAAGAGGATAAATTTAGGAGCTTTTATGTTTCTGCAGTGTTATTTTTACCTTCACATTTATTTGTAGTTTGGCTGGGTGGGAAATCGAGGGTCAAATTCATTCAGTCTTCTATTTGTGAAGACGTTGCCCTTAGGACTCCATCTTTCTTTGGTTTTCAGTGTGGTTGATGAAAAGTCAAATGTGTCCTACCATGAATGACCCTTCTCTGTTATGAGTTTTCTACTAGATCGACTTTGGTGGTTACCTGTTTCCTCCACAATCAACTCCACACACCAAGCCTCTCCTTGTTTGTACTCCAGCCTTCTCTCCACATATTCTCAGAGTTTTCTCTGTGTATGATAACAGAACACTGCCCCACTACCCTATCCTAGAAATTCATGAAAATGTGTTTCATTTATAGAAACCTATTATGCTTTAAGCAGTGCCTTGTGTTATATGTACATTAGAAGCTGGATTCTTAGTCATTGTCATAGGCTTTTGGGAGGTGGAAAAAAGCATAATATAGTATGTTTTAACTGTTGTCTTCACCAATAAACAATACTGTTGCTATCTACAGATCGTCAATAAAGGAAACATCACATATCCTTGAACCACATGGATACAATTAAAACTTATGATTAACAGGGTGGGAGAATGAAATAAGGAAAATGAGATTATCATTGGTAATACTTTCTTAAAAGATAACAATGTAAAATCAAACCACATCTAAAACCCTAATTTCATAAGAATATCAGGTTTTTTTTCAGTTAATGAGAAAGCAAACAAACTTCTACAATCATTACTCCTTGACTATAATTTTATATTCTCATACTACTCAAGATCTCCTTAGGTTGTAAGGATGAGCTTATATAAATAAGTGAATTTTTTTGTCTTTTTTTGAGACAGGGTCTCACTATATAATTCAGGCTGGACTTGAGCTCACCTTGTAGCCCAGGCTGGTCTCAAATTTGCAGTGATCCTCCTGCCTTATCCTCCCGAGTGCTGAGATTACAGGTGTGTGCCACCACACCTGGAAAGAAATGAAATTTTCAAAAAAAGTCTTTATAGTGTATTAGTAAATGCAAAAGAAGGCTAAATGGGCTAGAAGACTAGAAATCATCAGAGCAGCTCCAAAAGACCTAAGCAGAAATTGTTTACCAATCTTTACGGGCAGGAAATGGGGATTATTGATTCCCATTTACTCTATTCATTCCAAATTCTTGAAGAAAGCTACTGATATCCTCAACATTTGTTAGGGTAGGGCTACATAATGTAAGCAGAGCCAAGCATCAAAAAATTTGGTGGGTATAAAATAGAAATGCTTGTTTGTGTGGTAAGTAGTCTCTAACTTGACTCAGACAAACAAGATTTCAGGGTACAATGTCATAGTGAAACTCATTAGCCACTGGACCCGGAGGTCATAGACATTCCTCTAAAATAACATTTCCTAGCAGCTGTTGCTAAGAACAAAAATTTAAGTTGTACTATTCTCATACATTGATATCCCTTTCAAATAAACATACAAAACACAATAGACTTAAAAGAAAAAAGAAAAGAAGAAAATCTGTGGACCAATGAAGGTGATGAATAAATGATTAACTGTATACAAGTTTTTTCAAATAAGTCAGTTGACTCTAAGAGTCAATTTATGTAGCTTTCCACTTACAAATTAATGTACAGTTTTAAGTTAGAGATTATGACTCTCATGCTTAAATTAACAGAAGTGTGTAACAAAAGATAGTATCAGAAAATTGCCTCATTTTATAGGCAAGAAAACAATCTTGGAGAAGATAAATGGTTTTCTAAATTTAAAAAGTTTTCAATTTTAAGAGGAAGACTCCAATCCAGACCCCATGACCCTAAAGTCAGGGCTATTTGAACTAGTTTCTAAAATGGTATTTCAGTGTTCCAAGAAGCCTTCATTCCATTGGTTTTTAGCATCTTTTGGTAATATTAATTGGGATTATTTTACTGGAAACACTTTCTGCTGTGATCTGTAAAAAAAATGATTTTTTTCAACAAACTGATTCTCTTTTATTTTAGGATTAGTATTGGACTGGAAATGTGGAAGCTGTCAGGGATATCATTTTATTTATCTTCAAACGTTTACTAAAACTATTTTGAGAAAATTTTTCTTTGATATTTTAATGAATAATTATTCAAAATTTTTTTCTTATGACTTCTGAATAGTTGGATTTGAATAAAGTATCTGTAATTATTTTGTTATTAAAATTTTAATCTAACTGTTTATTTGAGAAGCAAGTTAGAACTGACTTTCAATATCTGGGAATATAAAACTAAATAATGCATGGCATTTATTTTGAGAAATTCAGAGTAAAACTAGAAGAAAGAAATTAAATATTTATAATACATTATAATAAATAGTAGAGAATGGAGAAGGATCAGAGTGTTATAAAAACATACGGTTCTTGTCCCAAGGAGTGCCTATATATGAAAGATCATAGTTCCCCTACTCAAGGGTTTCACAATTCAGAGCTTCAATATTTTTTAATAGCCAATGGGACAAATTCCTTAAGGGACTACAGTTTGTATGATTATTTAACAAAAATAATGATTAAAAAAATTTGACTTTACTAGTTTTTTTTCAAGTAAGAAACCAGAAACCAAAATAATCAGATATAATTTCCTCCTATTTCTAATATGGCAATAAAGATAACAATGGAGAACAGAATGTTGCAGATTTTATGAAAAAAAAAGCAGGCAATGCTATGCAAATTTAGAGGTGGGACACATTTTTTCTAAATAGAAAGATTAGAACTGGGGATATAGCTCAGTGGCACAGTGCCTGCCTGGCAAGCATAAGGTCCTGAGTTCAACCCCTGGTACCAAAGTAAATAAATCAATAAATAAATATTGAAGAGTAGAATCCATAGCAAACCTGATAGTTTAGCTTAGTATGACTAAAATGGGAGAAACTGATCAAGTGGTAAACATTAAGGAAATTACTTTAAAAAATGAATGTTATCAGCATGCTTAGTTTTTTTTAAGTTATGGAGATATTGGTTCTATCTGCTTACAGCATCAAGAAAAGTGATATAAAGTAAGGTCTAAAACAAACTTGAAAGCAAACTAGTCATTAAAAAGCAAGGTACTGATTCACCAGTCTACCCAGTAACCAACAAAGGAACCAACAAAGGTGTTTGAACTAAAAACTAATAAGATTTTTCTTGTGTTTCAGAAAAATTAAACCACTAGTCTCAATGCAGCTTGGAAGTGAGAAATCCTTGAGGGTAAAGAGATCAGTTAGAAAATTGTCCCAGCAGCCTAGGGACTGAAGACCTGAGTAAGCCAATGGAAGAGATTGCTAGGAAACGTTACACAAAATATGACATTGTTTTTACATAAAATATATGTACCTTATATATTCTGTAGATATTAATGGGTATTTTACACACACACATATGTAAAAACACACATGATAAATGTTTTAGTAAAATAAAACATATCTTCTCTGGGAAAGTTACCCAAATTGTCACACATTTTAGAAAAAATGTAGAAGAGATCTAAATGGATCAATGTGATCCATTTAACTTGTCTTTATAAGTAAGGATTTGATGGGAATGAGAAATGGGAAGATGAATTAAAAAAAACACATAAACTGAGTAAGGTGTGAGGAGAAGGTATCCAAGGAAGAATTATTTATCAAAGAGACCTAATTGAGGAGGGATGCTAAGGAGATGACTTAGGATACTAATGAAAGATTTCTGGGGGAAAGGAGAGTATTTCTTCTTCCTAACTGTGAACCCACTTGTCAAAGTCTCTGTACATCAGTTTTTTCCATTTTTTAAGATGGGTGTAATATTATCTACTGGCTGTTGGTAGTGGCTGAGAAAATGAGTATCATATCATAACCTTTACTACGCTTTATTAAATATTGCTTGAATGGTTTGGAAGTAGACAGTGATGGAAAATGCCATCTAAATGGCAGAGGACAGAGACTTGCAGCGGACAGAATAAATTAAAAGAAAGGGAAGGCACCACATGCCATCCACAGGACATAGCCAGATTCCCAGCGCATAGGCAAAGATCATTACTTTCCTAAATAGAAATAAATATAAGGGGTTCGTAGCTAACCATATAAATTCCTTTGGTATGTGATGTTTGAAAGTTAAATGACCCCAGTTTAAATTCAACAGGAGAAAAATAGCATTAGGACTCTTCAAATGAACAACTGAATCAATTTATTTATGTCTAAATTAGGGAGCCATAATTCGATCCTATTGGGTTCACCAGTTAATGAGATGTTTTGTCTTAGTGAGTTTCCCCATACAGCATGTTTTTAAGTTTAAATTAAGTGAGAAAACAAAGTTGCCATGGCTTTCTGAGATTTTGCCCAGAAGCAAATTCCTTTAAACGCTGCATTCCTTTGCTAGCACTGCTTTAATGATGCTCTTTTATGAAAATGTCCATGAATATTAAAATTAAGACAATGCATATTTATATGCATAAAAACTGGCTTAAAAAGACAAAAAAAAATTAAGTCCAGTACACAGAATACTTACCTGTCCCTCTTTCTCCCATGACATTTTCTATACAACTTGAAGAAGGTTTCTCATCTGCTGTGTTCCCTGTGGCAATGTAGCTGCATCTCACAAGAGTAAACTCTGCTTAGGTTTTCCACACAATTATAAGAGAATCACGCTTAACTCTTCAAGAATGAGTTCAGGAACAGAACTGACCTGTCCCTGGCTAAGTAGTGCTCTGAGGGCAAAACAATTGTACGTGATCATCACAAACAAACAAGCACACACAGAATGATTTAAGTCATTAGTAACCATGTTGTAAGAAAAATGTCTCCATTCTTGTGGTTTTAACTGAGATATGCAAATCAGAAGTTTTTCTTATTATAAATAGTAGGAATAGATCTATATATCTTAAGAGAATATAGCACAGATGTGTCTGACTGAGTAAAGCCAGAGCATGAGAAATCAACAGAAAAACTTCAAAATCCACTCACCCCAGAGAACATACCAAAAAAACAATGGCTTGTGGGAAAGTTTCTAGAAATACTTCAATCACTCTGTCTCTGAAGTTACCTCTGTTTATTTGACTCTGTGTTTCAGTGATCAGGAAGATGCAAGACCTTATCTTCATAAGTCCCTTTTAACATAATTAAAAGATGTTTCTTATGATGTACCATCTTGATCTCTGAAAGGGTAAAGGGCTGTGCTTTGTCCTTTCTTCTTGGCTACTCTGATGAATTGACTTGGTAGAAAAATAAAGCTACAGTTTAACCTCTTGAATTGTTTGTACATCTACAAAATAAGGCTATGATCACTTACTTCATCAAATGTGAAAATTAATATATATATATATATATATATATAAAGTATTTGTTGAAATTTTGAGGACAAAATAAATACTCAAAATGATTTGAACAAATTATGTTTCTCATCATAAAAAGTTTTATATCCATAGAAGTTATGGTTGAGATAAAAAAAGTTTGCTTTTCTTTAAAAAGTTCAGGGGAAGAAATATAAAATATTGTAAAGAATATCTTTGTTGTCCAAAGATTAGGAATTTGATTTAAAAATAAAAATTATCAAGTAAAATTTATTTGATAGTTTTGAATTCATGTACTCTAAGAGAAAATTTGGCTATTACTATGTCTTATCATTTCTGGAACATGTTTGAATTTGGTTAGTTTAACTAGGGCTTTACCAGAACAATTGACTTTAAGACCATATTTCTACCAGGACATTTTATATTTAATGATGTTTGTTAGCTCCTAGATAGAGAAAAAGAAGTTTCTATCATATTCTGTACAATAATAGGTTCAGTTTTAGTGTTAAGGTTTCAACGGATCAGGATGTCCCACAAAGCCTCATGTACTTATAGCTGGGCTTTGGGGGAGGTAACTGGATCAAGAGGTCACTACTCACCAATGGAGTAGTCTACTGATGAGTTAATAGCTAAATGTTCTACGAGAAGGTGGAACCTGTAGGAAGAGGCAGGTTCCTGGGGGTGTGGCCTGAAAAGATATATCTCTTTCCTTGGGTCCTCCCATATTTTCTGCCTCCTGGCTGCAGTGAGATAAGCAGCTTTATCTGTACTATACCCCTCTGCTTTCGTGTCTTGGAGCCAGTGGAGTATGAACTGAAACCTTTACAAACTGTAAGCTAAAATACACCTTTTCTCCTTTAATTTGTGGGTGTTTGTATTGTGTTTTAGTGATGAGAAAGTGATTAAGATATATAGTGAAAACATAAAAGCCAAATAGGCTTATTTTCTTCATTAATAGTGATTTTGACTAGATTTGACAGGAAAAAATAGTAACTTGATCTAATGGGGCTATGGGTTAATAAAACTTGTGTGCATACAACATTTTGAGTAATTATCCAACAGGTATCACATCTCCATAGATGAGGAGATTGGAAATTTCGCAGCCCATGTTTCAGTCCTCAGTCTTGGACAAGCCTGTAGGTCTCGGGTATAAAAGGGAATCACTGATCATAAGGCTTCTCCAAGTAGTGGGATGCAGACCTGGAGAAATTCATGAGGAAAAAGTGTAATTCAGGGACAGTGAAATCTCCTAAGTGTCATAAGGTTTATTTGGAGACGCATGAGAGATTTTAGCATAAAAAATTGGAAAGTTTAGGGAATGACTGAAAATTCAGAGAAAGAGAGAATGACCTTCAGCTCTTACTATAATGTCCAATCATATTTTTTGGGGGAGTCATAAACTGGTGTCAGAATAGTTTCTCTGACCCATTTGGCTCACATCTTGACATGAATGGTATAAGTCAGTGTCCTGAAAAAGAAAACAGTTAGCAGTATTATTTATACACCAAACTATTCTTAACCTCCAACACCAGTAAGATAGACTATACTAACATAGAAAAGTATAATAATTCTAACATAGGAAGGCAAATTTGGCAGTCTTTGTTTTGTATTAACAGCTAAACTTCAAGCAATGAATTAGGTATTAACATATAATTGCTTCTTTTCTCACAGTATGTACAACCTGGTACAGGATAAAGGAAAATAAACTGAAAATTTTAATGAAGTTTTACATACTGCAGAATAGGAAATATGAGTTCTTTGTAAAGTGTTAAGCAATAGCTAGGAGAGGTAATGATCTCATTTATTTTAGTAAGATCACTATTCCTAGAAATAAAGTCAATATGGTTCTTATATGTTGACTTTTTTAAATTTTATTTTTGCATTTAATTTGCTAGTATTTTATCTAGTGTTTTAACATGTCTGTTTATGAAGAAAATGAACTAAAATTTTTATTTATTGTGATGACTTTATCAGATTTTAGTATTTAATTGTTGCTGGCCTCATAAAATAAGTTGAGAAAATTACCTGTTTTAAGAGTGTGCATACTTATAATCCCAGCACTTAGGAGGTTAAGGTAGAAAGATTGTTGTGAGTTGAAGACCACAGTAGGTTACAAAGTGAACTCAAGTTCTGCCTTACGGCACAGCAAGACCCTGTCTCAAAATGACCCCCAAAAAATAATGTCATGGTTTATGTCTGTGGCCCCCAGGCCTCATGTGTTTGCATTGTGTATTTGTGATTGGCTCATTGCCTAGTGCTTGGATTGGTAGTGTGAGTGCTACAGCCGCCTAGAGGTGGATCCAGGATGTGATGTAATGGCAGGAAGAAGGCATGTCTCTCTCTCTTGCCAGTTTCCTCTTTGCTATTTGCAGCCACCATGAACTGCGGCCCCGCCATGCCCTCTGCCTTGGAGCCAACTGATTATGGACTGGAACCTCCAAAAACTGTAAGAAAGAAACCTTTCCTTTCCCAACTTTGGGCATCAGATATTTTGTCTCAGTGAGTAAAAAGTAACTAAGACAGAATTTGGTACCAGGAGTGTCTGTAGTCTGTTGAATGTTGAAGTTATATCTTGCTTACATTTAGCAAAAGTTAGTACTGAAGTCAACTGCACCTGAGGATTTCCTTAAGGAATATTTTAAGTTACAGATTTAGTTTAATAGTTTCATTAGTAGACATATATAGGGAATCTAGATTTTTATTACAAAATTTATTTGAGGATATAAAGGAGTTTTATGTGGGAAACAGAGATAATGTGATTTGTTATTCATTTTTTTAAAAATCACCTTTACAATCTGATAAACTTATTGGAAACCCCAAAGTGACAGGAAACCACATATGAAGTTTGGCAGTGGTTAAGTGAAAAATTACACTTACTTAGGGCAACTGATTTTGGGGAACATAAAGTGATATAGAGAAAGGGGCAAGAGTTTGTAAAGAAGTTGAGGGAAAAGAATGATTGTAAATAAAACCTAGATTTTAATTTGTACAACAAAAGAGCATAGTAGAAGTGACATAAAATATGAAGAAAAGTAGCTTATACAAGAAATGTACTGAAGCAACCAGCTCACTGCTCTGGTAAGTGACTGTGGCCTGACAAGCTGCAGCTGCCCCAGGACGAGAACCACAGGCGTCTCCTGAGATCCACGCCATGTTGGAACTTAGGGCACCGGGAAACCAAGCAACCAGCCCGCCTCCCTGGTAAGTGGCTGTGGCCTGACAAGCTGAAGCTGTTGCAGGGTGAGAACCACCAACATCTCTGAGATCTGTGCCATGTTGGAACGTAGGGCGCCGGGAAACCTAGCAACTAGCTTGTTGCCCTGATAAGTGGCTGTGAGCCTAAGGCAAACATCCCATCACCCCCCCTTAATAAATGGGAGCCAGAGGTCTAAGCAGCTCTTGGGAGGTTGATCATATGCAGTGAAGCAAATAGGGGGGATTTCCTTCTACCATCTCTTTAAAGGCAAATATTTTTATCACTGTTTTGCTTTGTGCCAATTAATTGTACTGCTCTATTCAATATTCTGTTTTTATAAGTTCTACAATGTTCCGTATTTGGTTTGATTTTGCTTTATCTGATCGAAAGAACAACTATTGTGATGATAATGAGATATACTATGGTACCTAATAGTGTTATCCTGGTACCCTGCTGTGAAGTCCTGTACCAATTCCACTGCACTGTCTCAATTGGCTTTGTTCTGTCTTGTTCTGTTGTATTTTACTACCTTCAAAATAATCTTTTAAAAAAAGCGATAACAAAGTAACAAAATACCTCCAGAAACTCCCAACTCCACCAAAGCTGATCCATGGAGAATGGATGAAGAGAAACTCAAAAACAAAGCAACAGAATTATATAAGGTGATTAAAAAGTAAGTAACAACAAAACAGATCAGTAAGGTACTGAGCAAGCTGAAACATGGTATAACTAAACAGATAATGGACTTAAAATGCAAAAGGAGGAAAAGAAAGTGCTCTAAAGAATATAACTACATGTATGTTTAAGTGTGTAGGATTGATGACCATGTTACTAAGGTTTGTTGGATTGTTGAACAGAGCTGTTGCAGCCTCACTGTTTGAATGTCCACTTTGTATGCTTTAATTTTGTAACTTCAACAACTATATCTAAGAAGACTATGTAATTTATCAACTAGTGATTTCTTACTGTTTATTTTTTTTGAAATTCTGTATTGTTTCTACCCTTTTTTCTGTTTTGCTTTTTTTTCCCCTTTAAACAAAATTTAAAAAAAAAAGAAATGTACTGACCTTGGGATATGACTTAACCACTAAAAGGGATGAAACCCTGTCATTCACCACAACATGGGTGAAACTGGAAGACTATATTAGTTAGCTTTCTTGTTGGTTAGATACAAATACTAGTCACCTACAATTTAAATGAGGAGAGGGTTATTTTGGCTGAAGTTTGAGAGGACTCAGCTGATGATTGTTTGGCCCCAAATGCAGAAATGGCAATGACAGAGGAACATGGCAGGGGAAAGTTGCTACGGTGGAGAAGGGAAGAACCAGGGTCAGGAATACACTCTCATTAAGCAGGGGCATTTCACATGACATTCAACCTCTTGAGTGTATAAATAAGCATGTCGCAGCTGTTGGAGCCCCTCTCATCTCTCCCTCTCTCTTCCTCTTTCTTCTTCCTTCTTTTCCATCAGGAGAGAGGGCTCCATTAGTTCTCAGTTTTCAGAAAGAAAGAAAGAAAGAAAGAAAGAAAGAAAGAAAGAAAGAAAGAAAGAAAGAAAGAGAAAGAAAGAAAGAAAGAAAGAGAGAAAGAAAGAAAGAGAAAGAAAGAGAGAAAGAAAGAAAGAAAGAAAGAAAGAAAGAAAGAAAGAAAGAAAGAAAGAAAGAATACACCCTTCTAGGTCACACACCTCAGTAACTGCTTCAGACCAGGACTCACCTTATAACAGCAAATTAAAACTATGAACTCACTACTGATGAGTGTAGCATCCCCAAGATCAAATCGCCTTTCAAAAGCCTCATCTCTAAACATCTGAGACTTTTACATAATATTCATAATCTATAACATACTACTCCTGGCCCCCAAAAGACTCGTGTCCATCTCGTCATGTAAAACACATTTAGTCTATCTTTAAGAATCACCGAAAAATGGAGTCCCCAAAGTCTTAAAAGTTCCAGCCTTACTGAAAAGTTCAAACACAAAGTCTCCTCTGAGACTGAAGGCAAACTCTAGCTGTGAGACCCTATAAAAATAAAAAAGAGAGCTAAATAATTCTAGTACACAATGGCACAAAGTTAACATTACCATTCTAAAAAAACAGAGAATATGGGAATAGAAAGGAATCAGACCAAAACAAGAATGAAAGCCAGCAGGGAAAACATTAAATCCTGTAACTCCGTGATTAGCATTTTGAGCGCATGGTGGCAAAGGGCTTGGACAGCTTCTCTGGCACTGCCAGTTGCAGGCCAAATGGTCTGTGTCTTGGGCAGGACCCACTAGTTGCCTGGATGTTCCCTGATAGACATTCCACATCCCTACATCTCTAACTTCCTGGGGTCTCCGCTGTACTTTTGGCTTCATTCTTACAGATTCACTCATTGCCCTTTCCATCATCTCCCTGCTCTTAGATCTACAGCCTCTTCCTTTCTGGTGAAAGTGCAAACTTTACACATCTGCATTTTGCTCCTGATTTTCACTGTAGGTATGGCTAGATATGGTACAGACAGCAAGGTACCCAAGCCACAGCCTGAATATTGGCAGTTTTCTTTGGTAGATTAATTAGTCTGCCACCTTTAAATTTAGCCTCACACAAAACCTTGTACTTGCCAGGTGCTTATGCCACTGAGCTCTATTCCCAGCCAAGTGCAATTTCTAATAGAATCTTCATTTCCATCAGAAACCTCATGATACCTGTCCACATTTCTGTCAGAATTCTGGTCTTCTGAGTTCTGATCAGAATCACCCCTCAAGCACTTTGGACAGCACTCTGGGCATTCTCTAGTACATTTCTCCAGAACTTTCCAAACTCCTCTGTCAAGTTCTAAAAGATTCTGAATCATGTGGTCAGGATACATTTAGCAAGGACCCTACTCCTACACTCAATTTCTAAACTAGCTAGCTGTCTTATTGTTGAAACACAATATTTAACACCCATAATTTAGAGGATGATAGGTTTATTTTGGCTCATGCTTTAAGGGATTCTGTCCATGGTTGGTTGTCTCTGAGGCAGAAATAGCAAGGCAGAAGAACATGGTGGGAGACATCTGTTCAACTCATGATAGCCAGAGAGCAAAGAGAGGAAGAGAAGGGAGAGACAGAGAAAAGGACTTGCTCATGCCTCTAGTGACACACCTCTTCAGACCAGGCCCCATCTTGTACAGCACATTCAGCCATGAACTCTTCAGTGAATGAGTTCAGTATCCCTCAAAATAAGTGCTGAAACATTTCACTAACATTTGGGATCACAGTTTAGATCACTTTCTTGTAGTATGCAGTAAAAAAAAGTCCTGGATAAGTTTATGACATTGAATGAAAAAAAAAACCCTCAGAACCATATATAATGGCATAAAAAGTAGATCAATATTTACCCCTTTTTTTTGTAAAATGTCTTTCAATTCTCAAAACTGTAAATCCCACTGAAAATAATGAAAAGACTAAACAAACAAATACCTCTGAAAATAATGAAATGACTATAAATATTTTAAAATATATCAACACCAAGAATAAAACTAGTTAAAAATATAAATGACAAGAGGAAGTAATCTGAGACAAAATGACTGAAAAGGAACTGCAGGGCCAAGGATCTAACAAGTGTCTGCCTAGCAAACAAAAGGCTGTGAGTTTGATCCCTGGTACAAAAAAGAAAATTCTATTCCATTTATATTAAAAGTAAATTGAAATGCTACCTTAGAGTTGTTTAATAAGGTCACTGACCAAGTATGCAGAAGGAAGGATCTAACACAAAACCTTGTATGTAGCAAGGTACAAATAAATGTCAGAGTTTTGTCTAGAGAAAAATAAAAAAGTAATGATCAAAGATGTTCATATAACTAAGAGAGATGATCTCCCTAGAGATGAATGTGGATTGATCTGTGTTATTGTTTGCATCTAGATGTCCCCCTAAAGCCTCATGCATTATGAAGGGGCAGACTTTTTTAGAAGTGACTGAATCTAGAGTCCGTGATTGACTCATGGCCCAGTGCTGGGATTAAGGGTATGAGTGTGACTCCTGCCCTAGGACAGGAAGTCTGCATACAAGGGACAGAAACAGGCTTGTCCTCTTTCACTCTCAGTTTTTGCTTTTACTATCTTCTGCCATCATATATGATTGTCCCTTAGCCATGTTCCACCCTGCCTTGGAGCAACTGAAACCTCTACAAACTGTGAACTAAATAAAGTTTTCCTCCTTTAACTTTGGGTGTTGAGTATTTGGTACCAGCAAGAGAAAAGGAACTAAGACAGTATGGCCAATACCAGGAGCCACAGTACTGGTTAAAATCATGAAAGCAGCATATAAAAGTTTATAAAAATATGTGATATAATCTCTTGGTAGAGTAAGAAACACTATGATAATTGACTTCTGGAAATTGTTTCAACTTTGAGGTTTCATTTTTTTCCCAATTTATATCTGCAAAGCAATTCTATTATTTCCATCCATGGAGTGTTGCATAAACCTTTTTTATGATACAGCTTTTAAGTTATGTATGTCACACATTCTCCTCCTGGCCCTATTCTAGTTCTGGCCAAGATCTTTCTAGCTAGAAATGTTTTAAATTTTATGTTTCACTTTATAAATGTGAAATGAAAACTGGTGATTTTATAAGTACTGTACATATGAGTCTAGTTGTTAAAAATAGTGGTCAAATCATTGACCCAGTAAACCTATTTTCTGACTCTTCATCATTCTCAATCCAAAATCAGTTATAGAAGAATATATGGAATAAAGAATTATAAAAGATTAATTGAGAACCACAATATGATCTATATCATAGTAAAATAATATGTAGCCATTAAAGTAACTATTAAAAAGACTGTAACAATGAGAACATTCTTTCAAATTATTTAAGCAGTGTATAAATGTTTGTGTCTACTATGGCTAAAACATTGTAAAAATGATATATATTTGGGACAGGCTCTGGAGAGGAGCTATAAAATTTTGATTCACAGAGGCAACAAAATAGTGGTTTTCAAACCACAGAGTGCAGTGGGTCACGTGAAATATTTCCTAAAAATTCACATTTCTGGGCCACTTCTAAGAGATTTGTGTCCAGTTACTTGGGAGAAAAGATCCAGGTATTATGTGATAAAATGGATTCTAGAGTGATTCTAAGTCAGGTTGAAAATTTTGGGATCCTTGTGATAAGATCATGGTTCATTTAAAGAATTGTATCTACAGCCAGTGGTGACACATGCTCAGCATGCAGCAGGCTGAGGCAGAAGGATCACCTTGTGTTTGAGGTCGGCCTGAGCTACATAGTGAGTTCAAGGTCAGCCTGAAATACATTGTAAGGACCTGAGTCAAAAACAAACAAACAAACACAAAACCAAAACCTTACAAACCAACAAAAAATAACTATAACCGTACTCCACCAATATGGTCATGTGGTTTGTCCCACAAAGACAAAATATGGAAGAAATTAGGGTTAAACTGCACTTGTTTGTGTAATCCCTCATTAAAATGTGATAGACTGAACCAGAGGAATCAAGAACATAGCTAAGGCTGAACACTCTGAGCTCTCTGGAGAGTCATTAGTGTGAATCTGTACTGAAAGCCTGCAGAGGCTGAAGTCTGATGTCTGCAGGAGCTAGCAGATGCAAAGGTTACAGCTACGAAGGGAAGACCAGCTTTAAGCCCAGGCTGACTCCCCTTTCCCTTTCCTTCCATCCCGTCTACAAGCAGACTGGACATGCTGCCCACAAAGGGTGTTGCTCTTCCCCTCCGTGTGCAGGCTCACCTGCCAATCATCTCTGACAGCGTCTCACAGCACACCTGGAAGTGTAGTTATGAGTCTCCAAGGCATCTCTTAACCCAGTCAAGTTTCCAATCATTATTAACCATCACAGGCACATTAATAATTTTTTCATTGCTTGTGCCTGTGAGCCTCTGTTTTCTCATCTGCTTAAGGGGAGATATGATCCCATTTGGTAACTTATTCCTGTAAAGTTCTCAGTATTGAGCAGGCTAAAAGTAGATTTACTACAAGCATTTACTAAGTAATGAGGACTTTATAATGATAATTTCTACCCGAGGAAGGTTAGAGTTAAATGTACTGTTGTAGATTCAGTATTCACATTGCTGGGCAAACCTACCCTTGCTACCTCCATCTTCCTCTAACCTGGTTTTTCTTTCACCTGTTGAAACTGGATCCCATCTATGAGGCAACCCCTGTCAGACTCTGCTGAGTCTTGCTAGTGTTCCTCTAATACCAGCAAGGGTACTGAGTTGCCTTGCTTGAGTCAACTCACTAGCTTTTGCCTTGAAAGGGACTTACCATCAGGAAGCATAGAACTATGGCCAGCTGGGATTTATTTATTGATTACTACCTAATCAGCTGCTGCATTTACAGCTATGACTGACACATAGAAAGTGTTTTTAAAAAGGTTAATGGTTATCAGGACACCTGAACAGGACATCAGTAGAAACCAGTCTTGGCTCTGGACCACAACACTGAAAATTCTGTCTTAGACACTTAGATTAGACTTTAAATTAGTTGGCCTATTCAGCTTCATTAGTGGCCTGAATCCCTAGCTTTTTTCTCTCATCTTTCTCCTCATCTCATGATAGGAATGAAGTTCCAGTAAGGTTTATAGCCCAATTTCATCATATCTATATTGGATTAAAATTTCTTGTAATTTGTGTTTTGATACAGATAGGACAGATACGTCAATGTCTTCACAAAACACCATCACAAACTATGCACAGAAAGCAAGAAGAAAATGACACTATGTTAGGTGCTTGGCACATGGAACTAATTTTATTTTCAAGAATCTATGTAATGTGAGAAAGCTGAAGTTCAGTGTTCATAGAAGTTTAAGTAAAGTAAACCCGAACAAGCTTCTAATTTCACATTTATCACATTGTAGTGTCTTTTTTGCCACTGTACTTTTCTTTAAAAGGTAAAAACAAATCACTTAGCAGGAAGAATTTCTAACATGATGTCAAGTTAGACAAACAGTGGCATGAAGGATTTTTGTTGTTGCTTGTGTAGTTCTTGTTTTTCTAGAACTGCTGCTCTTTATGATGTGGTTATTACATTGTTTTAGATTTTGGACAAGGCCAAAAATAATGAAAGAAAGATGAGAGATGAAGTTTTAAGTGGAGAAACTGTACACAAATTCCTGACACAAAATTAATGTGCAGAGCAAATGGAAGGCTAAGTAAAAATGATTAATTGCTCATTAAAATTTACCTTGGTATTAAAGTATGTCAAGGGCATATAGTTCTGAAAGGCTATCAGACAGGACTAAGAGTGTGAGAAAAATAAGAAACAGTTCTGAGGTCATTTTTTTTTGTTTTGTTCTATGAACTTAATAGCATAGGAACCATTGCATAATGACTGACATGATGATATAGATCAAAAAGGAACAATACAGCAATGCAAACTAAGAAACTGGTATTAGTTTGACTGAGGAGAGTAATAATGAATAAGAAAGGTCATGGCATGAGTTTTCCTTTTATTTAAGAGCTTTAAAAGAGTTTTAAATAGAAATTAAATTGCAGTTTGTGTTCAAATTTATCAGTACATTTTCCAATAAAATACTCACAAAGACAGTTGAAGATAACACTTAAAAATCATTCTGAAAACCATGGATGTATGTCAACCATTGAAAGGAGGCCCAGAAGAGTTTCCATGGACCTCCAGAAGCAGTTAAAACTGAATTGAGAAGCACAATTATGACTATATTGAATCTTTGTGAGAGAAAAAGATTGAAGGGAATTGAATATCAGTCTAGAATGCAGTTTTATCCCTCTCACCTTAGCCTGGATTTTGAAGAAAAACCAACCTAAACAGCTACAGCTTTTCCCTGGGGGTTCTGCACCACTAGAGGCAGGGTTTTTTGCTACCTACTTCATTGCTCCCATATACCTTTCCTCCACCCATTCGAGGAACAGAAACAAAAGAAATAAATCAAACGGCAGCAGTAAAGACTGATCGTGCTCTGTGTTTCTTGATGGGCTTTTCCAATTATAGGCAGAGATTTATGTGCAAACAGAGAAAAAAGGATATGGAAGTAAATAATGCTGATAATTATACAATTTTACACACTTTATTTAGTGAATAAAGTGTTAGACATATATTTGGCCTCAAATTTATCTGTTGCTTTACTGAAATTAGAGCCACTTTAATTGGTATGAAAATCAATTTTTTTATTAACTTTCTATGCCCCTAACTCTTACACTTAATTCTTCATACAGCCTGCTCTAAACTGAATCCTGTCCCCCCTCCTCCAATTTATATGTTACAGCTCTAAACCACAATATGACTGTATAAGGAGACAGGACGTATAAAGAGTTAATGAGGTGAAATGAGATGGTAAGGTGGATCCCCAGTCTGATACAGCCAGTGCTCTTAAGGAAACATGAGAAACATACAAGGACACAGAGAGAAGACAAGAAGGCAGCCAACTGCAAGCCAGGAGGGGAGCCCTCCCTAGGGACTGAACCAGCAGTATACTGACCTTGGATGTCAGGATCCAGTTGTTTAAGCCTTTCAGTCCATGGTTATGTTTGACACCCTAGCTGATATTTGTAATCTTGATAGTTATTTACATTACTTTATTGCATTATTTGTAATTTGTTTATTTGTCCTAATTCACTTCCATTTCTCTGACTTTTGATTATTCTGATGTCATCTCATTTTTTAATATTATGCATTTATAATGTAAACTACTTGGTAGTGTAAATCTCATTTAGTAGTCTTTAAAAAATGTTTACTAACTTTTTCAAGTCCATTTTTTCTTCCTAAATTATTTTAGCTAATTTTGAATGTATCTATATAATTTTGCATATTGAGATTGTGATATGTTTTTAATTAAGGAATAATTAAAACTTTTATGAAACCAATTCTTCACATGCAAGATCACACTGAAATATTTTATAACTTTGATTCAAACTTTGATATTGCCTAAATAGACTTTATAACAAAAGAAAATTATTAGAGAAAGACTATTATATCATTACAAAAATATTAGTGTACAAAGAAGATTTAGCAATACTAAATTAATTAAAAAATAGAATTGCAAAATATGTCTAGACACTTACAAAATTAAAAAAATAGACAAATTCACAGTTATAATTGAAAATTTCAATATCCTTCTATCATCAATTGATAGAACATTGTGCCCAGAAAATAGAGGAAGAAATAAAACTGAGCACCTCATGTAACAGGAAAAAATAAAAAAATTATTGTAATTCAGTGTGGACAGTGTATCTAAAAGTGTACCTTGATTTAGTATAATTGTCTTACATTTTTATTATTATTTTTGGCTTAGTAGTTTTTTGTTTAATCTGCACACATGATAATTAACTTTTCAAGTTCTTATAAGATAATTAAATAATTCTGATGCTGACAAAATAAAAATGTGATGAAGCAAAAACAAGGAGTTGAAATGTGTTATGCATATATATATACCTCCCCAACATAATTATTTTGTACTGCAAACATATACTAATAAAAATTTAAAAACTAGATGCTACCACCAATGAACAGTATATAATGAAAATCTACAGTACATCATATTCAATAAAAAAGTGACTTATTTAGATCATAATTTATCCCCTCAATACTCATCAAATATAAAAAAATAAAAATCATACAGAGTGTGCTTACTAACTATACAATGCAAACTTGAAATTCATGGTAGAAAAATATTGGGAAACATCCAAACTATTAAAAATGAAATAACTGCTTTCTAAAACGCTCATGAATCAAAGAGGAAATGTCAATGAAAAATGACATAAAAGAGTGAAAATAAAAATATTTTATATTAAAGTGTGTAGAACAACCGAAAAAAACCCCAGAAAATGAACAAACAGAAAATACACTGAACCTGACTTATCCTTAGAGAAATGAAAATCAAAATTACAATGTGACAGAAGGCACTGGACAGTTATTGACAAACAGAAAATAACACTTTGGAAAGAAGTGTTTGTAAGAAATTTAAAACCTCATGCATTGCTGCTGGAAATGTTAAATGGTGCAGCAAGTTTGGAAAACAATCTAACTGTTCCTCAAATAGTTAAACAGAATTAATATATGACTCAACAATTCCATTTCTGGGTATATATCAAGAATAACTGAAAGCAAGGACTTGATTGGATATTTTTACACTAATATTCATAGAGGTAGAATTCACAGTAGCTAAAAGGTAGACATAACCTAAGTGTCCACTGACAAATCACTATATACATAAAATTTGGTACATAATTCATGTACACAAAAAGGCAAGCATTGTACAATTCTAGTTTCAGTACAATAGTCAAATTAGACAGAGAAAGTAAAATGATAATACCCAATGTATGAAGGAAAGAATAAGAAGTTTGAGTTTGATAGGTGCACAGTTTTGGTTTGATGAGATAAATAATTCTGGGGATGGGTAGTGGTGATGTTGGTGCAATAATTTGAATGTATTACAACAAAAACGTGCAAGTAAAAATGGTTAAAATAGCAAATTTTGTATCATGTACATTTTATTATAATAATAAAAGCGAGGGACATGCTTTAAACAATGCTGAGAGGGAAATTTATGGCACTAAATGTACCCATTAGAAACAAGGTAATATGAGCTGAAAGCATAGCTCAGTGGTATAGTGTGAGATTAGCACCAATGTATCCCTAGGTCTCAGGACTGGACCAGGGATTTGGGAAAGCCAGGTGGGGACAGAATAAGAAATAGCTCCCTACTTGGTAATCTAAGGTCACAGATTAAAGTCTAAAACAGATAAGCAAAATAAACATGGAGCAAGCAGATGGAAGAAATAATAAAGATAGCATCGGAAATCAATGACATGGAAGATAAACCAACAGAGAAATGCAACTACAACCAAAAGAATTTGCCCTTGAAATGATTAATGTAATGAATAACCCTCTTCCAAGACTGACACAGCAGAAGAGAGAGAAGATTGAAATCACCAGTATGAGGGATGATCACAGTTAATCATCATAGACTTTAGAACCCTATCAAGAACCGTATTCTTTTTGAGACATTAATTTTGCTACACATCATGAAATTTCAAAGCCATCAGGCAGACATGGAATTGCCAGTGCTTTATGTGCAAGGGCTTTTGTTGAAACCTGCCTGAGTAGCTCAAATATTTCTGGATCATTTGCCATGTGGCAATACATCCTTTATCTGAGAACAAACAAGCCTGATTAAACTGCTATGCAGAAGGTATTATACAACAAATCCTATTTTCTTTCATTCTACTGGGATAATTTATTTGTCATAACAAGAAATAGAATGAGAGCATGTAAATTTCCTAATATATTTTTCATGATGTCATGAACATTTTTACATGATTGCCACTTTATAACAGCTCCATTAAAAAAAGAATCAAGTGCTTCTACATCCCAAATGACATCACTGTAGACACTGTGTGTAAGTGAAGGAAGGTCACTTTATGGGAGAAAGAAATGACAAGCTGATGTCTATGTAGCTTGACTGCCAATGAACCTTGTTTATCCACCTTCTTTTTTAAAATTTTTTTATGTTAAAGAGAATAAAACAAAACAGAACAAAGTAAATCAGAACAGAACAATGCAAGCAACACAAATGTCACAAGACAACAGGAAATCAACAGTGGCTCCCATAATGTCTCTGTTTTTTTTTTTTTGAAATAGTAGTCCATAACTTTACACACAACACAATCAAACAAAACAAAATAATATAAAACCAATCAAAACAAAAGAATGAAAGCATTATGAGACTTCAAAACAAGACAATAGGAAATCAACAATGGCTACCATAATGTCTCTTGTTCTCTTCAAAATAGCTGTCCATACCCTCATACACAATGAAATCAAATAATAGAAAAGACTGAAACCAATCAAAGCAAAAGAATGAAAGCATTACAGGACTTTAAAACCAGACAACAGGAAATGAACAATGGTTACTACAATGTCTCATTTTCTTTAAAATAGCTGTTCATACCATCACACATAATAAAATCAAAACAAAACAAAATAAAACAAATTCAACAAAAGAATGCAAGCATTATAGGACTTCAAAACAGGATAATAGCAAACCAACCATGATTACCATAATACATCCCATTATGTTGAAAATACCGTATCTTTCTTACTCAGTCTGTAGTTGATAGGCAAGTTACTTTTGATTTTTTCTGGTCTCCTGTCCCTGGAACAATTGCTTTCTCCCCTTTGACTTTCAGTCTATGAATTTCCTTTCAAGTTAAATGTGTTTCTTGTATCCAGTACATGGGATGGATCTTGTTTCTTAGTCCACTCTCCTGTGTTTCTTTTTATTGCTGATCTGAGGCCAGCTACATTAATGGTTACACCCGGCATGCATTGGTTTGTCTCTGCTATGCTGTCCTCCTATTGTTGACCCTCCATTTTCCCCCTTCATTCAACTGCCTGCCCTGTTTGGCGATCCTTCTCTGCTGCTGTTCCTGGAACCATGGTCATCTTTATCTCTCTCTAGAATATTCTTTAGCACTCTCTGTAAGGTTGGTTTGGTGGTCATGAATTCCTTCAGTTGTTCTTTATCATGGAATTATCTTATTTTTCCATCAATTTTGAAAGATAGTGTTATAGGGTACAACAATCAGGGTTGGAAGTTGTTTTCTTTCAGGATTTGAAACACTTCACTCCAAACTCTTCTTGACTTGATGGTTTGTGTTGACAAGTCTGCTGTGATTCTGACTGGTTTTCCTTTATAGGTGATCTGGTTCTTTTCTCTAATATCTTTCAATATTCTGTTCTTGTGTTGAATTTCTGGGATCTTGATAATTATATGTCCAGGTGTAGATTTACTTTTATTATGGCTAGTTGGAGTCCTATATGCCTCAGTTATCTGTAAACCAGATCCATTCCCCATGTTTGGGAAGTTTTCTGCTATTACTTCTGTAAAGAAACTTTTTATTTCATTTGTGTTGACCCCTGCTTCTTCATTGATACCTATCACTCTTAAGTTATTTCTCTTTGCACCATGTTGCAGCCATTGAATTGTTATTTCCTAGTTCCTCATTATTTTTAAAATATCTTTCCTTTCATGATTACTAGCTGCAATCCTGTCTTCAAGGTTTGAAAGTCTATCTTCAGTCTCTTTCAAGTGATTTTGCCAGATTTTGATTGACTTTTTAATTTCCTGGATATCTTTTTGAGTGTATTTCATGCATTATAATTCCTTTCTATGTTGTTCATTCAAGTTTTCCATCATTTTCCTGTGCTCCTCTTTTCTGTCTTTGTCTTTTCTTCTTTGGTACCAGGGATTGAACTCATGACCTTGCACTTGCCAGGCAGGCGCTTATGCCACTGAGCTAAGTCCCTGGCCCTGTCTTCTTTAGATATGCTGAGCAATTCTTTCATTATGGTTTTCATTTCTTCTTTTACCTGAGACATTATTTCTGATTTGATTAATTTTACAGTCTCATGAAGTTGTTTCCTTACTTCAGTTGCTATCCTCTCGGAGATTTCAGGTGTGTGACTTCTGTTTTCTTCCGTGATTATATCTCCCGGATTTATTCTGTGTGGGCTGGAGGTCTGAGATTGCCTTTTGCTCCTGTGTCTTGACACTCTCCTGGCCTCCTCCAAACAAGCTGGTTGTCGGGTCCTAGGCACTTCCCATGTTGGTTACCTCTCTGTGGTATAGGGGAATGGGATAGGCATCTGTGTTCCTCTGATCCCAGGCTTACAAGGAGGTATTAGGGCATGGGGCAGGCTTCTCCAGACCTGTGCAGCTACACTGGAGCTTTCTCAATGGCCAGTGGTGCATGGAGGTGGGGCTGCTTCTCTCACTCAGCCTGTGTGTCCGCACTGGGACTCCTCCGATGGTAGCAGACACACAGGGGTATGTTTGTCTGATTCTCCGGGTGGGTGATGGCTGCCCAAAGGAAGCAAAGGCCTCCAATGGTGACCTACAGTTGGGCTGCATGGGGCTTACCTGGCTGTGTGTCTCTATTCCCACTACCCCCAGGAAGGAAGCCTTCTACTCCAGGCAGCCTGGCAGGCAAAGGTTGATCTACTGGTTCTCTTTGCCCATGCTGGCTGCCTGCAGGAAGAAGCCTCTGTTCACCTTATTAAAGGTAACTGACAGCTGGGTGACTGCCCAGATAAAACATTCTCCAGGTCTGCTCAGACTTTTGAAACTCAAAGTATAAAATATTCCCTATCAGAATGCTGAAAAAATAAGTGAGTGACACACATGGTTGCCACTTGATGATGCAGAAAGTGATTACTTTTGCTGAGGAAGAGTTCTGGCTATAGTCTTTCTCCAAATTTTGAATGCTTCACTCAACTGACTTCTAAAAAGAATCTGTTATATAATTAGGCTCTGGAGAGAAAAAATACAATCTGTATTTTTTTTGCCACAAGTTCCACTAAATCGCCAAAGAGACATCATAAAAGTTGTAATCAAAACACATGGTGAAAGTTTAAAAATTGTCATAGTAAGACACATCCCCATTAATCCCTCTCAACATATTCTCCCTTGCTTCAAACACACGTATTCTTTTTACCTTTGAAGTGGTTCCAGAAGTTGTCTTTTGTGACCAGTGTTACGGGATGTGGTCAAAAATACAGACAATCCTGCTGCCACCTGCCACCAATGGAAGACAAACTCGTAAGAATTTTATTCCTTGTCTTCATGTACTATGTTCACCAGATCCAGCATGTGAATCTTCTGGTCATTTGGCAAGGAAAAATGATCATAAAAACTAATGTGTTGAGTGAATTCGGGGCATCTAGGCATCCATGCCAGCACAACTACAGACACTTAAGCAAGACAATTTTCAGAACTGCTTGAGAAACAGCACGAACAGTGGGATAAGTATGTTCTCAATGAAGGGGAGTATTTTAGAGGGATTAATGTTAATGCTCCTTATTGTAATAATTTTATAAAGTTTCATTATTCACTGGGTTTTTTTTTTGTTTGTTTGTACTGGGGATCAAACTCAGGACCTCGCGGTTGCCAATCAGGTACTTACGTCACTGAGCTAAACCTCCTGCACCCACTGTTTTGGGTTTTTTTTAAATCACACTTCACATGCATCATTGAAAGAGAGATTTCTGTAGTTATATAGAAAAGTGTTTCTCAAGCTTTTGCTAACTTGAGGTCATCGATTTAAAGTATGTTTAAAAGATTCATTAAAACTTAAAGCAATAAAAATAAAACAATAATATTTAAAATAATAGTGATGGTGACTTTTTCAGGTCAATGAAAAAGAAGATAGTTATTATTTGAAATCCATCACCAAGGCTTATCTGGTTTAATAATGCAGGTTGTAGTTGAGAGTTAAGGGTATATTTAATTAATGTATTTTTTTTGAGACAGAGTCTTGCTGTGCAGTCCAATCTGGCCTGAAGATCACTATGAGGTCCAGGCTTGGCCTTTAACTCATGGTGATCCTCCTGCCTCTGCCTCCCAAGTGCTGGAATCACAAGTGTGTACCACCATGCTTGGTAATGTATGCCTTTATTTATTTGCTTATTTTATTTTCAGCTTTATTAAATTATATATGTTTATAGTGGAAACACAGTGTTTTGATGTATGTATACATTGTGCAATGATTAAATCTGGTTACTTTAATGTGTCTCACACCTCACTTATGTCTTACTTCTTTCTTTGTGATGAAAATGAATAAGATCTATTCTCTTAACAATTTTCAAGTACATATTACATTGTTAACCAGAGTGACAATGGTTTACAAGATATATTCAGAACTTACTTACTTTTTATATCTAAATCTGCATACTCTTTGAAAAACATTCCTTCATTTCTCAGCTTCTGAAAAGCACCATTTTGCTCTCTGCTTATTGTGAATTTGACTTTTTAAAATATCACATATGGGCCAGTGATATAGCTCAGCAGCACAATGCCTGCCTGGCAAGTGCAAAGTTCTGAGTTCAATTCTTGGTATCTCCCCCAAAATAAAACAAAATATCACATCTAAGTCATATCATGTAGCATTTATCTTTTTCTTTCTGTGCCTATTTCATTTCAGTTAGCCAAATGCCCTCCAGGCTCATTCATATTTTTATAAGTGGCAGAAAAATCACCAACAAAAAAACCCAAACCACACAAATGAGTTAGCATCAAACTAAAGACTAAACTTTCTTGCACAGCCAAAAAAAAAACAATCAGCAGAACAATAGATAGTATACAGAATGGTAAAAAATATTTGCAAACCTGAGATCTGATAAAGGGTTAATATTTAAAATATGTGACTAATTAAACATAATAGTAAAAATAATAACTTCAGTAAAAAGGCAAGGACATTACTGGTAACTATATTGGTACACTGGTAACTGTACTGTACAACAGAATACAGAGACTTTTTCCTTCTATCTAACTGTAACACTATACCCATTGATAAACTGCTCATTTCTATTCCTCTCTATTGCTTTTGTGTCTGGCTTATTACACTTAATGTGATGTTTATTGTGTATCTTAAAATTGTTAGAGGGTTTTGAACGTATTCACCATAAGGAAATGATAAAAGTTAGTCAGGAGCAACGATATATGCCAGCACCCTCTGCACTCTGGGAGGCTAAGGCAGGGAGACCATAAATTCAAGCTCAGCATGGGCAATTTAGTGACTTTAGAAGACCCTGTTTCAAAATTGAAAAAAAAAATGGACTGGTTTTAATCCCTTGGGATAAAAGAAAAGGAAGGAAGGATGAAAGAATAAAGGTTTCAGGTGATGAATGTGGTAATTATATTCATTTGTTTATCACTCAATATGTACACAGACAAAATATCACATTTATTTCATAAATATGTACAGTTTCATATCAATTAAAAAATAGAGAACCATCAGCGTCTCCTGAGATCTGAGTCATGTTGGAACTTAGGGTGCTGGGAAACCAAGCAACCAACTCGCCACCCTGGTAAGCAGCTGTGAGCCTACTGGCAAACATCCATACCCCCCTCCCCGTTAGCAAGTGGGAGCCAGAGATCTGAGCATCTCTTGTGAGGTTGACTATACGCAATATAGCAAATAAGGGAGATTTCCTTCTACCATCTCTTTGAAGGCAAATATTTTTATCATTGTTTTGCTTTGTTCTAATTAATGGTATTGCTCTATTCAATATTCTGTTTTGATAAGTTCTATAATGTTCTGTATTTCCTTTGATTTTGCTATACCTGATTGAAAGAACAACTATTGTGGAAAAAACGAGATATACTATGGTACCTGTTACTGTTATCCTGGTAACCTGCTGTGAAGTTCTGCCCCAATTTTACGACACTGTCTCAATTGGCTTTGTTTAATCTTGTTCTGTGGTATTTTACTACTCTAAAATTAAAAAAAATAAAAAATAGAAATAGGGCCTGAATAGATAGTTCTTAAAAGAAGATATGTGAAGGGCTGACAGTTGTGTGAAAAATGTTTAACCTTACTAATCATTAGAAAAACATAAGTCAAAACCACAATGAGATATCATCATATATTTATTAGAATGGCTATTATCAAACAGACAAAAGATAGCATGTGTTGGTAAGTTTATAGAGAAAGAAGAAAGCAGAAACTTTACATACACACCCACCAACAGTATGTAACAGATGTATTTGGTGTATTGATTTCATTATGTATATTCTATCTGTCTATGTATCTATTTATCTGTGCATCCATCCATCCTTTCTATATGCCAGTAGTAATATAGTGGGATTATTGGATTATATAGTGGTTCTATTTTTATTTTTAGACAACTTCATAATCTCCATAATGCCTATGTAAATATATCTACACTTCCATATTTAGAGTAACATTTTTACAATAGCCAATATATGGAATCAACCTACATGTCCATGAACAGATTGTTGGATAAAGAAAATGTGGGCTATAAACACAATGAAACACTATTTAGCCATGAAAAGAAGGAAATAATGTCACTCAAGACAGCGTGGATAAACCTGCAGAACACTATGGAGAGTCAAATACGCCTGGCACAAGAAAGTCAAATACCATGCGGTCTCATTCCTATATGGAATGAAAAGTAACTGTACTTCTTGAAGAGGAGAATAGGATGATGATTACCCAGGGCTGAGGCAGTGGTAGTGAGGACCCAGGAGACTTTGGTCAAATGATACAAAATTTAATTTACCTAGGGAAATCTGTTCAACAGATTTACTGTACATCCTGGTGACTGGAATTAGTCACAATACATTGTATTTTGAAAAAGCTAAGCTAGTAAGCGAGTGTTCTTACTACCAAATGATAATTATGTGAGTCAATGTGTATGATAGCTAGCCAAGTTTAGTTATCCTACAATGTATGTAACCTACAAATCATGCTATACACAATAAACACATACAATTATAGGTCGATTTGAAAAATAAAATAACACCAAGAAACAAAGAAATTGTAGAAAAGCTAGTCCCTTTAGTTAATTGTCTTTTCCATCCTTCTTTTTAGAAACCTATTTCTTCATCTCTGAATGAAATTTCTGGCTTGTTCTCTGTATTTTGAGTAATACAAAAGTTTCATTTCCCAGTGTTAAAAATTCAGATTTATATGAAAGCATCAATGTTTCACTGACTTTCAAGTGGTTTCCATTTTCCTGCTTAATTATCTTTCCACTGGAAATTCTGCAGAGGGGAGATACAGATGATGTGATTTCCTTGCCATTTTCCATTTTTGATCTTCTCTTTCTCTAATGTTGAAGTGGGAGAACAAAGAGAGATAAGGACAAGGAAGGCTTTCTTGTCTGGTGTGATCATCATTTGCCATGAGTATGCTCTGACTGTGGCAACTGTTCAAACATTTTTTTTCTGATGGAGCACTTTCAGAGCTTCTTGGAAGCTTACCAGGAACCTCTTACTTGTAATTCTTCCATATGAATGAGGTACCCCATGACTAACCACTTACCATTTTCTCTTTGGTTCCTGGGTTCTGAAACGTATTTCAAGAGTCTCTCTGAAGAATATACACACCACCTCTGGTGGCGCTCTTCAGTGGGAATCAACACCCAAAGTCCAGTTAAACAATCAAGTTTAGTGGTCTCCATAGAGTTGATATCTATCCTCACATATTGCTTCTAAACTAGAAGTCCATGCCACTCTCAAGAACAGTATTTGCTGAGATTGGGAATGGCATTAGCTGATCTTCTACGGTTCTCTGATTTGAGAGTTAAGGGTATATTTAATTAGGCTTCCCTGTTGCCATGGTCTAGTGCTGCCTGAATTGGGGCATTCCACTTATCCATTTTGCCCTTAATTCAGTTAATGCATTTGGTTTTCCTACCAAGTATATTTTTCTACTTAGCTTCATCAAAATTTTAGATAAATTTCAATCTTTAATTTCATTATTTGTTCTATTTCTCATATATTTTTTTCAGAATCTAGCAGAGCAAAGGAGTTCTGTTTAACGAATGACCTGAGGAATCTTAGTGGTCGACAGCCCACAATGCCAAGTAACATTAATCTGTGGGGGAAAATATGGACTCAAGTAAGGGAGGGCTTAGGACATGACCTCTCTGCCTTCTACTTTTTCACCTATTAGTCAGCTGGACAAAGAAGCCATCTTGTGCTGGTTAACATGCTCACAACAATAATGGATATTTTTATTAACTGTAAGTCACTACTTATATATTTTTTATTATCACAACAAACCTGCGTTAGGAACTATCATAATCTCCATTTTATGGATTTAAGCTGAGAGTTCAAGTAACCAGCCCAAGTTAAAGAATCAAAGGTCAAATTTAAACCCAGGTCTGTCTGGCCTCAAATTTGAGTACCTCACTTTAACTATTAAAAGCTAAGAATCAAAGAGCAAGCCAGGGAAGCATAATACCAAAGACTTTGATATGGCAAACATTGTGATGGAATGAGGCCTTTCTTCAGAGGCCAACTGCATTCCCCACAATAACAGAAAGTTCCAAGTTTTGTACCAGGAATCAAACTCAGGGCCTCACACTTGCCAGGCAGGCACTGTGCTATTGAGCTACATCGCTGGCCCTAAATAATGATTCTCAATGCTCACATGTAGCATACAGTCAGTTAAGTCACCTCCACTTGGGTATATTGACACAATCCCAGCGATTTTTAGTATATTCTGAAATACATGTGAGCATTACTCAGAATTAGAAAAAGCTCATCATTTTTTGAGGTTTCAAAAGATTAAAATGTTTACATTTAAGAAACATAACATTCAACTGCACACAAATAATAGCTCAACTTAGTGTTATGTTTTTTTAAGAGATGATCTAGTATACATCTATTTACTTGATATTTATACTGGTTTATGGCATGTAGTATTATTATCACCAACAGCATTATGATTATTTTAAATTTTAAGGACTCTCAAGCTCAGGGTTACAAAGCAACTTGCCCGGTCACCCAGGTAGCAGGTGCGGAGACTCTTTTCCAGCTGTCAATTCTATGCTCTGTGCCTCAGACACCACCAGCAGTTGTTCCCGCTTTTCCTTGGTGAGTTGCTCCAGAATAATAAATACCTTGAAAAAAAACTGCCAACGTGACTACGAGAACTGATTGTTGGCTGGCAGGAAACAAAATATACATCAGACACTGTGGTAAAGTACAAAACACATTTATAGAGGCATTGTTTTGAATCATGAAAAGCTGGTATGACAGGTAATTTTTTGAAATATTAAATTGTGTTTTGCTTTTCTGGCCATAAAAACATAAGAAAATGAATGAATGGAATTTATGTTTTGTGTTTTATATTTTCCTCCACTCATTCCAAAAAGGCAACAGAACTTTGCATTCCCTTCCCTTGGGTGTAATTGCCGAGTCAAAGCAAAATTACCAGAAGAAAATAACTTTTTATGGTCTTTATGGAGGCTTAAATTCATGGAGGATAATATGAGAGGGAGGGAAGAGAAATTAGTTTTTTCCAGATTGAGAAAAAACAAATAAAAACAATGTAAGAGTTGGGGCATGCAACAAGAGCTCAAGGGCAGATGATAATTTATTACTTTATGGAATATTTTGGATGTGACATCATCTCTTTGCAATACTCATAGAAAGAGGAAGAGTCTCCAAGAATGAATGACCCCTTGATAACCTTCTTGAGATCAGACCTTACACAAGGGGGCGGGAACATAGGCTAAATCCAGGTATTTTTGCCTGTACAGAAGCTCTCCAGAGCCACACAACTTTAAAGTTCGGTGTAGAATGAGTAATTGATGTGTTAGCCTTTCTAAAATTTCCTAAGGGCAGAGTAACTCTCTGTGAAGTCTAGTTTTGTTCAAGCTAGTCCATGTAAAGATTAGTGTTCTGGACAGATATGAGGTGGAAACTTGAAGTCTAATTTAGTTTTATTTAAAAACAATAACGTATATGCAAATATATTCATGAAGACAGTTGGATAGATAAAATGATGTTGGAAAAATGTGGATATTTCTTGACAAGGAATGATGGGTACCTGGGGGACACATACTGTTCTCTATGTAAGTTTGAAATTTTTCATAGTAAAGCATTTAAAAAGACAATGTAGCTAGGTAGCAATTCATGTACCTCAATTACATAGATAAAGCTCTATGCAGGCAGTGTGGGAAAGAGCCTAGAAGTACAGTGTAAAGAAAATGTCCAAGTAGCATTGCTGGTCGTAGGCTTAGACAGGAGAAGGGACAATGTAAGTGACTTGCATTTTCCACCTTTAATCAAGATTCCACAACTATTTTTGTTATAGCAAAATTATAAGAAATCAAAACACTTGGATTCAGAATAGAACAAAGATATCACACTTTTATAAGGACAGATTAATCATTTAGAACAACAGGCACACTTTTGTTGTCAATTATCTTATTGCCCAATGAAGGTATTTTATTTACAGCCTTTTTATGAAAAAACCTACTGAAATGCTTCTGCTTCCTTTAGTTCCAGGAAAAACTGCTAGGAACAGAGGTGGGATTTAACTAGAATCTCAGATTCACTGCAGATTGTAGATGCAACCATTCCTGCTGGCTTTGGCCCATCAGACTGAAAGAATCTTGCCTGATCAACCCCTGGAATAGCTGGTTCAAACTCAAAAAAACCCGAAATTCGTATATTTTTTAAAAAGTGCCCTTGTATCCAACTTTCACCACAAACAGTTGTCCTGAGTCACCAGCTTCCTCCACAGTCCTGCCAGCCTTCTGGGGCAGCCCCTTCAGATATGCAGGGCTCCCTGGTGATCAGATCCTTGCTCTTCTGGAAGCCCAAGGGCTGCCAGACTCACTGATGTGTCTGAGTTGGAAGCTTCTTTCTTATTCTGCCATAGAACTTGCAAAACAAGCAACCCCAGAAGTCAAAGTGAACAGGTCTTGGTCCAGGCAAGGTGCTCAAAATTGCCATGCACTGAATGCAGGAAATTCCTACTGCGGGAAACCAAATCACCATCTGAGGGGCCTGGAACAGACTCCAAAGGACCCTGCTCTCTAAGAGGGGTAACACTGGGGAGACAGCTTGCCCCCTTCAACCAGTCATAAAAGGTAGCTTCCAATAACTCTTGAAGATTTAAAGTTAGTTCCTGTACAACACAGAATACCAGAAAACTACCACAGACACATCTAGGTCTTTGAGAGATAATTATATTTAGGACTGGCTCAAGAGCAACTGTATTTCCAAAGAATACAGCTTCTACTTCAGAGTTACCCTCTTGCACTCAGATCACTGAGAGGTCTTTGACCTCTAAAGGCTGAGGAAACAGCATCAAAAACAGAAAAAGTGCCAGGTATCGTGGTGCATGCCTGTAATCTCAGCACTCAGGTGGCTGAGGCAGGAGGATTGCTGTGAGTTTGAGACCAGTCAGGGCTACAAAGTAAGGTCAAGGCCAGCCTGAACTACACAGCGAGACCCTGTCTCAAAATGACAACAACAACAACAAAACACACACACACATACACACAGAGAGAGAGAGAGAGAGAGAGAGAGAGAGAGAGAGAGAGAGAGAGAGAGAGAGAGAATGAAACAACAGAAAAATTTACAAAGGCCTCTCAAAGGTCTCCAATATGATTCACGGGAAGATGATGTTAAAATTGCTATTTATATTTATTTCTAATAGAATAAAAAATTATGCTTTAACAATGTATATGATCAGCAGTGGCCTCCTCATACCATTCATGTATTGCTAAGCTAAACTCTGTATCTAGAGGGTAGAATATAAATTTGAGAACTCAAGGAGGTTAATGGCTTCACACTCACAAATCTGCTCTGACTCACAGGGTGCATCGCAGTTGGTTCACATACGTTTGCTTTGGTGGATTTATGAATTTGGGCTCATAAAGTGTAGACTCACTGTAATACTACACCGGACTTTTTAATGACATAAAATTTGACCAAATATTTCTAACATACACATTTTTTTCCAGCAAAGAAATGAAAGAGTAACATTTTTCTTACACTAAATGACGAGTCTCAAATTTGATGACCTTTATTTTGATGACTTGTAGATATCAGTAGAGTACCATCTGCAAGAAATCCTCAGAAAAAAAACTAAGACACTATGTACTGTCTCCTGTCAAGGTAAAGGTGACAGTCTAATAATGAATGGGAGAGTACTTACACTTATTTGTTTTGCTTTTAATCCTGCTATAGGAGAATAATGTTGAAAATGGATGCTTGGAAATGTTTACATCATCATTGTAGAAGATGATAAGGCTCATTTCTTACATTTAATTTCTCATATCTTGCATTTTTAAAACTTGAAACATTTTTGTACTGCATTTTAAGATCTTTCAGATGAAGATTTTCAGGTTTTGAAGACATTTGTTGAAAATCTTAAAATAAACTATCTCTTCTGACTTATTCACAAAAATCTGATTCCACATGTCCTGAAACACTAGACTGTATCACTAAAAATATATATAATCATTGTATGTCAATCAAAAATTTTAAAAGATTTTAAATATATATTTTAAAAATCTGATTTTGACATCAGGGAAGAGTGAATTTATTAAATTCTAGCAATAAAAGTGTTAAGACATGTCAGTGAGACTAAGAAATTAATGAGTTAGAAAGAGTAGCTAATAATGCATCTCTTCCTTTGGAGCCACAGATCTTTTGAGAAATATTTTGCAGCTATGATGGTCAAGAAAACCATCAAAGTAAAATGAACACAGTAATTCAATTTCTGAAACATAAAACCAAAATTTTGTCTAAATAATGGACAATCTATAACAACACATTAAGATAACAATTTTAGTGAAGTTTTGAGTGCAGATTTTTGCAGACTAATTAATGTAGTTTAAGTGCTTAACTAGTCATATTCACTTTTAGTCTTTGTATAATACCCACTTTGATAAATGGCTCACAATGTGCATATCTCATATTTACATAAGCATACACATATTCCTATGTGCATCTATCCAGCTATATCCATATCTACCTAAAGAATCAAAAATATGTAGAGGTGCATATGAGTAATAGAATAACTATCCATAGATTTGAACCACAACTTGAATTGTTTCTGATGCTAGCTCATCTATATCCCTAGCATTAAGCGTGAAGCCTTGCTCAGCTCAACACACTAAAATAAAATAAAAGTTTCAAAATGACTAGAAAATGGAATTGTTCTTAAATAGAAATCAGTGCCCTTCAATTATTTTAAAAATGCTTTGATTTAACCATACCTGCACAGAGCAGTGAAATAAAATTGCAAAATACTCCTTTGTAAAAACTGTTCTGTCAAGGCAGGGAAAAGGCACCTGACGTTTCTACGATTAGCCACTAGATGGCAATAGCTCTACATTACTCTCTTCGTGGGGAAATCACTCCCTAGCTGGTGGTCTTGAAGATGGCACCTAGAATGATTGTTATCTCTGCAGATATTTGCCAAGAAAAGGCATTTCAGCTTAGGAATTCTGAGATTGATATTATTAATGAAAATGCATTTCTGTGCCTGATCTCGTTGTATGTATCTATGACAATTTCAACATTTACCTGCCAATTTGATTATCTTGGAACCGTAAATCACTATAGCAAAATCAATAAAAAATTTTATTTTAAGCTGTGAGTCCACAAAGGTCTGCATGTGGAAAATGTAAGGTAATTGCAGCACTTTAACGTAGAATACCAATATTCTTCTCTCTCTCTTCCCTCCCTCTGACCTCATGTCTTTGGAACATATGCCCAGCTACAAATAAATACTTCAGTAACAGAAGTGAGAGTTGAGCTTTTCTCTTCTTCCTGATCACTGCTGTATATTCACACACAAGCTTTCTCACTGAGACTGAGAGCTGTCTAACTTATTTTCCATGGAACAGATTTACCAAAAGAATTAGGAAAATGCTTGTGATTTTGAGCAAAAAAGAATTAAAGATATGGAAAAGATTGTATAGTAAGAACCTCTTTCAGGCTAATACCCTGGGAAAATCACATTACCTAATTTTGTTTTGAAGTAGGGTAAATATATGATTCGTGGGTTGTTTTGTTTGAATTTACAAAAGTATTCACGTAGCATAGTGGAGAGAAAGTATATGCACAGATTGGGAATTGGTATAATCATTAGCCGTGTCTAAAACTCTTCACAAATGAGACCTAGATTTCTTTATTTTCTGTGACTTTATCAACTGGTAGCTCTGAATAACTCAAAGATTTAGGAAAGAAATTGAACTAAATTCTAAGGAAATCCTTAATCTTTGAAACTGTATCTTTTTTTTTCTTGAATACTTTGGGCAAATATATCGCCAATGGGTTCAGAAATGCAATTTATTTTAGCATCTTTCTTTGCCATGATAATTGTAACTTGTCCCTTTCCCCAGTTTTAAGATTATTCTAAAGGCAAGAGTAAAAAGAGAGAGACAGCTAGAATGCAGATAATCTGAATACTTCTTTTTAGAATTCAGCAAATGTTAAGGATGAAGAAACAAAGCCCTACAAATTTATTATTATTGTTATTATTATTATTATAGACTACATCGGAGTGTCTTACAATGAAAAACAACCCAAGCAACTAATCTCCCTCATGTATTTTGCATTTATTTAACTTAAATTTATCTCAATCTACTTGTTTCTTCCATTGGGACTACTAAAGGGTCAGTTGGGAATTGAGTCTTCTTTCTCTTGACTACCAAAACCAGTCGTTGAAAATAGTTTTTAAAACATATTAAATCAATTAGAAACAAAGTGGTATCTTCAGAAAAAGAAGTCATTTATTCAGCAACTCCCTCCAGAATCTCTAGCATTGTATCTCATGTAGTAATGTCCAGAGCTGAATAAGAAAGTAGCAGTCTCTCATGCATCTCTTTTTCTCTCTCTCTCTCTCTCTCTCTCTCTCTCTCTCTCTCTCTCTCTCTCTCTCTCTCTATTTTAGGGAGAATGCTTTCCATAGCTCACATTTATCATATCTTTTTTTTTTTGCCAGAACCAGATTTTTTACTGTAGCCAATCTACAGGGAAAATGTACAGTTTCCTTGATTCTCTTAAACCAGTTATGAACCTTTCAGTAGATCTGAGTATACAGTTACCCAGAAAACCTGGAGTTCTGTTGGCCATGAAGAAACATAGGAGTGGTGAATGGAAGGGAGAAGATAAATTGAATAATTAAGGGAATTTGTCTGCTACACCTAACATTGTAAATGAAGCTGAGTGCACACAGTTTAACCCAGTGATGTGGAACTCTAAAGAGAAATATAAATCATAACGTCAATGGCAGGTGGGAGCTAGATTAAGCATCCTGAGACAAAACACAGGCAATGGAGACTCTGTGAATAATTTTTGTAATGAATTTGGTGGTCTTGGGTAAGTCTAATAGTCACAACTTGGAAAAGTAGTCAATGTATATCTGAGAATAGATGTCCAGGGTATTTCTTACATTGTGTTCACTAGAAATTATTTGGAGTAGTGGGTGATGACAGCAAGAAGAGAGAGGAGCATATACAATACTAGGGAAAACTAAGAAGCCCAGTCCACTGATACGTGGGCTGGAGTGCAGAGGCATCTGTGGCTCTGCAGAGGCAAGGACTGGTTTCTTTGTGGTTCTTGGCAATGCAGTGCTTCAGAGTTCCATGTGATTTCAACCTCGGTGGGATGGAGGGTATGTTAGTCACCTTTCTTGTCTCTGAGTCTAAATAGGAGCTACTCACAGCTTTAAAAAGGAAGTGATTTATTTGGTTCATGGTTTCAGATGTGTCAGTCTATGATCAGCTGGCTCCAGAGCAGGAAAAGCACGGCAGAAGAGTGTGGTAAGCAAAGCTTCCCACTTCCCCATGGCTGGGAAGCAAAGCAGGGAAAGAGCAAGACAGGAATTGGTTTGGGATCAGACAGGAGTCCCTGAGGTCAGGCCCTCCAGACACACCCAGAAGTGTACTCCACTAATCCCCGAGGTGGCTTCCAAGCCAATCAACTTGACAGTTAGGTTTAACTGGGTGAGTGAAACCAAGAAGGCCTGCAGGTGTGGTCAGACACTAACTATGACAGGAGGCGGGTTTCTGCAGCACTTGATGAGGGAGTGGCTGATAATTTCTGGTTCTGGGAGGCAGAACGTGGACAGCACAGGATAAAACTTTCTGGAAGAGAAGCTCCTAAAGGTTGGAAGAAACTAGTGGATCAAGATCCAGTGTTTCTGCAGCCCTGAGTGAGGCGGGACTTCGTATTCAGATGTATCAGAAATAGGGGAGGAAACAGTGAGTCTCAGGAACCACACTGTAGAGGACCCTGAGAGACCTCAGCATGGAATGACCAAGTCCACACTTTGTCCAGCATCATGGGCGGGTGGCGCCTATCACTGTGTGTCACTATTATGAGTGGAATTGCTGTCTCCCATCATTAGAATGAAGAGAAATTATCTAGAGCTCTGGGTGGGAAGAGTGGTTCGCCTCATTCACTTGCAGGAAAGTGGTACTTGTAGCTTTTGGGGGGGTTATTCAGGATGTAGCTGAGCATGTGTTGGGTTTGTTTGCTTCACCGTGAGAAGGGATGTCGATGTCCCGGTGCGTATGACATTAATGGAAGCACTTTTGTTTGTGGCTACACCAGTAACACTGAGGCAAATCAGCGAATCTACTACAGGGGACAAAGTGAGCTCAGAGTGTTTGCAGTACTGTGGGGGAGGTTCCAGCGGGTCTCCCTGGCTACACTACTGGGACATGTGTCATTAACCGGAGGTGGTGCCAGAAGACCTGACTCTTGCAGAAACCTGTCTGTCTTAAATATCAAGGACAAGAGTTAGAAATTTGAAGAATTACTTGCACAAGGTTTCTGCATGGCTGTATCAATGGCTATGGACAGAGCTGATACTTTGGAAACCCTGGAGGATAAAGAACCTATGTATTTGCAAAAACCTTTGATTAAGTATATGTGTATATGAGGGAAACATTCAATAAAGCAGAGTATTCCATTCACTGTATGTGGTCTGTGTGACTATACCAAGTTTCCATTATTAAGTATGAATCACCACCATCTCTTTCACCTCTAATAACAGGAGAAGACAAGCAGTAAGTTCTTCTGCTCTTCTCCACTGGTTCAGATTTAAAATATGCCAGTGAAAACTATTTAGAAAGTGTTTCTTGGAGTCTGTCTCAGGCAGACACCTAATTAGACAGGACAGTCATAGCAGATCCCCAGGGAGTAGAACCAGCATCCAGTTCAGAACAACAAACTTTGGTGGTAACTGGTCCGACTTTAGCTGGCCCAGATCACTCAGTAGATGTATAAGTGTCTAATCTCTGTTTTAAACTCCTACAAATGTGTACAACATGGGTGAATTCTGTTTTCCTAACAGTATATGAACTAAAACAGTGATTCCAGCATTTCCTACACTATTTGCCTAAATCTATATACATTAGATTGGATACAACAGAGGATAGAAAACCCTAATTGGTCTGGCTAAAACCATCTCTACAAACACCTGGCCAGATTGCATGATATAAAATGTAAGGCAGAGTTATGAAATTCTATTTTGGCATTAAAAATTTCAAAATCTGTTTTTATTGATGTAGGCTTTTTAATTCTGTCAGCAATTGTCCATTGAGACTCTTGTGCCAATTTTTGATTATGATTACAATAGAAATAAGAGAATGAGACTCTTACTAGGTGTTCAGGTGTTGCCATTCACTGTGCAACAAAATGAGGTTTTGATAATATACAATGGAGTAATAAAGTGATCAACAAAAGCCCCAGTATTAGGGCTCCAGAAATGGGAGAGAGAAAAGTCAGGATTGGGGTTGTCACAGACAACTCAGATGACAAATTTCTTGTTTTCTGTTGATTAAATTGTGGTAAGATACTCATCACAAGGTTTACCATCTTAACCCTTTTATAGTATACAGCTTACTAGTGCTTAATATATTCACGTTGTAGTTCAACCAACCTTCAGAATTCTTTTCTTACTTTATGAAACTGAAGCCATCTATTTGTTAAAGAATTCCTCGTTCTTTGCAGCCTGTCCATTTCTCATTCTCTGGAAACCACCGTTCTGCTTTCTATCAATTTGATGACTTTGGGAACCATATGTAGTCGGGAATTGTACGCAGTCTACCTTTTTGTGTCTGACTTATTTCACTCAGCATGCTGTCCCTGATGGTCATGAGAGTTGGTGGGCTTGAAGAATGCTGGAAAGAATGGAAAGGTTTTGGAGAGTTGGAAAAGAAAACTGCAAGCAGGGGAACATATACAGTTATTTAAAATACTTCAAAATTTCAGGTTTTATACAGATTATCTACCAACATGGAAGAATATTGTTTTAAATACCTACCACACTTACTATTAAATGAATCATTTTATTATAATAACAAGAGAAAATACAGCAGAGTAAAACAAAAACATTAGAAATTCAGAGAGGTTGATAAAATGATTATGAGTGAGAAAGAATCCAGTTTCAAGGAGAGATCCAAGATGGCCAATTGATAGGTAGCATAATAGAGTCTCTGAGAAAAACAACTCAGATGCTAGAATCTGACACCATGGAGAAGACCAGACGAAAGGAGAGGAATTCTCATGACCTAGGAAGAAACTGAGGAAAAAGAAAAAAAAAAAAAAGAAGAAGAAGAAGTGTGAATGGAGGGCTGGAGCTGGGCACACTCCGGTAGTTATGCCAGGCATGTCATAGAGTCTGGTGACTCACGATCGAGCTGAGGTCTCATCCCCACCGGGAGCGGGAGTGGTGAGATGGAGACCCTTGGTGGGAGGAGGCACTGCAATGGGGAGTGGAGGCAGAGAGCTGAGCTGCACAGACTTTGGTGAGTGCTGGGAACTGGATTCCCCAGATTGAGATGACCTGCTAGACGACATATTGGATTTGGGCAGGACAGGCTTGAATCAACAACCGAGGCAGCATCAGCGGACAGCTCCTGGCCCAAAGCAGATTGGTGGGATCTGCTTGGGCTGGGCCATGCCCCTGGTTGGGACCCAATAGCCAGGGATGAGGCTGTCCAAAATCTGTGACATCTGCAGGGCACAGACTAATGTGCTGAGGCACTCATTGGCTGAGAGGGGAGGGGCCGGCCCACATCGCCTGTCCCTACATGCACCTCACAGATCAACAACAAACAGGAGAGGACAGCACTGCTCTAGCCAGTAAGCTGTAGAGGAACCATAAGCAATATGAAAAGGTCCGGAGACCTCCACCATTCACCAGTCTGAAAGAAACCAAGACAGAGAAACAACAACAACAACAAAAGCCTTCAACCACCAACCCAGGGAAAATAAGCCCAGGAGAGGTAAATACAGAGGAGATTGAGGGCATCAAAGATGTAATATCAGACATGACCTCATCAGAAATAAAGAAATACTTCGGTGACCTAATCAAAGAATTTAAATCTGAAATTCTAACTCAGGTGAAGCAAGATATAAGAAGATTAATAAAAGAAATGCTGGGTATTCCTCAAGAAGACAAGTGGAAGAAGGGAGGAACCCAGGGAAAGGAGAGAAGCCTTTGATGAAGAATATAAACAAAATCTAAAATACATGAAACAAATCCAAAGAGAATATCAAGAAATTAAAAACTCCATTGAAAGGTGGAAAAACTTAACAGAAACTAAAGACAGACTTTCAAAACGAAGATAGGTTTGCAATGTATGATTGCAAAAGGGAGGATTCTTAAAAATAACAAGGAACCAGAAAGTAATGATACAAAGGCTAGAAGACAACAAGAGGATTTATAACTTAAGAATAAAAAATGTGAATGAAAAATCAGGGACAAATACAAATGAAATAAAAAGGCTATTCACAGAAATAATTAAGGAAAACTTCCCAAGCATAGGAAGTGATGTTCAAATATATGAGGCATACAGAACTCCAGCTGGCTACAACCAAAATAGATTTATACCCAGACATATAGCAGTCAGGATCCCAGAAATCCATCACAAGAACAGAATATTAAAAGCAGTAAGAGAAAAGAAACAGATTACCTATAAAAGAAAACTGATCAAAATCACAGCAGACTTCTTGATGCAAACTATCAAATCAAGAAGAGCTTGTAGCAAAATATTACAAGCCCTGAAAGAAAATAGCATCCAACCCAGATTGATGTACACTGCAAAACTGTGTCTCAGAGTTAATGGAGATACAAGATATTTCCACAACAAAGAGGAACTGGGGGAGTTCGTGACCACCAATTCAATCCTGCAAAGAATACTGAAGGACATTCTACAGAGAGAGAAGAAAATCACCAGGATTCCAGGAACAATGGCAAAAAGACCTCAATGAAAGGGGCAGACAGTGGAATGAAGGAGGAAAAGTAAACAACGACAGAAAAATAGCATAGCAGAGATGAGGCAGAGAAGATTGGCTATATCACTGTTTTGTCTTGACTGATTTTATTCGAATCTGGTAATGCCTGAGGGTGTCAAGTCTGGGAGTAGGGACAACTACTTTGGGGATGGCAGGATTCAATAGGATACCCATTCTGGCTTAATAATTAACTATGTTTGAAGTCCTATAATATCTCCAATGTTTGGTTTTTATTAATAGTGCTATGTACTGCTAAGTTTAATTTTACCATGCCTGATGATATAAACAATTTTATTGAAAATAACAGGAGACATCATGGTGACTACTGTAGATCACCTAGTATTGTGGTTTTACATGTCCTTTTCATTTCCTGTTTCTCTAGGAATTTGCACTGTTGACTTGTTTTGGTTTGTTTTTCCCTCTAATACAGAAAAGCTAGGTCTGCATGTAGAGACATATACATGTGTAGAACTTCTAAACAGTTTATGAGAATTGATTATAGTTATTGTAAAAAAAAGAGGAAAAGAAAATATTCTAAAGGATATAACCACATGTATATTTGAGTGTGTAGGATTGATGACCTTATTACTAACTTTTTGTTGGATAGATGAACAGAGCTGATTGCCACCTCACTGTTTAAATGTCTACTTTATATGCTTTACTTTTGTAACTTGAGTAACTACTTCTAGGAGGAAAATATGTAATTGTCAACTAGTGATTTCTTACTGGTTTTTGTTTTTGAAATTTTGTATTATTTCTACCCTCTTTATGTTTCTTTTTTTTCCTTTAAATAAAAAAAATTTAAAAAAAAGAATCCAGTCTCTGTCATTGCATATAAAAAGACAGATATAAAATGCATACATAAATAATTTGAAACATATAATTGATATTTAAATACACATCTCCAACTGTGAGCCCTACAACTAAAGCATTTTAGGTTATTTTTATTACATTGATAAATATTGGTAGCCAAGGAAAAGGTGTATATGTGTAAACCCAAAAGTAAACTACTATATCCCCACATTAGGGCAAGATCAATTAGCAATATTAGTGTCAGGTTATATCAAAGGAAAGAATTAGAGTAAGTCAGAAGTCCTGTTTTTTATTATTTTTTGATCTTTCTGCAAGCAAATATCCTCTTCTTTTAGTTCATTTGCTTATCTGTGAAATAGGAAAAAGGATATCTAAGGACTTCTTTCAACATTGTGTGACACTCAGATAAAAGGAGGTGAAATTTTGGTGTTCTTTTGAGAAGTGTTTATTGATGGTGTATTGCACACATGTCCTGTTCATTTGATCAGAATAATATGGGAGAAAAATAAAAAGACAAGTCAAGGTAGATCATGTACAGATATGAATTCCCTGTGATGAATGTGATTATTATATATACCTAAATTGTACCAATAAATTTAAATAAATTTTAGAAAATGATATGTGAAGAAATTATAATATAGGGACTACCCAACTATGTTTGGAAGGTTGAAAGGAGACTTTATAGAACGTTTTAAAAATGCATCTTGGTTGGAACTTTGGGCCTTGGGAGAACAGGCAGCCTACTTGCTGCCCTAGTAAGCAGCTGGGGGCCCAACAAGCCACTGGTGCACCAGGGTGAGAACTATGAGCAATTCCTGAGCTCTGCATCATGTTGGAACTTTGGGCGCTGGGAGGACAGGCAGCCTACTCGCCGCCCTGGTAAGCTGCTGGGGGTCTAGCAAGCTGCTGCCGCACCAGAGCAAGAACTATCAGTGATTCCTTAGCTCTCAATCATGTTGGAACTTTGGGCACTGGGAGGACAGGCAGCCTATTCGCTGCCCTGGTGAGCAGCTGGGGGCCCAACGAGCCACTGGTGCACCAGGGCAAGAACTGTCAGTGATTCTGGAATTCTGCATCATTTTGGAACTTTGGGTGCTGGGAGGACAGGCAGGTGTGGTGACACCCTGGTGAGCAGCTGGGGGCCTGCTGGTGCGCGGGCTAAGGATCAGACATCAATCCATCCCCCGCTTCTTAGCAAGTTGGCGCTGGCGGTCTGAGTATCTCTTGGGAGGATGAATGTATGCATTGTGGCAACTAAGGGGGATTTCCTTCTGCCATCTCTTTGAAGGCCAATATTTTTATCACTGTTATGCTCAGTTTTGATTAATGGTACTGCTCTATTCACTATTCTGTTTTTATAAGTCTGATATTTCCTTCCATTTTCCTCTACCTGATTGAAAGGACAGCTGATGTGAACAGAATGGGATGTACTATTGTGTCTATTGCTCATTTCCTGGTGACCTGCTGTGAGGTTCTGTGGTAGTTTCACTGCACTATGGTCGCATGGGTTTGTTCTGTCTTGTTCTGCTGTATTTTGCTACCTTCAAAAAAAAAAAAAGTAGATAAGAAAGTAACAAAATACCTCCAAAAATCTCCCAACTCCACCAAAGCTGATCCATGGAGCTTGGATGAGGAGAAACTCAAAAACAAGGCAACAGAATTACATAAGGTGATTTAAAAGTAAATAACAACAACAAAACAAGTCAGTAAGGTACTGAGAAACTTGAAACAGGATATAACTAAACAGATAATGGACTTAAAAAGTAAAAAGAAGAAAAGAAAGTGTTCTAGAGGGTATGGCTGCATGTATGTTTAAGTGTGTAGGATTGATAACTATGTTGCTGATTTGTTACTGGATCATTGAACTTCTTTGCAGTCTCACTGTTTGAATGTACACTTTGCATTCTTTAATTTTGTAACTTTAACAACTATGTCTAAGAAGACAATGTGTAATTTAACAACTAGTGATTTCTTACTGCTTATTTTTTTTTCTGAAAGTCTGTATTATTTCTACCCCTTTTTCTGTTTTGCTTTTTTTCTCTTTAAATAAAATTTTTAAAAAATTTTAAAAAAAGTTTTAAAAATGCGTCTTAAGAAAATGCATAATACATTCAGAGAACAGAAAAAACATATCCATCATTTTCTTTCCAATGAGTAATTTATGATCCTCAAAATACAGTGCACAATTCTCTTTCATGCTACTAGTTCCTCTGATGATTTTAGAACTAGAAAAAGAAAATAAATTACTGCAACTGAGAAATCACCCCACTGGGCCACAGCATATAAAATAAAGTTTGTGATGTTATGAAGGAAGACCGAAGTACAAGAAAATAGGGAATCAAGGAGAAATGGAAAAGTTTGAAAAATCAATTGGAGTTAAAAGATCAGTAAAGAAAATAAAGATAGTGGTGATTTCTCCAAAGCTTGACTATTGATAGCCTAATACATGTTGCTCTTAAAGAGTCCTTAACACCAGGAGAAGGATGTAAATGCTGGTGGTAAAGAATACCTAACTAAGAAATATCAGTTTGATCTTATTACAAAAGACATAGTTGTTATTTCAGTGGGAGCTAGAAAGGGCATAATGCTAACTAAGGGAGGAATCCTAAAGAATAGTTCAAGTGAATATTGGAAAATGATGGGTTGTATCTGGCATAGGTGTTAATTCAGACAAATATGAATTTAATCCCAAACTGTATGACTTAGCCACTGAAGGACCTTGGAATTTCACTTATTTTTCTGAGCTTCAGAGTCCTAAAATATGAAATCACACTAATAATAGTATTTTGCACCATTAAATTTCTTTAATGATTCAATAAGATGAGGAGCATGCAATGCATAACATACTGAGAAGGAGTGTCTATGGTCCATTGGATAGCAGGGATGTTGCTGTGTGACATATCCTTGGAAAATAATGGAATTCTGTCCTCTATAATGTTGCGAAAACTGTTAATGAGGAGGTATCTTGCCTGATGGAGTCCATCGTAAACCTCAGAGGGCACTAGAGGAAGTTGCTGGTTGTATATTTTTGGTTACTGTGCACTGAAGAATGTAAGTAGTGGAGAAGTTATCTGGGCCGCATAACTCTGGTGCTAGAGGAATCTCATTGCTGTGGGAACTGGGTGCTGGAGAAGCCATGCTTGATGTATGAGTGAAGTTCTGGGGAAGTTTCCATGCTTCAGGAGCCATGACTGGAGAAGCTGTGTGAACTGCAGGGACTGGACACCTTTACACACTGCAGGAGACTACGGAGCAGAGCGTGTTGGAACCATAAAGATCAATCCATTTCCTCCTCCATTAATTGTCTTTTCAGAGTTCTGTTAAGTAGAGTTTACAGCATCCCATAGAGCAAAGAAAACATAACCCAAGACCGCAAGTAAGTTCCACAAATCAAGAAATGAACAGTAGATTTGGAGCTGAGAGGCAATGCACTGATCATTTACGCACTGGCTAACCCCGTTTCCTTTTGGAATGCATCAAGTGTAGAATTTTACTTTATGGATTTATATAGGTGTGAATGACCAAACAGAGACAGGCAGTCTAAATCCTGGGAAGGGCTATTTAGGACTGGTGACTACCAAGGGCAAGGAAGGAATTTTAGCTTTCTTCTGTCCACGTGTACTCTAGCTCTCTCTTCCTCCTATGATAAAAAAAAATTGCTAGGCTTATTCATCAAACTCTGAGCCATAGTTATGTTTGCTAGTAGGTAGGAACAATGCCATAAATAAAAACGAATACTCTTCTCTTTCAGGTCTTCTACTTCTTCCCCTTCCTCTTCCCTTCCCTTTCCTCTTCCTCTTCTCCTCTTCCTCTTCCTCCGTCTCCTTCTCCTTCTCCTTCTCCTTCTCCTTCTCCTTCTCCTTCTCCTTCTCCTTCTCCTTCTCCTTCTCCTTCTCCTTCTCCTGTTGAGAGGAATTCTGCCATGACTGACTTTCTCCACAAAACCACCACAGACACCTGGTCAGTGTGTTAGGTCCTGCACCATGTGGCTGGTAAATAGGTTATAAGAATTTAAGGTGTGAAATTAGGGTAGGAACAAAAAAAAGTTGCAGACTCAAGACTCAGCTTCACAAACATTGTACATTGTAAGAATTAGATACTTGGTCAAGTCATGAAAATATATTTGTTTCCTCTTGGCTTTGTTTCCAATGTTCATCTCCCTATAGAATCTACAGAGATGGATTGTGATTTGCAGAATGGATCCAGGCAGCTATGTCTTTGGCGACAGTACCAACAAACACCTTCAAGCTGCTGTGTTAACTGTCACCACCTTGTTTTTGCATGCAAACATACAAAGTGGTTAACTCTTAACACAATTCATGGCCAATCATGGTGGCTCACATCCATAACCCCAGCACTATGAGGGATGAGGTAGGAGAATTGCTGTGAGTTTGAGATCAGTCTGGGCTACAGAGTGTGATCAAGGTCTTCCTGAACTGCATGGCAAAACCCTATCTCTGACAGAAAAGAAAAGGAATCACATGTTATCATACAACAATGAAAGAGAACACTTAAATAGTAATTTACACTTTTCAGCAGAAATATTTGTATAATTTTACAATTATTCAAATTTAAGTCATTGCACAACTTCCAAACAATACCAGCTTTTACTCCCATTTTATGCCTTAGAAAACTGAAGCTGAAAGATCGAATACATTTGCCAGAATCACATAACTTTAAAACATCAGATTAGAGAGTTAGGTTAAGGTATTTTGATTCTCGTTCCCATGTTCTTTTTTTTCATATTTGAATTGTTTTCAGTTTTTATTTTTTATTAACATATGTTTGCAATACATTGCTACGTTCCCTGAGGGGAATTGGCACATGTACATAACGCACTTCAATTCATTTTTCACCCCTTTCTCCTCCCCCCAGATACTATTTCAATTAAATAAAGATATTTTTTAAAACTCCTACACCTAGTAGGCATTGCATAAACATTGATCTTCTAAGCCTCTGTGCTGCTCTTATGTTAGCTGCTTTCTTTGCACAGGAGGTGACCTGCTAATACAGCTTCTTTTTTCAGCTCCCATTGCTATGGTAATGCAAATTATTTAACATCCTGTTCTAAAGGCCAAGATCCCAACTGAGATCATCCATGGGGCTCCTGCTATAATGAGCAAGACTTCTGGTGGTAGGAAGAGATATATTTTGATCCCTGTCTACAGTATTACAAAGTTGTTTTGCCATTTGTAATTTTCCTTTATTGGGAAACAAGATAAATTCACCCAAGTCTGTTCATGCTGCTTAAACTTCTACATTTTTTCAAGTTCTTCTCAGGGAATGTTACTCTAAAATCCACAGTTAGAACAGCAGGGTCAATTGTTATAGATATATTCGGAGGGAAACAGAGAATATCTGCTGCTTTTAAAGGGAGTTTTCCAAACATATTTACTACCGAGGACTAACAGCTTTGGAAAAAATCAATGTTCCTGCACTGTGGATGCCACTCCACATTTAAACAGTCCCATATTTATTCAGTAGCTATGTCCCACGCAAATGTGCCACTGATTTGACAAAATAGGACACTTGAGTTACTTTATTCCTAAAATTAAAAAATGGGTAATGCTCTTCCCTGTGTTTCTAGACCGTCTTCATGAGTCGTTCTTGAGCTTACAGCAGCGTCCACAGGAGGATGCGTCCTCCTGGACTCTGTTAAGACTTCTGCCCTCTGTTCTCTTCCTTTTCACACTTCTCCTTGTATTTAGAATCTTGAGAGGAGACATCTGCTTTCTGCAAGTCATCTCTGGGTACCGTTTCTTTATTTTATTCCTCCAGAATTCCTCCTTATGTTTACTCTTCTTCCAATACTAGCGGGACATTTCCTTCTGCTTAAAAATCTTTAAAGGATTTCTGCTTTTCTAGTTGAACCTAAGGGATAAGAGGACACAAATGAGTGTTGATTTTAAAGAGTCAAGTGCTTTGAAGGAAACAAGCAAAGCAAAATGGAACCCTTTACATTGTATCAAAGCCTCGTAAGAGCAAAGCTGTTTGCGCTTCAGTTCGGATTGCGAGGAGATAAAAATAAGATCTTAAAGATTTGAGTTTCAGGGAGAAGAAGTCTTCTGTGGATGGCGATTAGTGGTAGCTGGCATTGGAGGCCTGGCATCAGGGCTGAAGAAAACTAGGCAGAAGTTTTACAGGTAGTCAGATGAGCTGGCTGTTTGAGGAAGTCAGTGCAGAAGACATTACAACTGTGGATGGAGGTAAATTCCTTGAAGGCCAGACTTCAACGCAAAGATGGAAAGGCTGCATCTACTAAGTGATAAAGAATAATGACTGACGTTCTAAATAGGCATCGACCACCGAGGAGGGGGACCAAGACCTTGGCCCATCCTTCCAGGAAAAGTCCTAGCTCTCCCCACGCACAATTGCTATGCCACTTGCTTCCTCATTGGACCAATATTTCCCGAGTGACTATATTTGTAACCTTACTAGTTGATCATAGTTTTGCCCCATATTATACCTGCCTCATGATTTTTCCATTGGATCAATATTACATAAGTGCCTCTACTTGTAATTTTATTGGTTGATTGTAGTTTTGTCTCACCTTATACTCACTTCATGATTTCACACCCACCTCCTAGTGTTTGCTCTATAAAGCCTTCCCTGTAAGTGGAATCCACTGCAACCCACTTTCCAGGTCTCCTTCTGTCTCTTTTAGACAAAAGCTATCTTTCCCTCAGTAAATATTTTTCTGACCTGAGAGAGACCTTCTCAATGAATGTGGTGCCCTCAGCAAACAGGAATTAATGGCCTTCAGGAAATTCAGGACTGGACATGAAGTCTCCCTGATGTGCCAGACCCAATTTTATATGCACAGCAGTGATGACTGCCCTTACAGTTTTGGCTTCAAACATTCATTTCAGATGCTTTGGGACTGTGACCCGCAACTTCAAATCCTATATATACATAGCTTCCCTGCACTGATATCACTCTGATTTCAGCCTGCCTGTACGTAGATAAAATTACAGCTAGTCTTTCCCACAGTCTTGGTCTCCAGATGTTTCTCCATGTGCCACTAATTAGCATTTGGTGCTGAAACAGATATAGTAGGAGGTCTCTTTCGAGAAGATACTATAACCTACCTTGAGCCTTTCTCCACGGAGGTCACTCGTGACACTGACTCTAGACTTTCCTTCAGTGCTCCTGGCAGTTCCCCAGCTCTTGCCATGCTGACCACTTCTGAGCTGGTAAGCTGTGTCCCTTCCCAGCTTCTAACACTCAGTACCTTTAAGACCACCCTCTCCTCACTGCTGCTGCCTGCTGCCCTCTTAGCTCTGGACATTTAACTCTTTCAGTAGCTAATCTCCCTCACTGCTGTGGCTTCTCCCTAGTTCCACTCTTCCCTCACCCTCCTGGGACACAGAAAGGCTTACTCCTCTGTGCCTTTAAGTCTACTGCTAGTCACTGACACTTCTTGGGGAGGCTGAGTCGCCTCCGCGATTGATAAACTGCAGTGATGACTGTAACCGCCTTGTTCATTCAGTCCAGCTCCCTTATGGCCTTGGGTATGACTGAAGACATTTGGTACAGGCTCTGCTGCAGCCATTATTTTGCCACACCAGACGTGACAGTTCCTTCTCCTTGCTCCTGATGGGGAACCTTCCTCCTTCTATTCCCTCTTCACCCCTTTTAGCCTGTCTCTTAAAGGCCCTGTAATGCTTCTGACTCCAACCCAATGTGAAGTCCAAGAATCTAATATTCTTCTGTAACACTGCATGGCTAGGGTACAAACTGGAAAATGGTTCAAGGAGCCCAGAACGTGACTTTTTGATCTCTCCATTCTGTGGGACTTAGACAAATACTGTTGGAGGCTGAAAAAGTGGTCAGAAGTCCTGTACGTATTCTTTGCACTCCGTACTATTTCCACTTTATGTAGCTCATGGAATTCCGCTCAAATCTTCTTTCTCTCCCATCTACACCCGTTTCACAAGACATGGATTCCTTTATACATCCCTGCACCACAGTGGCTTCTCCTACTGGGGACCTCCTGCTGCTGTAGCCTCCCAACTTCCTTAGGAGCCACCTGCAGTTATAGCCGTTTCTTCTTCTCCCCCAGAGCTTCCTGAGGCTGCTATAGCTGCTCACTTTTCTCCTGCCATTCAGGTGCCTGTTCTCTGTATTTATCCAGCACTTCCCTGTGAATTTAATCCTCCTCCATGCACTACCCCAACTACATCTACCCCATTTCACCCACATCTGATCTGGATTGCAGTTTGGCCCCGAAACCTTGCTCCCCAACTAGGTCCCACTCTGGAGGTGGCAGGAACAGAGGGAATTGTTACTGTTCCTTTCCCCAAAATTAACCAGTGTCTAAGCTCTTTCTCCTGGTATCCCATCCAATATACCCAAGAGTTTCAATACCTGACTCAGTAACTCAGACACACCCTAAGCTGGACTGATTTAAATGTGATCCTTGGCTCCACTCTTTCTTCAGAACAGGAATAAATGATCTCCCTGGCTCAGTCTTATGGAGATGAACAACACTTCCTTTAGACTGATCTTTCAGTAGGCTTTCAGACAGCTGTCCCTCAGAGAAACCCTAATTGGCGGAATCTGAGGACATAGCGAACTGAGACCACATGGTTTCTTAGTTAGCAGGGGAATTTCTCAGAGTGGCCCATAAGGCAGTTAATTTTGATAAAGCAAAGGAAAACACTTACAATAGGATTAAAACCCAGCTCAGTTTATGGCTCACTGCTGCTCTTAGGTGATAAACAACATTAGATCCAGAAAGGCCAGAGGGACAGTTGATCCTAAAGATTCATCTTATTACCCAATCAGCACCAGAAATCTGTAAAAAATTACAGAAACTAGAGTCTGGCCCTCAGATACCACAACAGGAACTTATCAATCTGCTTCTCAATGTTTTTAATAATAGAAGTGAAAGTGCTTGAAAATAGCACATTTCTGAGCTGCAGATGTTAGCCTCTGCTGTAAGAAACCCTCAGGCTGGACATGACCCCAGCCCATGGCTGAAGCATTTCTAAGGCCTTCCTGCCCAAGCACGTTGGTTGAGGGCCATGCTTAAATGCCACCAGAATGGTCACTGAGTTAGGGAATGCCCACAGCCTGGGATTTCCCCCTAATCTGGGACTTTCCTGTGGAGGTGTCCACTGGAAGTTGGACTTCTCCATGCTGGAAGAAACCCTTGCTGCCTCTGGGTTATAGTCCTGGGACTATAGTCCCCTAGCTGGCTCTTTCCGAGATCTTCTTGACCTGGTCACTGAAGACTGACAAGGTCTGAAACCTGCGGAGACCCTCTGGAACATTTCAAATGCAGAGCTTCACGTAACTCTTATAGTGGAAGGTAAGGGCCCCATTTTTAACCAGTATGAGCGGCTGTCGTTCCACTTTGCCTTCCTTCCAAGACCAAGCCCTTTGGCCCCAATTACTGGTGTGAGAATTGTCAGTTAAGTCTCCAGACCCTTAAAATTTTCCCCAGTTTAGTGCCAATGGGGTCAACACCTTTTCCCACATCCATTTTTATGTATTAATACCTGTCCCATTCCCATTTTAGGGTGAGACATTAACACCTTAGCCCTAGTTAGACCCCTTTCCTATATTTACAGATTGTCTTAGACCGTTAACACTCTTTTCACTACACACCACTGTTACTGCCCTGTAGTTTCTCCCAGTGATTCCCAATTATCTTTACAAAACTTTACTCAATTCACGGTTTGCTGAATAGCTTCAATCCTACCTTAGCCAGGATTGCTTACTTTGTATTTCTGTGTCTACAACAACTTATGTGGCTACATTCTGGTCTCTTCCCAGGTCTGTGCCTTTACCTCACCTACCTCCCTCAATATGAAATGAAGGGCCCCCTCTGTCTCCTCAGTAAAATGCCTGTAGCCACTTTTCCCATCACTAGCCAAACAAAAACCTTCAGGCAGGACGTATGGTTCAACTCTGCCAGTCCTATCCTCCTCCTCCTTCTCTTTGGGCCATGTCTCCTCAGACTTTTCTCTGTTTTCACAGAGTCATCTATAAGCAATTAGCAATAGACAAATGCTGCTCTGACTACTCCTCAACCCAGCCCTGTTTTCCCAAATTTTTCTCCCAATTTCGCTACCCATGCTACTCCATTTGTCAGGCTTGAAGTATCCATGGAGAGACTGCCCAGTTTCCCACCCTTCTCTGTACACAAGAGAAAGACAGGAATGTTGGTCTTTCCCACAGTCTCAGTCCTGACCTGCCATTAATTAACAAATATGTCCCACTCTTAACCTCTGTTGTTCCTGAGAATTCAGTCTTTGATTCTGGGAATGTGAACTCAGCATATCAGACATCTAATAGATTGGGAGTTATAATTTACTTTTGTATTATCTAGATTATTTGGAGGTCCTATATCACTTCTATATCAAGAGGAAGAACCCAAAATATCCACCAGACATCCAGATTTGAGTCTAGAAATTTTTATTTCTGTAACACCTCTCACCTGGCTCACCTAGTAGAACCAAAAGGAATCACTTATGAAAAAACAGAATGTGGAGGTGGGAGAGGAATCTTCCAAAGCCATGTGGCAAGCTGAAAAATGGACCCAAAATGGGTACCAGTCCTTGGGACCTGTGAATATTGCTCCTGCTGCTAAAAAAGAGATTTTGCGGATGTAATAACGTTGAGGATGATCAGGTGGTTAGGATTTTCTTGGATGGTTCAGGTAGGTTAAAAATGCAGTCACAAATATCTTTATCAGAGGAAAGCAGAGATTTGCGATGGAAGAGAAGGCCATGTGACAGAAATGGAGGGAAACAGAGTTGGAGAAAGAAGATGTGATACAGCTGGCTTGGAAGACAGAGCTCAAAAATGGAGAAAGTGTTGTAAGCCAAGCAGTGCAGTGGCTACTGCAAGCTGGGACAGGAAGGAACTGGGCTGTCCCCTTCGCTCTCCAGAGGCGCCAGCCCTGCTGACCCCTTGATCCTGGTGCAGTAAAATCCATGTCAGGATTTCTGGCTTTCAAGAGTGTAAGGTAAAAACTTTGTGTTGTTTTAAACAGGCAACTTTGTGACAATTTGTTATAACCAGTGCAGGAAATGAACACCAATGGTTTACAGAATTTTATGTTGAGCAACAGGATGGGTGTAATTTATTTCACTAAATGAGAAATAGTGGGGGGTAGGTAGGCAGAATTGAAGGATGAGACCATATCAAAGAAATACTGAGACATCATTTTTGAATTTGCATGCTTTTAAAATCTACTGCTAACTTAAATTGAAAAGATTATTGATGGTTAAATGTATGTTACTTGAAATTTATTGGTTTTGAGGGATCTACTGGTTATTTTCATCACATTTGGGATAGTTTAATAATTGTCTCTTACATAGTATTTGTTCTGCTCCATTATTTCTTTCTTCCTTTTCTGGAAATCATATTTTCTGTGTGCTAGACTTTTGACATTATTGCACAGGCCATTGAGCTTGTGTTCATTTGTTTCTTTTGTTTGGTTTTGCTTTGCTTTGTTTTTGAGACAGTAGCTCACTATGTAATTCAGGCTAGGCTTGAACTCACTATGGAGCCCAGGCTGACCTTGAAATTGTGGGAATCTTGCTGCCTCAGTGTCCCAAGTGCTGGGATTGCAGTTGTGCATTACCATGCCCTGTTTATTTTATATTTTTATTTCTATGTGTGAATTTGGTCTTCAATTTAATTGATAGCTTACCTCTATAAGTTTTTCTGTAATCTTAGGAATTGTATTTTTCAGTTCCAGGTTGGGTTGTTTTCAGTTTTGATATATTTTGTGAAACATCCTATATCTGTATTCACATTCCTTTTCCTACTAACTTCCATATGTTTCTAACAGACATCTAAAAATGTTTACTAATTCCAATATTTGACATATATGTGCATCTGATTTATTGACAGATATTTTATTTTTTTATATGGGTTAAAAATGAATATAGGTCTAATTTTCTGTTTATTTATATGTTCGAACATTTTGTTGTACACAGGATGAGATTTTGCAAAGATTCTGAATTAGGTTAGCTTCTGAAAGATAATTTTCTTTTTCTTTTTCTTCTTTTATTGTCTGAAAACAAAGTGGTCTTTTCTTTTTTTTCCTTTTTATTAGTGCTTTATTGCAACAAGTAATGATTATATTGGTCGCGGGGAGTCGGTGCACGTACACAGTACACGTTCTTTCCTTATTCCTTCTCTCCTCCCCTATGTTTTTCCGTCTCTTGGTCTCCTTCTGCTTTTGAAAAGATCTTTCTCCCTGCTTTCTACTATCTTTTATTTTTCCTCTGTTTTTGTCTTTTAGAGACAAAGTTTTGCTGTGCAGTTCAGGCTGGACGTGACCTCACTTTGTAGCCTACGCTGACCTCAAATTTGCAGCCATCCACCTGCCTCAGCCTCCCAAGTGCTGGGATTATAAGTGTACGTCTCAATGACTGGCCTTATTTTTGCTCTTTAATTTTTTTGAGTTTTTCATATAAAAGAAGTTGTTTGATATTTAAGCTTGTGTGTTTGTTTCCCTTAACGAATGATCTTAAAGTGCGACCATTTTCCTAAAGATGACTCAAGTTTATCCTTCTTAATGGCAGAGTGGTGCTATACTGCGTGTGAGTACTTACATTTTCATCATCTGTTCATCTGTTAGTGGACACATAAGCCATTTCCAGGATTTAGATATTATGAATTTTGGGGCTATAATTGAAACAACACAGATTCCATCTTACTCCAGAAAGAATGGCTAACATTGAGAAATCAACTGGTAACAAATGCTAGTGAGGACGTGGGGGAAAATGAATCCTCTATATTGTTGGTGGGAATGTAAATTACAAATTCCATATGACTCAGCTCTTCCTCTTCCAGGTCTCTTCTTGAATAAATTAGAGATGTCATATTACAGTGTTAATTTTCTTATAGATCTTCTTACATTAAATTCTGGAAGAGCAACTGGGCCCTGTGTTTTGGGTTTATCAAGGTAGTGCTAATTCAATTTTTTTCTCAGCTCCAGGATATGGATTTTAGTCTTGGGAATGATCATTAATACCATAAGCTGTAGACTTTCTAGGACGTCAAGGACAAGTCTTAGGTTTGAATCATTTAATCAGGTGTGATTTGTACTTCAAACTGTATCAACCCAGTACCAGGAAGTTACTAAAATTCTGGCTCAGCTTTTTTGCCTTTCAAGTAATTTTCTGAGATTCACTGGGATCTCACTGCATGTATCTAGCTGTATGGTGGTGGAGGTTATGTGTACATCTGGGGACTCCTCCCTCTGTGGCTTCATCCTTTTATATACTTAGTCCTTGCATGAAGCAAACTGGGGGTGCTGTTGTGAGAACAGCCAGCTAATCATGGTTCTCAACCAGGGTGGCATCATTTCCCAAAGTATTGGTTGCATTTATGTCTGGTTTTTGTTGATTTGAATAAATATATAGACATAGGTAAAATTGTGTTTGCATAGAATTTATAATTATTATTGGCAAGAAACAGTGCAGTGTAAAGTATTCTGCAATGTTGTCACTAGAATTCTAGCAATCTTGATCTTAAAAAAGAGCTCTGGAACAGAAAGACAAAAATTACTGTTTATCAATCAGGAAAAATGCAGACTAGAAAAGTGCTTCTCATTGGTGTCACATTAAAATTACTTATTGAAAATTTTAATGGACATGTTTGGGACTATCCCAAATTAACTTCATCAGAATTTTTGGAGGTTAAACTCAGAAGTATTTATTAAAATCCTTCACTTTCCTTTTTGAAAGAAAGTAAACTTAAGAGGAGAAGTAGGTCCAGATTTGAGTCTAGAAAATTTTATTTCTGTAACACCTCTCACCTAGCACATGTGCCTTCTGCTCTTCCATGTTTGTACTAGAAAAAAATTAAATTGCAGACTATAGATTTCTGTCTCCTCCAGTTTGAAATGGCTTCTGTCATGTTGTCAACCTATTTCACATTCTTAGTCTTGATCATAGCTGGATCAGTTCTGGCTTTCCCTATCCCTGTATGTATGTAATAGAAAGACCTGTGTGCTTCAGTAGCTTACATGCCCTTTGAGAGGTTAGGGTTAATGAATGATTGATATTTTAGGATTCTTCACTACTTTTCAAGTATGTGCTCACCACCCACCAAGGTGTTGGGCAAGATGTTAAGCCTTCATATTCCTTACTCTTGCATCTTCTACCTGGAGTTGCAGATGGAATCTCTGACCCTGAGATTTCCAAACGTGTTTTTCCCCCAACCAAGACTCAGGCTTCAGTTGCATTCCCATTTCTCCATTATAAATTTTCAGTTGTACATATGAAGTCACTCTAAAGATTTTAAGCAAGGACCATTAATGTAAAGACAAAACTTGAGCAAATGTAAATGTGAATAGTGTATTATATAAGTAGCTAGAACATTAAAAAAATACTTTGTTTATAGTAGAAATCTACCTTCAAGAGAGAAAACCTAAACAATACCCAGTGGGAGCTATGCCTTTTACCTTCATCCTTCACTGTTTATCATTTTATGACACTTTCCAGGTCTCATATCTTGAGAACTGTCTGTTCCAACCATAGCTAATTGATAATATCTTAGTCTTTTAGGGAAATCTTTCCTTCATTAAATCTACATAAGTATTATAAAGTAATTCTAATATCCATTTTTAAAAAAAGATGAGCAAACAACATGAAGATTTTCATTTTCTTAAACTTTCAATAACAAAACATAAAATACACAAAACATTAGAAAATTTATAAGTTAAAATGAAGGGATAGACACAAGAAAATTTGGATAGTATACTTTTGAGAACTAAACACATTTTTATCTGAGCTACAATTGAAATGAAATATTCATGATTAATATAACTAGCAAGTTTAAAAATACATGTATATTTTTCCAAGAACTCAGAGCATGTCTTAAAATTGCATATCTTGTTTCAAAAGAAACACATGAAAAACCTGGGATGCAGATAGGTTCATTTGTCTCAGCAAGTACTGTTACTGAGTTTCTCCTTTCTGCTTGTGACTCTACTTCGATGTATATTCTCATAAGAGTGAGATGTAGAAGATGGGTAAACAGAATCAAAACTGTAGTCAAGTTGGTGGCCCAAAGATTCTACTTTAAGGGTGTTGTTATCACTAGGAGATAAACAAATGGTTGTCAGTATAAAAATTCAAGTTATCCAGAAGGATAAGTTCAAATAATTGCTATCTACATGCAGTACTAAAAATGTTGTCCTGAACTCATATCAATTCTGCCCAGAAATATGTTAGAAATTCAGAATCTCAGACCTCACCTAAGCATCAAAATTTGCATTTTAATATGACCCTCAGATGGTTTGAAGGCACATTAAAGTTCAGTAAATGATGGAGGATATAGCTGAAAAACAAAACAAAATCTCTAGTATTCTAACATCATAATCCAATTATTATTATAAAACTCATGTAGATAGTATATGAGCTTAAAAGTGAGTTATATAAAAGGGGAAGGAAAATACACTTATTTTGAATATTAAAAGGTCAGTGAAATAGTCTGACTTCAGTGGGGCATTTATTTTTTAATTAATTAATTAATTAATTAATTTTATTTTGAAGGTAGTAAAATACAGCAGAACAAGACAGGACAAAGCCAATTGAGGCAGTGCAGTGAAATTGGTACAGAACCTCATAGCAGGTTACTGGGATAACAGCAATAGGTACAATAATATATCTGGTTTCCTTCACAATAGTTGTTCCTTCAATCAGGTAGAGCAATATCGAAGGAAATATCAAAATTATGAAAACAGAATATTCAACAGACCAATACCATTGATCAAAACAGAGATAGAAATATTTGCCTTCAAAGAGATGGCAGAAGGAAATCCCCCTTATTTGCTATATTGCATATAGTCAAACTCCCAAGAAATGCTCAGATCTCTGGCTCTCACTTGCTGGGGGTGGGGGATGAGATGGATGTTTGACTCTTAGCCCCCACAATGGTAGGCTCACAGCCTCCCACCAGAGCAGTGAGCTGGCTGCCTGTTATCCCAGCACCCCAAGTTCCAACATGGCGTGGATCTCAGGAAACCCTGACATGGTTCTCACCCTGGGGTGGCCACGGCTTGGGAGGCCACAGCCACTTACCAGGGTGGTGTGGTGGCTGCCTGTTTTCCCAGCACCCCAAGTTCCAACATGGCACAGATCTCAGGAAACCCTGACATGGTTTTTGCCCTGGGGTGCCCACAGCTTCGGAGGCCACAGCCACTTAACAGAGTGATATGCTGGCTGCCTGTTTTCCCAGCGCCCCAAGTTCCAACATGACGCAGATCTCAGGAATCACTGATATGGTTCTCGCCCTGGGGCAGCCGTGGCTTGGGAGGCCACAGCCACTTCCATTTCACAATATTTTAAGGTCCTCCCCTGTATACCTGTGTAGGTGGTCTTGGGGATGTTATGCCACCTGATAACTGACTGTTATGTTTGGCTGATATATTTATTTAGACATAGTCCTTTTTGCCACTGCTACTCTTTGCCCAGTCCTCTGAACCCCAGCTGTTTGCATGTAAACAAACACCTTCTAGTCTTCAGCTAAAGATTGCTGAGTGTTTGGTCTTCACTGTTAGAATTCTGAAATATGCTTATTTTATTTAAAGGCTATTTATATTTTAAATATATGCTTATTGATATTTTAAAATATGCTTATTTTATTTAAAGGCTTTGCACTCTGTGCAAAGTATTGTGGAAGAACAAAATTTTTCATATTGTAGTTTTAGGACTACCTCAAACCAATCAAACAAAAATTTTTGGTGATTGGATTTAAGCAACCATAATAGTAAAATCTTCTAGGTGATTCCATGGTGCACCTACATGAGGTGATTAATTCCAATGGAGTGTGAAATGATGCATAAGCAAAAAACAGCTAACTGTTGCTCAGCACTTTTCACAGAGTAGGCAGCATACTAAATTCTTTAATTGGATAATCTTTTCATCTTCACAGCAACTCGCTAAGAGAGGGTTATAGTTATGTATTATTCTCATTTTTACATGGGAGAAATGAGGTTTTCTTAGAAGATAATTAGTATGTCCAAGGTCAGTGGGAAGACTAACATTTATAATTCTAGATTATAAGTCCTGGTGACTACATTATACTGCTTTTCTACATAAAGTTAAAGGCCTAGATTATCAGTTCAATATACTACAGTTTTCATTAGTTCTTTATTATTCCATTAAGTGAAAATGGAACATGACTAGCAAGAATACATTGAAGAGAGGAGCCCTTGACAGTATTTTTTGAAAAGGAACAAGAAACTCAGAAAGAATTGTATCCTAGATACTGTACCTAGACAAGAAGGAAGACTATGTTGGAGCTTAGCTTAGTGGTTAGAGGCATAAGTGCAGGAGTCACATTTCTTGTCATTTATTAGCTCTCTGACATTAAACAAATTACTTAATACTTCTGAGGGTCAATTTCTTCATCTGAAAATTGAAGGTAGTAATAATATGAAACATTTGGCATTAGTCATGTTAATATTTATAAAACTCTTACAGCAATGTCTTATATATGGGAAGTATAAATATATTGGACAAAATAAATATGACACAGAGATTGAGTTTGCTAGTATGTTGCAAGGGAGACCTTGGTTAATTCTGAATGTATGATTTAGGAAACTTTCCTTGATAGAAGTAATATTTCAAGTAGCCTGCACACCATTCCCGGTAAAATTCTCCACAACTCAATGCACAGGGAGTCAGGGTTGATCTTTTTGGATGATTCCTATTGCTTATAGTGTGTGTAATCCTCAGTGGCCTCCAACATTAATGGAAAGGAAGGGATTTTTGCCTTCTGACACAGACAAATTCAGGGTTTAACATATGATAGAGGTTAGAGGTAATTACAAGACAACTAGAAGTGATTTGCCATAGTTCTGGAGTGGAGAACATCTACTATTAACTACCAGTCAATGCCCATATGCCCAGACAAGGTCTATTAAGGTAAGGAAACTTGGCAGTTTTCTTTCCCTAAAGGCAAAGGGAAAGCTAAAGCTCTGCAAAAGGAAAGACTACACCACCGAGATACACATCTGATGAACCAAGAAACACAGCCCATATATTTCCTTGATTTTAACTCATTCTTTGGGAACCAGTGACAATAGGCTACAAAAAGAACCCAGGGCAACCTTCAGAGTCAATTTTATTGTTTCTTTTAGTAATTTAAGGAGTTTAACAGAAAGATCAGTGCTCAGCTGGAGACACTGTCGAGCCATCGGGAAAAGGGTTAGTAAAGATCAGCAGATATCATAAAATGCCCTCTTACATTGGCATATGCCCCCATTACTAATTTTTAACAAATTATATTTAGTCACATACTTTGAAAGTCTGAGCTTTTAATTCATTTCAAGCATTAGGAATGCAGTGGTGAACTTGGTTCAGCTTGCAGGGAGCAACTAAATAAATTAAGCTTCAAATTGTGCTCAGAACAAGTCAATCAGAGAGGAATTAAACAGCACAAAATCAAGAATACTGTAGGAGACCAAAATTGTATTAGTCTAAAAAAAAGTTTTATACCAAATTCCCAGGATAAATGTAATCATAATATACTGCACACATGTACTAATAAAAAAGAGATTTAACTATAGGGTTAATATGTAATTCACTGAAACAATTGTAACACAGCTATTTACAAAGTAAGAGAGGAAATCTAAATTTTAACAACAGTATATAATGGAAGCAAATGTGTATAATTTTCTATCACAGAAATGCTTGCAAAACTAAATGTGTAGACTCTGATATTTACATGTGTATTAAGGAATTCTAGCTGCTCACAAAGTATTGTTGTACTAATTATTGATAAATACAGAAAAGAGCTCTTAATCAGCAATGACAAGAAATGAAGCTTGCACAATTTCATCTTCCAGAAAACCATTTTCTGTCTGGTTAGCATCTCTATTTATATTACTCCTGTGGTTACAAGATACATATATTCTCATTCTTTCAATTTCATGTCTCACTTGGAAGGAAATTTTCAACAGAGTATTTGCAATCTTCAAGTATATATGTCCTTAAATATGATTCCACCTACATTTTTATAACTAAAGTATGTCGACATAATTAAAACTTCCTAATTTTGATTTCCATGGAGCTTACAGTCTAGCAGGGACCAATTAGAATAGCAGATCATTCCCTTAGGCCTTTGTGAAAATTTCTTTTAATATTGTCCCTAAAGCCTCTAAAATGAGTGATCCCAAAAGTGTATCTATCATACATTAGGATAAATTATCCATGTTTCTATTTATCTTCCTGCTTACTCTCCAGAGCAAGTCTATACACAACATGGCAGCAAACAGCACAGCCCTAAAACAGGCTAGCAGTTTGAAAGACTCCAAAATTGATGCCCAGCCTTTATATTTTAAGAGTATTAACCCTTCATGTGTTAGTATACAAATCTTGTCTTATTTTACTACGGGGGGATTTAACAACTGTGATGAAACCTTGTCTCCTTTTTTGTACATAGTAAAGTCTCAGATTATGTTGGAAAGCATCTTCTTTCCTGCACTTTCTTCTTATTTTAATGAGTCTCAGTCAAAAGATAAATCACTTAAATGTCTTGGCAGAGAAATAGAGTTTGGTCTTCAGCAGCAGTGCCCTGGGTTCCCTTCCTTTAGAAGTCATGGAGATTTTTTTTAGCACCTGTTTATAGACTGCTTCCGACTGGGATACTCTCACATATGCTTTCAAAGTTTACATGTGTGGTCAGATGTCTGACTACTCATAAGGTACATGAGAATATTCTAGCACCAATGCTATATACTTCACCCGCAAATCTCTTGGGACCCAGGTGACATTTGCGGCCCCTAAAATGTAAATGTATTTCCATGAACAAAAGCATTTTCTATGTTCCTGAAAAACAAGAGCTACCATAAAACAGACTCACCATCTATTACAAATAATAGATAATATAATAGACCTTTTAGTAACTGGGGAGGACTTAGGACAAAAGTTAGAGTTCAGAAAAAACTTATTTGAATTTTTCAGGATGTCAATTTCTTGAGTCTAGAGTCCACTGTAGATTTAATCCTTATGTGAGAATAATCTCTCACTCAGAGGCTGTGACAAACTGCTTCTCATACTCTGAGGGAATAATAAAGCAAAAGAGGAGGAAATAATTTAAAAATAATTCCTGCAAACATAAAGTAGATATTTTTCATGCCTAAATATTGTAATCTGAACAACTATTTTTAAGATAACAATATGCAATATATTAGTATTAATTTCCTATTATTTTAAAATTCTGTGTTGTTGTTATCCTTTTTGTGTGTGTGTTTATAATTAAAAACAAACAAATAAAATATCTCACTGTTTAAAAGGGAGAGGGCTGGGGATTTAGCTCAGTGGCACAAGTGCTTGCCTGGCAAGTGTGAGGTCATAAGTTAGATCCCTGGTAACAAACAAACAAACAAACAAACCAGAAAAGAAAAAAGGGTAGGATAGCATTAAAAAACATCACTGTGTATGTCGTAAATGACCCATTGGTCTTAATTAGTATTTCTCTTTTACTTCAGAGTTCTTGGAATCCCAGCCTCTGGTGGGTTCTAGAATTTCCATTCTCTCATGAGCTCAGAATTTTATTTATAACCAAGACCATTGTAAGATATGGCAGTGCATTTGCTGCTCTTCCAAATTCTTGCTTCTTTCTGGAGTTGTTCCTTCTCTGCAAGAATCACCCTGTTCATCAGCCATTTACTGACACTTGTATTACTGCTTAGTAATAGCGGCAGACTCTGCCCCTCATCTTCTGAATTCCTTAGATCTTGGATTCGACCAGAGAACATTTATCCCTGATTCCACATTTGTCCTTGTTGGAAGACAAAATTACAAACTGAACTTGCTCTTCTGTTTGCTTCTCTAACCTGGACCTTTGGGTCCAGCTTGAGTAACTATTTATGTTCCTCTTACCAACATTGTTTTTCCTGGCATTTCTAGACCTTCAGAAACTTCTCCATTTTGCTTGCAGAAGAAATATTTCTTGCATCTCTATTTTGTTATTTATAGCCGAGAAATCTGATCACTTTCGCTCTACAAATCCATTTTCCCCCTCTTTGGTGTCTCTCAATACCCTTTTGAAAAGGCCAGTTGAGATTTTAACAGTTCAATGTGTTTTTCAATGTGCTGCTTAATTTGATTGATTTCTCCTTGACTGTGTGTGAAACTAATGTATGCTGAGTCTGAATGTCTTTCTTCCTTACTTTTACTATTTCCCACAGCTCATACTTTACCTGCTAGATCAAAACTTTTTATAAGAGGATTTCTTTATTCCTTAAGTTTCCAATAATTTTCTTACAAAATGCAAACAGTAGTTCTTTGTGGCCAGTCTTTCTCCTTGCTGGTGGTAGTTGTTCCTCTGATTATCAGCACTTCCAAAAACTAGAGTCATTGGGTTTGATAATGCACCTTTTTTTTTTCTTCATAGCAATAGAATTTTCTATAAATGCACTCATTTTTTCTGTGTCTCACTGGAAGAAGAGAGTACAACTTTGACACAGTAATGATTCACATTCCTCTTTATTGATGAATTCCAGAAAAGAACTGTACTGGAACACAGCCTTGGGGATCTGAGTCCCCTAAGTCTATGCCATTTTCCAGGCTTAGTAATAAATTGGTCCTCAGAACATGACTGGAGACAGAGGGAAAAAATGACAACAAGATTTTGATAAAAATCAATCAATCTGAAAGTTGAAAACCTTTACATAGGAATTCTGACAATTCTGAAGTGAGTCTTCCAGGATCTTGGAAATGAGTATGAACACTGGTGCTACACTAAGTAGAAATGTGTCAGAGAACATGTTTTCACACACACAAAATTGCTTTTCCTCACCTGAGCTAGCAATTAGACTACATTTCTTAGTCTCTTTTCAGATACAAAAGTCTGTCATCTGGTAGACTGGATCTGTATCCCATCCCGGGCCTGGCTCATCGAAATGCTGAAGTGTGATCTTCTGTGTGTGTTCCTGTTTTCCCTTCTCTGCCAGTCAAAAACAGGGTTCTGTAGGGCCCTAAGAAGTGATGGAGGAGGGGCTGGAGATATAGCTCAGCGACATAAGCACCTGCCTGGTGAGTGTGAGATTGTGAGTTTGATCCCTGATACAATAAAATAAAATAAAATAAAATAAAATAAAATAAAATAAATTCTTAAAAATGATGGAGTAGGGTCCTGAGTTCCTGGGGGATTTGCTGTAGCAGAACTAACTCTCCTTCTTTCTCTACATCCTACTAGACTTCTCATAAATGAAAACTGGAAATCTATTTTTTAAGGCACTGAGATATTGAAGTCATTTGTTTGAGGAAATGGTCTGCTCCTAAATAAAACCATATGTAAGGATTGTTATATGAGGCTATTTCTTTCTGTCAAAAATTTTATTCAGCACTGGGGAGATTTTCTGGCTCAAAATTCAAGTAGCAGTGTCCTCCTCCCCTCAAAAAATAGAAAAAGCCATTTCAAGATAAAGAAAGTTTCTAGGATTCTTTAAAATATTTTCTACTTTTTTATCTACTGAAAGAAATATCAAATGATCATCCACACTTCTTTTTTTTCTTGGAATGTCTCTTTTACGTTTTTCTTAGTTACTGCATATATCTTCACTTATTTAAAAAATATTTTTTGCTGTTATTCCTGCTATATAGGAGTGACCCAAGCAAACTAAAGATATAAAATTAAATATCAGTACCTGGCAAGCACAAGGTTGTGAGTTTGATCCCCAGTGCAAAAAAAAAAAAAAAAAAGAAAAAAAAATTAAATATCACTCAAAATTGAAGGCTAAGAAAAAAAAAAACACACCAAAAACTTCTCCAGACAAATATCTCTAATTCTCTACTGGTGCATACTAATTCTAATAAATTTATGCTGGTTCTTATCTTCTGACCATGTTTAACATGAACACCATCCAATCAGTGGGTAGGTTGTGATGATGTCCAAAAGGCATTAAATCAGAAAAGAATTATGAAATATTGTATTGCAATAGACAAAGGAAATTTTCCATACACAGGCCTTTTTCGAAAGACCCACTTTGGATCTAAATCAAATATAATAATGGTCTAGCTCCCATGATTTAGATTCAAACAAAAAATAGTATTTTAAAATTTGTATTCTCTGAATCTCAACATTTTCTCTTTTAGTGTATATTCTCACCTGCCCCATGAAAGTATATGAAATGCACTTTTGTCTGAGCAGCACAGTGGAACAATAGTCATTCACAATTTAGTGTTTTCCTGTTATTGAAATTTGAAAAGCACAAAGTCTGTAAAGATAGCACAAAGTCTGAGTAAAGATAGGAAAAGAAGAAGTTAAATTATCATTATTTGCAGATGACATGATACTCTACATAGAAGACCCCCAAACCTCCGTTGAAAGTCTCCTAGATATAATAAATAAATTCAGCAAAGCAGCTGGATACAAAGTCAATACTCAAAAATCAATAGCATTCTTATACACTAACAACAAAATCACTGAGAAAGAAATGAGAAGCCACACCCTTCACACTAGCATCCAAAAAAATGAAGTACTTAGGAATTAATTTAATGAAAGATGTAAAAGAGTTGTACTGGGAAACTTATAGTACCCTGAAAAAAGAAATCAAAGAGAACCTCAGAAAATGGAAAGACATCCCTTTTTCATGAATAGGAATATTGTGAAAATGGCCATTCTCCCAAAATTGTTATACACATTCAATGCAATCCCAATGAAAATACCACTAGCATACTTCATAGATTTAGAGAAATCACTCCTAAAATTCATCTGGAACCAGAAGAGAACTAGAATAGCAAAGGCAATTCTAAGAAGCAAAGCCAAGGAAGGTGGCATCACAATCCCTGACTTGAAGGTGTACTACAAGGCTAGTGTAATAAAATCAACACGGTATTGGAATAAAAACAGACCTGAAGATCAATGGAATAGACTAGAAGATAAATCTAAAAATACACTCAACCACGTTATCTTTGATAAAGGGGCCAAGCATGTTCACTGGAAGAACGACAGTCTCTTTAATAAATGGTGCTGGAAAAATTGGCTATCCATATGCCAAAAACTAAAATTAGACCCATGCCTATCACCATGTACTAACTAAAATCCAAATGGATCAAAGATCTAAATATTAAAACAGAAACACTAAATCTGTTGGAAGACAAAGTAGGTAAAAATCTTGAAGACATTGGGGTTGGTAAAGAATTCATGAACAAGAAACAAATTGCACAGGAAATATTTCCCAGAATCAATAACTGGGATCATGTCTTATTAAAGAGTTTATGCATGTCCAAAGAAATCTCCAGCAGAGTGAAAAGAAAACCCACAAACTGGGAAGCAATCTTAGTGAACTGTCCCTCAGACAAAGGACTTCTGTCTAGAACTTATAAAGAATTAAAAAAATCAGACCCCCGAAATTCAAAGGCCCAATCCAAAAATGGGCATCTGAGATGAACACAGTTCTCAGATGAAGAAATATGAATGGCAAATAAATACATGAAAAAATGTTCATCATCATTGGTCATTAAAGAAATGCAAATTAAAACCACACTGAGATTCCATCTTACTCCAGAAAGAATGTCCAGGATCAACAAAACTACCAACAACAAATGCTGGAGAGGCTGTGGGGAAAAAGGAACTCTTTTGCATTGTTGGTGGGAGTGTAGACTGGTGCAACCACTGTGGAAGTCAATCTGGAGATTCGTCAAAACGCTGGGGTTGGAGGTCCCATTTGACCCAGCTATTCCACTCTTAGGCATATTCCCAGAAGATCTGAAAACATCTTACCACAGTGATATATGTGCACCCATGTTTATAGCAGCATAATTTGTAATAGCCAGATCTTGGAAACAACCTAAGTGCCCATCAACAAAGGAATGGATAAAAAAATCATGGTACTTTTATACAATGGAGTACTACTCAGCTATAAAGAATGATCACATTGAGATATTTATAAATAAATGGATGCATCTTCAATCTATACTCATAAGTGAAATAAATCAAACTCACATGTATAAATACCATATAGTCTCCCTAGTGTAAGAAATGGTAAGAGTACAGAAGATTTTATGGAAATCATGGTTCACCACTATACTGCTTTGATGTCTTATGTCTTCATTCATTGGTTTGAATGGTTTTATTCTTTTTTCTTTGATCTTAATATATGTGATGGTATGAATAGTTACTTTGAAGACAAGACAGTATGGTAGCCAGTGCGGATTTAATATCATCTTGCTCTGAAGTCCTACCATGCTTTTGTTTTTCTATTACCATTGGTTCTATCACATTGTGTGTTATTAAATTTTAATATGTATGATAGTAAAAACAAAATTTTTATGGAAAATGAGATAATATAGCAGCCATTGTTCATCTTCAGTTATTTGGTTCAGAATGTTTTGCAATACTTCCATTCTCTTGAGATGTTTTATTCTACTTTGTTATGTTTGACACTATTGTATGTAAAGCTAAGCTCAACTATTTCAAAGAAAGAGACATTATGATAGCTACTGTTAATATCGGATTGTCTTGTGAAGTGCTGTGTTGCTTACATTGTTCTGTTCTGATCTGCTTAGATCTATCCTCTTTTGTTTTATTCTCTTTAAAATAAAAACAAAAAAGAGATTCCCCAATGCAATTGTATTAGTGCTGATTTGCTTTTTAACATCCATTAGTATTTGTTTTACATAGTTGTGTGCATATATATATTTATATATATGTAATTATTATCTCTTTCTCTTGGATTGTTCCCTTTGCAAGGATATAGTGATTTTCTTTGTCTCTCTTGACCAGTCTTAGTTTAGAATTCACTTTGTCTGAAAATAGATTAGCTACCTCTGCTTTTGCCAGGTTTCTATCAGATGGAGTATTATCTTCCAACCTTTGATTTTCAGTCTATAAATTGTTTAAATTAAATGTGTTTCTTGTATGTAGTGCATTGTTGGATCTTGCTTCTTGTTTCATTCTGGTAGTCCGTTTCTTTTGATTAGGGAATTGAGACCACTAGCATTATAAAACTGATGATTATAACCAGTATGCATTGATTTGTGCTTGTCGTGTTGTTTTCCTATTGTTGGTTCCCTTTTTTCCTTTGTTTATTCATTTTTCTTGCCGGGTAGATTCATTTTGTTGGGGCTTGTTATATCTGTCTAGAATGACCTTCAGAACATTTTGGAGTGCTGATTTGGTGGTCATGAATTTCCTTGGGTGTTTTTTGTCATGGAAGCATCTTATTTCTCTATCAATTTTGAAAGGTAGTTATCTGGGTTATGTTAATCTGAGTTGAATGGTTCTTTCTTTTAGGGCTTTAAATATTTCAAGTTCTTCTTGATTTGAGGGTTTGGGTTGAGAAGTCAGCTGTGACTCTGGTGTGCTTTCCTTTTTAGGTGATCTGCTTCTTCTCTCTAATTGCTTTTAATATTCTATTCTTGTGCTGAATTTCTGGAATCTTGACTGTGATATACCTGTCTGTGTATTTTTTATCATGACTAATTGAGTTATATATGCCTTATGTATCTGATCACTATCATCCTGTATCTACTTTTGAAATTCTATCCTCACATTGTTTCATCCTGCTGAGTGTACTTACAGTGGAATTTTTAATCTCCTGGATATCTGTTTATGTCAAATTCTTTTTTCCTGCCAGCAAGGTTTTCTGCAATGACATCTGTGAAGTTTTTTTTTAAATGTCATTTGCACTATCTCTTGCTTTTTGATTGACTCCAATCAGGTTTTTTTTTTTTTTTTTTGACTGTGAATTGAACTCAGGACCTTATGTTTGTCAGTCAGGTGTGGCACCACTGAGATGTATCTCTGGCCTCCAAACAATCTTATGCGATCCTTCTTTGCATCATCCAGCAGTTGCTGGATTAATTTCACATGGTCCCTTGCTATTTTAAACAAATCTTTCTTTTCATGATCAGTAACTATCATCCTGTATCTATATCTGAAATTCTACCCTCACATTAACTCATCCTAATGCATATACTTTCAGTTGAATTTTTAACCTCCTGGATATCTGTTTGAATCTGTTTTATGCATTCTGTTTCTTTCCTATGTTGAAAATTCACGATTTCCTAAACTTTTCTATTTTCTTAATCTTTATCTGCTTTACAGTCACTATGCATATCTTTCATTGTGGTCACCATCTCTGTAATTATCCCTAGAAATTATTTCTCATTTGATTTTTTTATAGAATCTCATTCATTTGTCTTGTTACTGCCACTGTTACCACTTCAGAGAGATCATTGCCCCTGGGTTTCCCTTTCGTGAACTGGACATCTGGGGTTGCATCTTTAGATATTTTTTCATTTTCTATTGGTTTTTTAAGTTAATTACTGAGTTGATGCTTGTAAATTGCTACTAGTGAGTAACTTTACTGCTAGTATTTAGAACTTTTAGGAAATGACTACTTCTTAGAGTTGTCTTCCAGGTGTAACTGGATTTTGAGTTTTGAGTCTGTTGCAAGATCCTACCTCTTCAGTGTACTGAGGATGAGAATTTGCTGCTGGTTTGGCCCAGACCATAGTTATTTGGTACTGGCTTTAAGTATTTTTATGACCCTTAGGCCATCTCAGTCTTGGTATACCAGGAAGGAAAACTGGTTAGAACAATTATGTCACTTTGGCTAATGTAGTATAGTCAGCAATAACAATAGCATTAAACACAGTCTAGAAAATAAAGTTAATTTGCCAACTTTAACAATATGAACCATTTGTAGTTATATGACAAAATTTAAAACAAACCAGAATATTGTGTGCAATGAATAAGCCAATGTTATGCTCAGAGGAAGAAATTTAAAAATGAGTGGGGAGAAAAATAGAGAAATGGAAGAGGAAAAGATTAGAAGCAAGGCTGGAAGACAAAGGAAGATCAAGAAAACTTTTGGAAACTAGTGCAGAAGATAAGAGAGAGAGAAGAAATTTAAAAAAACAACAAAAGAGCAACAATCACAAAATACTATGCCTATACTCATATAATAACAAGAACAAGCAATGAAGAAAAACCTAAAGAACACACACACACATACAAACATAACCGAAATCAAAACAAAAACCAACAAACGAAGAAAGAGAGAGTAAAAAAAAAGGTCCATTTTAAGGTGTGTTTCTGCTTGTTTCTGCTATCATAGTGGACAACATGGGTGGAGTCAGATCCATGCTGAATCCCAGTGAGCCAGCAGTAGCTTTATATTGGGGTAGTGGATGATGCCAGTGAGCCTGCACCCTCATTTCCCCTGAAGTGAAGTTTGGTTTGTGGCCATGAGGCTGGAACCAGACTCCCTCAGTCTGTGGCAATCAGTACACCCTCTATGGATTTTAAATCAGTTGCGAGCCACTAGATGGAGCCAGCCATTGTTCTGAATTCCAAGTTCAGCTAGCTCTTCTTCAAGATTGCTCCTGACCAATTTCTCTCTCCTGTAGGTTGTCTGGATACTAACAGTATTCACCAAACCCTGTAGTCCTCCACATCCCCTGCTCCCTCTCTATGGAGACCTGTGGGGTGACCAGCAGTCAGCAGCAGTCTGCAGGTTTTAACTGTTCCTCCCATGCAGTGAGTCTGGGCTGAGAGAGAAGGTACTGCTTGCCATCTCTTTCTTTACTGAAGTTTCTTGTTTTGCTTTCCCTGTGGGCTTCAGTTCTCACTTCATATCCTTCTTGGGTCCAGGAGACTCACTTCCCTCCTTGTTCTCTTCCTTAGTTGCTATGTTCCAGGGCCTAGACAATAAATTTCAGAGAAGTTCTTCTTCTGCTGCTCACCATTCAGCCATCTTCATAGAAGTTCCCTGAATCACTTTTAAAATTACAGAAATAAACACAATGATGAAAATGAAGTGTAACATAAAATTAAATGACAGCTAAACATTGTTTATATTATAATAAATAGGAATGTAGTCATCTGGTTTGGTGACTATATTAGAAAGATAATGGGATAGACTGAAAAGTTAAAATAGAAACAAAAAAAAGACAACTCAAGAAGGACACTCTGAGGACTTCAAAATGATGAGATTAAGAATTGCTCTAGAAACGCTGCTATCTCTCAGACTCTGTTTCAGTTACTTTTCTTGTTACTGTGACAAAATATCTGGCACCCAAGTTAAAGGCAAAAAGGTTTATTTCAGTTCAAAATTTGTAGAAGTTTCAGTCCATAGTTGGCTGGCTCCAAAGCAGGGTGGCATGACAGGGGAGTATCATAGAGGAGAGAATCCACTGCAGGGCAGGCAGGCAGCAGCAGCAAGCAGCAAACTTGCTTTCCCTCTCTCCTTCTATATTCCATCCAGGATATAAACCTGTTTATTGGTGGCTCCTACACCCAGGTTGGGCTTCCATTATTCCCATCCAGAACTAACTAAATCGATTTAGTTACCACACACATTTAATCTCAGTACCGTGCACCCTAGATTTAGTCACCTGAAAAAGTTCCACCTATTGAGTGCATGAGGTTTTAGGGAGACATCTAGATACAAGATGTAACAGACTGATTTCTGAAGGATTCACATGTAGTAGCTATCTACTACAAATAACAAATACTCCTAAACATAGAGGGTTAAACCAGGAGCACTGGTTTCTCACAATGTCTGTGGATAAGTAACTAAAGCATGGCTTAGCTTCATAGCTCTGCTTCAGAAGTCTCTAGTGACCTAAAAGCCCAATGAAGGAATTTTCTTCCAAGATTATTCACAATATTCAGTTCCTTGTGAGTACTCTGTAGAGGACTCTACTCCTTTGGCTGTTGGTCAGAGGCTACCCTTGGTTTCTCAGCTGATGCCTGTCTCTCACATGACAGTTTGCTTCATCAAATTTGGTAATGTGAGAAAGCAGTAGGATGAGTATCCAAAGAGACAGAAATCATAGCTTTTTTTGTCCAATCTTGGAAATGGCCATAGAAATCTCATCATTCCATCACTCTTGGCTTATTCTATACATTAGAAGGAAATCACTAAGTCCAGTCCGTACTCCAGGAAGGTATTATACACAGCCTGAGTCCCAGGATGAGAATCACTGGGAACCATGTCAGATGCTACCTGCAATATGTATGATTTATTTTGCTTCAGAATTTTAGACCACAAGGTTTTCCTAGGGGGAAATTAGAGATACTTATGTCAGTTGTTTCTTCTTTGATCAATTAATTATATAAAGTCAAGAGGGAAAGAATAAAGTAGAAAAAACACTCCGACTGAAATCTAAAACTTATCCATCAAGGGTAAAGAATAGTGTGTAAGATGAGTCCATTGAATTGTAATGAATAGCGAAAATAACTTCATAATCTATTGATAGAGGGAATATTGAAACTAATATTCCTGTACTATTAATTTCTTTCTTTGAATTCAAACTTAAAGGATGCGACTTTATATTTTTTTTTGCATTGGTTATTCTTTATAAGATTATTTCCTATGTCTTATTTTTGGGAATCAAAGCTTTATTCTAATTAACCCAAATAGTAATAAAGTATATAATACAAATTATGATTATTATTCTTGTGTCTGAACAAAGTATATCCTATTACCAAACAAGGCTTTGCAATTTTCTGTAGCAAGTGATTTTAGAGTTGAATTTTTTTAAAGGCTAAAGTATCCAATTTGATTCTTTACTACATAATTTAGGCATATATTTTTCTGTTTTCAGGGCAGTCAGTGTGTTATGACTTGGATCGAGATGTTCCCACAAAGCCTCATGCATTCATAGGTGGGACTTTTCAGAGGTGGTTGGATCTAGGTTGTGCAAATATGGATTAGAGGTATATGAACTAAATTTTTTCTGTGTCTGGTTTAGTATAGTTCTGGGTGAGGGTAATGGGAAGGCTCAGCCCTGGTGTGGGTGAGCCACCCATAGGCTAGTAGCTTGAATAGAATAAAATTTAGGAAGGCTTACTACTGCCGTGCCTCTTCCAGTCTGCCCTATTATGCATTGTTTCTCTTCTGCGATGCCCCTTTGCCATGCTGCCCTGCCGGCCAAAGACTGAAACCCCCACAAATAGTGAACTAAAATAAATCTTTTCTCCTTACTTTTTGAGAATTGGGTATTTTGTTTCAGAAACAAGAAAGTATCTAAGACACAGTGTTTTACAAATGTTACAGCAAAATATAAGCACAGATTTTAACTATGGCATTCTTTTTATCAGATTAACTGAATTATCAATCCTGAAAATATCATGAAAATGGTGATGTAGTATCTCATTATCATGGAACATATCAGATTGTTGGGTTAGTATTAGAACATGAATTTCCAGGCTCACAGGCTATATTGAGGGTTGACATGTCTTAAGCATGATACAGCTATTATGGAGAGGAGAATTAAATATCACTTAGCTCAAACAACCTGAAAAAAAAAGAGTTAACACCTAACTACTAAACACCTGAATTAAAGACCAAACAGTATATCCCACAAGGATGACTTTTTCTTGATTAGATCTTGCCTTTTATCTTTGCATTTTATTACTGCACATAAAAAAGTCTTTCAATTAGTGGAGATGGTTGCATGTTGATTTGTTCCTTTTAATTATTCTGAATGTAGAATCACTAGAGAGAAAAAAAGAGCCATACTAAATTTAAAACCAAGGATTGTATATATTTTTAAATGTTAAGGTACAGACAAGTAGGGATCATCAGAGATATAAGAAAAAAATTCTTTTTTGTTTCTTCTATTAGCTTTTGAGACTATTTTTGTGAGGTTGATTTTATATCCTTCATTTAACTCCCAAACTGACCACTTGGGGCTTTTCTGTTTTCCTGTTCAGTACAGAGAATTTCAGTTACCTTAGTCCTCCTACTTCAAACAGTCTCAGTTTATAATGACACATCTAATAACAGGAAATAATCAAATCTATTTCTATATGATTAACTCACATCCTACACATAAATACATATTAAGTGCATGAAATATTACTGGTAAAAAAGTGGTGACAAGGGAGCCATCTGAATAGTATAAATCCATACTTAAGAATTGTTGCTAAGTTGGTTACATTTCAGAGTCTCACTGCGAGGAGGTAGTGCTATGTGAATGCATGCTCCACTTCCAATATTGAAGCATTATACCAAGATATTTTCCACCCTTATTTTTTCAATTTTTATTTTCCATTGCATTTGTGGTAGATAATGGTGAGATTCCTTGTGAAGAATTGGTATATGTAAATAACCCATCTTAATTCTTTGCCATCCCTTCCCCTTTCCTTCTCCCATCTCTTGGTACCCTTCTCTTTTGCAAAGACCTATCCCCCTCTCCACTCTTTCTCCACCTTCTGACTGAATGTCAACCCTCAGACAAACACGGAAGCCACCTGTTGAATCTATGTGCTGCGTATTTGAAATTTCATTGTAATTTTTAAAAACTTTATTTTATTTCCTCATAATACAGAGCTGCAAATTGAAATTCATGGGAAAAGAAAACTATCCGGTCCTTGTTCAAATTAAAAGCATCAAGTGGAATGAAAATGTCTTATTTTCTCTAACTTGGCCTGATTTGGGATGGTGATCTTCAGAGGGAGCATGGTTATGTCTATCTCTTCATTTTCGTGATTTAAAATTTTTTTCTTTCCTATTGCTGACCTTAGTTTTTGACATGTCTAAGTTTCATGTGCAGAGAAAACAAGACAAAGAAGGGGGATATAGCAGAACAGGCTATGCTTTTCTTGACTGGGTATATTCTAAGTTGTTTATTAAATTCTTCATGATAGTAGAGTAAGAACTACTTTTCTTTCTTTTTTTTTTTTTTTGAATTATCATGTGCTGAATTAGCAAGCTATTTAGCAAGCTTGCCAACATCTGAGGACCTCTTATATATAGATTCTTTTCATACGATGTTTTGTCCAACACATATTTTGGTAACACTCTTGCTATCTGGTAACGATGAAACTTAGCTCTTAATGTCAACAGAAGTAAACCTACTTCCTAACTGAACCTCTCCATGCTGATGTTATGGATCAGTTTTGACAGCCTCTTTCTTTTCATATTTCTCAAGTGGGAGTCATACATAAGCCCACTGTGTCCTGAAAATTCCTGTGGTCACGGATGGTTCTCAGTGAATGCTGGAAGCTGCTCTCAGTGGGGTTCAGGTGAATTATGAACACCAGTCACCCTTTTCCTAGGAGTGGAGACTCACAGAGCTGAGGGGAAAATTATCTCCACTGAAACCCTTTCTACAAATGCAACCTACCTTCTATCATATGTAGAAAATATACGTACACAAACTTTATCATACAAGAAGTGTAAGTATGGCAGTGGAAACCAAAGGCATATATTTTAGGTGAAAAAAATGGCCAAACTCTACTGAAATTTCAAGTTCCAACAAAACAACATTCTAAGTAAGAATATAGCACAACTTGCAGATCTCTACACTTAGAGAAAACAGGACTCCAATATGGGAAACAATAAAACTAAAATAAAGACGAGCCCATAATTATAGGTAAGAAACCACAAAATGGAGATACATGAAGAATGGCTTAACAAATCCAAAAAAACAACTAACATGAAAAATCAGTGATCAAATTAGAAATTAAAAAATGAAACTATGCCATAAAACCAAGAAAATACTAAAAAAAATGTAGATTTGAAAAGAACCAAAGAAAATCTAGGGGGAAAAGTACAAATTCAATACAATAAAAAAACAAATTTTACTGATGAAAAAAATTATATGTAATATTCAGTAGACACGAATCATTTGGGAATTAAAATCTATACACAAGCTAATCATTCAGAATGCAGCACAAAGAATGAAATGAGAAAATATGCAGGAAGGAAAGATAACAAATACTACCGGAAAGAGGATATTTACATAACATTCAGTAAAACTCTCTCTCTCTCTCTCTCTCTCTCTCTCTCTCTCTCTCTCTCTCTCTCTCTCTCTCTCCTTTTTCTCCTTCCCCTCCCTCTGCCTGTATTCCCTCCTTCCATCCTTGTAAATCAAACACAATCTTTATGATCCTTGCAGATCAGTAAGAAATGTAGAATAAAACATGTTCTCTTGTTCCTCTTTCCTTTCCATTCCTCTGACAAGCCACTGTTTTCAGATTTAGATTATGTTTGAAAAGAAATTATTTTCTGCTTTCAGTCATACACATATAATTATGCTGTGACCACAGAGATGCTGAAGATAGTTGAATCTCTTCATATTGCTGCCTTTAAAAAAAATCTTTATTTGTTTTGTTCACTGAAGGTATCTGCCCATTAAGCCTTCTAGGTCATCACTGCTTTTTGTTTTACTAATTATCTCCAAGTTGCTTCTATTCTTTTCTTTAGCAATGCTTTTATGTCTTCTACCCTAGGAGCTATATCCTGCCTTTCTACCCATTTTTTCTGAACATACTTGTTTTTATCAGCAACTTCTTGTGATATTTGCTGAGTGCCTTACCAGTGGCTATCTCTTAAACTGTTCTGTATATTTTTAAACCTCTTTCAGAATCATTTTATAAATCATGTAATCCAAAGTTCAAAACAGAATGGACAAGAAACATCAGTTCTGTTTCAGCTGCTGCTAATGATTTTCACATTGGATTATCTTTATCTTTAGGGAAACGAGGTTCAGTCCTCTTTCACAGATATATATCCAACATGTCTCTTAGTTCATAAACTAGCTTGTAGTCAGTGTGAAAGACATAGGAATTATTTTATGCTTTACAATCATTAAGAACAGAACATGCTTGTGGGAAAATGCACAAGAAACTATTTCAGAAGAAGTTAAAATGCCTTTATAAGTTGTTGGATAAAAATTTATATTCAGACCTTTGAATTTCAGAATGTATGCACCTCATACGGATACTACTATCTTCTCAGTTCCTAAGTAGAATCTTCTCAGTTCCTAAGAACCTATCTTGCAATTTGAGAAATTTCCTTTTAGACTGCTTTAGTTTGAGGTAAATTTTTTCTTATGCCTTTAAGAGAAGTTAAAAAAGGTGAAGGGAAGTGTTACAAACTCATTTGATAAATCTATTGGAACTAGACAGTCATCTGCCTTTAAAAGATCTTTATTTAGAATAGGTCTTTCTCTTGATTTTGGATAATATCCTTCTTCAAATAAATGTCTTACTGTTTAAAATCTAAAAACTTTCCCCAAATAACCAAATATTTTATTGACAAAACTGCTAAATAGCTAGAACTTTTGGAAACACCTAGACAATTATTCTATAATTTGGTTTGTATATATCAATATTTATACATGCAATTTAAGTGAATTTTTCTATTGTCTTTATTGTTTATTTTCAATGAATTACCTTAATAGATGACTGAGAGTGTCAATATTACTTTCTGAGAAAACTCATAATACAATTTCTGTTTGTTTTCCATCAGGAAGCTGAACAAATTAGTATAGTAACATGATGCATAAGACAATTGTTGCCTTTCAAATGAGTGATGCCATTTAAAACCATAGCTATACAATATTATCAGCAGAGAAAGTTTTTAACCTGCCTCTTTAGGGGCACAGAACTTTCAGTGATCTTAAATTAAAACAGATAGTTGTTCTTTCAATCAGGTAAAAAAGTAATAATTATTTTTAACCTATCTTGATTCTCTAATATTAGCAAATACATCAATTTAAACATGAAATTTCCAGTTACTGAAACCAAGCAGCCAGCTCAACACCCTGGTAAGTGGCTACAGCCTGGCAAGCCATGGCCGCCCCAGGGTGAGAACCATCAGCGCCTCCTGATATCTGCACCCTGTTGGAACTTAGGGAGCTGGGAAACCAAGCAACCAGCTCGCCACCTTGGTAAACAGCTGTGAGCTACCAGCATGCAAGTTGAGAGTCAAACATCCATCCCCCCCACTCCCCGTTAGCAAGTGGGAGCCAGAGATCTGAGCATTTCTTGCGAGATTCACTATATGCAATATAGCAAGTAAGGGGGATTTCCTTCTACCATCTCTTTGAAGGCAAATATTTTCATCACTGTTTTGCTTTGTTCTGAGTAATGGTATTGCTCTGTTCAATATTCTGTTTCAATATGTTCTATATTATTCTGTATTTCCTTTGATTCTGATACACCTGATTGAAAGAACAATTTTTTTTGTCTCTTTGAAACAGGGTCTCTCTCTGCAGTTCAGGCTGGTCTTGAGCTCACTTTGTAGCCCAGGCTGGTCTCAAACTCACAACAATCCTCCTGCCTCAGCCTCCCAAGTGCTGGGATTACAGGCATGAGCCAAATTATTGTGAAGAAAACAAGATATACTATAGTACCTATTGCTGTTATCCCAGTAACCCGCTATGAAGTTCTGTAAGAATTTCACTACACTGTCTCAATTGGCTTTGTTCTGTGCTTTTTCACTACTTTAAAAATAACATTTTTTTAATAAAATTGCCCTTTACTGATAATTACAATAGAGAAATTGGTATAATGTAAAGCAGAAGAATGTATGATATATTTACATATATTCTCACTTGTTCCCAAAGTAATTTACTGTATTTTTAGATGAAAAGCATAGTAATTTGTAGAATAACACCACTTACTGTGTAAGCATCCTTACTTAGAGCTTGCAAGTTGTAGAAGTTGCCTCGACCTGTGCTCTATTAGTTTCCCATTCTATCCCTCATCGGTAAGAAAGGCGTTTACCCATTTTGCTAGTTAGTTTAAAAAACTTCAATGATCCTCAAAAACTTCTGTGTCAAATCCATCCTTTAGATTAGCATATGAACGATTTTGCTTCAGTTAGTTTAAGTGATGTAGTATAACCCCAAAAAACATTGCCCAAATTTCAGAGACATGCAGTAAAAGAAATTTCCCTGGCTCATCCTACATGCCATGAGCTTGGCTGCAGCTGTGCTTCAAAGTTTTATTTTGACAATCAAACTGAAGGAGCAAATCCAATATGAGTACAAAAAAAAAGTACAGTGGACTACATGCTTGTTCTTAAAACTTCGGTTTGAAATGGCAATCCTGACTTTTATCTCCATTCAACTTTGATCAAAGCAAGTAATGTAGAAAGCAAAATTATCAATGACTTATGAAATGTCATCTTCCTTTACAGAGAAGTGCTGAAAGAAGAACATTTCACTCTTATTTTTTTTCTCCATGAGGTGAATTTTTTCAGTGTTCCAGTTAAGAGGACTCTATATTATTGTTCACATCTGCTGCAATATGTCTTATTTGCCCAAGAGTCTGAAAGTTTTAACTTTGCAGAATCCTGTATCTGATTTTCCTCCAGGCCACTTCCTGCTTTGTCTATGGAGGTCTTTTGAGCTTCAAGAAGCTATGTGCCATATTTGTAGTTTCTTTGTTGGAAATTTCTTGATAAATGTATAATAATCTTTCATTACCTGTCCCATAGCTACAACTACACATATTTGTGAATGCCTGATGTTTTGGGGGTTTCTTTCACAGTTGCAAAAGTTGAAGGCCCCTAATTTGGAGGAAATACTGTACCATGTTTATTTTATTATAAAGTGGTTCAAAAGACTGCCAGAAAGATACCTGAATTTGCTATCATGTATATATATATATGTATATATATATATATATATATATATATATATGTATATATATATATATATATATATATATATATATATATATTCATTAATACTTTGAGTTCCCCTGATGTGACTCTCAATTATAAAAGCCACCACTATAGGTCTTCTGGCAGAAAGTGTCCTGGAAGACTGTGTGGGTTGAGAGTCAAAAGACCCTTATCTATCTGGATGTGGTGGCATACACCTATAATCCCAGTACTCAGGAGGCTGAGGCAGGAAGATCACTGTGAGTTCAAGACTAGCCCAGACTACCTAGTGAGATACTGTCTCACAAAATAAAGTTAAATTTAAAATAAATCCTGGTCTTTATGGTTCAGCAATATTATTTTTTCATGGGAGTAGTTTGATATAGCCAGATCATCCCATGTCCAATGGCAAAGAAATCACTGTGATTGCAGTAACTGAAGAATTATCAGGTTACAAACGTAGAGGCAGAGAAATGGAGGGGATATTGTGTAGAAATATTAACATTATAAGATTGGAGCATTCTCATTCTTTTCTCATGCTTCTGAGAATTCTTCAGGCTCTGCATCTCTGGGGACATAGTTGACTGCAGAGCTTCTGAAATCTGAGGCTTTCTGTGGGTTTGTGAATTTCTCACTCTCTTCCATATTTTACAGGGAGTTAAGAGCTAGCAGAACTGCCAGATGCCAGTGAAAAACCAATAGGTTTGTTGAATACATGATGAATGTATTAAAATCTGTAATTCGAGAGTTGAAAGAACTCTTGAAATGATCCAGCCTGGAGAATCCTAAACATAGTTGCAAATCAAAATCACACTGGCAGATTTTTTAAATTACAAATCCTGGAATCAAAACTGCAGAGATGCTGATTTTTAAAATTTGGACTGGAGCCCAGAAGACTCAGTCATTGAGTGCAAGCCTGTTTTTACTGTCCACCGATTTCTTCCTTCAGTTGCAAATTCAAGAAGATCCAGAAAGCAAGTGCATAAAAATGTGCTTAAATAACATGTAGCATGAATTCACAATCCATTTATTTGTTGAGAATATAGTCTATAGTTGTCCTGTAAGGAGAGGAAAAATTAAAATGCTCTTTCAGCATACACTATTTAGGCCACTTTCTTTAGTTTTGATCAAAATGTTTGACTCCTACTTTTTGATTCCCATCTGAACATGACTCCCTACATAATAGATAAACAAATAGCCCTAAGTGTAACATGTATTTAAGTTATCTAGCTGAAAATAATGCTCATGAACATTGTGATGTATTCTTCAATTCCTTATTCTAATTACAAAAATTTTTTTTCTAATTTAATGTGATAAAAAAAATTTTGAACTCTACTATATGTGAGATATTCTTTGAAGGTGGTGAGTCTGGTAACCTTAACTATATTAATGAAAAGGATACAAGATCAGAGATGAGGTCTGAGATAATTATTATCCTTCCAGGTTCCATATCCCTAACACTTAGTTAATTTTATAGCTCTTACATGTTCATGGATGCAATTTCAGAGCTTGGGTATATTTTATTTTCAGTGCCTTTATCACCTCCAAAGTTTAATAGAGAAAATACCTCTTCTACTTTGTCCTTTAATGAACTCTTCTTTTCTTTACTTGTGGCCTGTGTGTTACTTGTTTTGTTCAGTTCACCTTATGAAAACACTGTTTCTAGACTTTTGTTCTTTATAATTGTATTTAATTCTCAAATAGCTTCTCATGAAAAGACAGTACCACAATTTTAAGGGTCCAAATTACATTTAAAGTTTCTGCAACAGACACAATATTCCTGGTTCAATTGATACTACCCAAGAGCAGTCTAGATGCTATTTTTTAGGTGTCATACTGAGAAGTCCCAGGGTAAATTTGTTTTTGTTTCTTATTCTTGTCATTGTTGATACCTTTTGACCAAGAGGCATCATGCCAGAATTGTCACCACTTTATGTTGTGTGAATTTGGTCAGTGCTATCAATATTGTCATCACATTATCTGATATTATAATTGGTACCAGTCACATTGAATTTAGATGCTTTTATATCTTCAAAAAGACTGTTACAAACTTAATTTTAAAAAAGACTGTTATAATTTACCATTGAAATAAAAAGTGTACGTGCAATGTCCTAGCTATGAGAGAGGATGATATATCATTGTGTAAAAGAAAATCTAAAACAAAACAAAAAAAAGCCATTAAGCCTAAAATTACCCTTTCGATGTTTATACAGTAAATAAGTGGGGAAAAAATCATACTACAATGTTATACAAAGGAATTTTTAATGCTTTCTTAGTGGTACATAAATAATATATTTTGCATTTAGTTTTATTGGAGGAGGCATTTTGCCCAACTTTCCTTACAGATTGAGATGCCTATATAACTTAGTTCTGAGTACTGAGATAGGCTAGGATATAAAAATAAAGAAAAATCTTGTAAAGAAGTGAATATAACTGCAAGATGATATCTTCATTCTTCTGTACTGGACTGAAAATATGACATAAGACCATGTGACCCTGACTGCTTTATAAGGGTAACAGGGGAAGAGAAGAACCCAGCCAAAGCATTGCATGACTCTGGAGCCAGGACACAGACCTTGAACTCTTACCTACAAATGTCTCAGTGCAGGAGAAAATTAAAACCTCTAATTTTTACCATTCTTCCCTGTATAACTCACAGTTGAGCACAAGTCATAACTTCACAGATAGATTAAAATGTATAACATGCCATTCATTTAACCTTGGCCAGCTCCCTAAGGAAACTGTTTACAAATAATACAGTAAGAATGACCTTCCCTGATGTTTTACTCGATTTTCTTTCATCTGTATAAGTAACACATGACATTGTTTCAGAATATACATATCAATAAACTGAAAATAAGTCAACATCATCTACATTTTAACTTTTGATATTTAACAGTTGGCATTTCCAAAGTAACTGTGAAGTATAAACAGAAATACAATATATATTAGATTAAGACTTTATAAAAATAGATCAAAATATACCTGGTGAAATTAAAGTGAATGATGTAAGGGTATTCATTGTAGTATTTCTTATTTTCTGTAAATTTGAAAAATTTTGAAATTAGAGGTTTTATATGTGCATATATGTATATATATATGTATATGGCATGCAATATATATATATGTGTGTGTGTGCATGTGTCTGTGTGTGTATATATATATATATACACATATATATATTATGCAGTTATATAAATACATGCACACAAATATGTAGAGGTATCCAGCAGAAACTCTGGTTGACAAATACCATACCTGGAGAAACTTTGGTGTTTTCTCCCTGATTTGGTTGAGACATTCAGGACTCCAAAGCATGGAAAGCCAAGTGTCTGGTTTATTATACTAAGCCTGGTTACATATGTACATTAGAGATGAAAAAGTCTTTTATTTTTTCCCTTCTCCTGCCCTAGAGATACTACTCCATGAACATACCTCCTGCTCAAAATAGCTGAAATGAAAACTCTGACAACCCAGAGGTTTTTAATACTATGAAACTAACTAGAATTCTTTGACTTTCAATGAAAACAGAGGAATTACTCTAGTGGGACAGAATTATCAGGAAATTCTTTCAAGTGTATTCAAATTTGATAAGTAAAATGGTTTTCAATATGTTCTTTAGAAATCCCACAGCAAAGTATTAATGAGCTGGTCCCCATTATAAGTCAGTTTTAGTAAAGGATGCAATTAAAGTCTCAGATGTTTTGATTTTCACAAATAGAGGTTTATCCTCCCTTGGTGCCTTTTATCCCTGCTCGGAGTTCTTTGCAATTATTAGCTCATTAGTCCTAGTAGGTTTTTTAATTTAATTGTAAATTAGTAGACCCTATAGAGTTAAATACAAAAACAAACTGAATGTTAATGGCGCATTTCATGAATGCATATACTCAGTCTTCATTATCACAGCATATGCATTAATATTACCAGTGACTGCAATTCTCCTCTAAAGCACAATTCTATTCTTCACACATATTAGGACTGCACAGAATTTGTCTCAACCTGAAAACTACACATTCATTCCAAATGATAGCTATTGTAGAGTTTTTGCAGACATTCAGTTTGCCATACTGGTATATTTGTGGTGTGTTAATATAGCAAAATATCTCATTATACATAGTAAATAGAACTTTTTGAGCAGGTACTCTGATTGCTGAGGTATAAACCAGGGATCTTATTTTATCATCACTTTCCATTAACAATTTGTAGGAAATACTTGTCATTTTATGTTGTCTCTTTATTCATTTTCAGTGAGATTTGGATTTTCTCACACCAAAGGCGGGGCTCAGATGCCTTTGTCAGTTTTAAATTCTGCACTTCTCCACACTATGGAAGATCCAGATGTCTGCCATACAATTGCTCCCTGATGACCACTAGATGCCATCTGCTTGACTGGCCCACCTAATCCTCTCTCCCAACAGGGACTTCAGATATGCCCTAGTCACTGATTGTCAGTTACTGTATGACATCCTGAATTTGCACCTGCTTGCATTAAACCTACCAGTTTAAACTCCCCACAGACGACTTGTTTGGATAGAGCACTGGACTCCATAAAAACATGGCAAAGTTTTCATCTCTCCCTTCCTGCACTGTTTGACCTTTATATGTGGCCTCCACATAGGTCTTGTAGCACATTCTTCCCAAGTCTGCAAGTACTAACAGTCCAACTTTTATACTGGCTGTGTCACTGAAGGCCTACCCACAGCGCAACCCAACAGTGGAGATTCTGCAAAGCATCTATGCAGGTAACTCTCCTGTGGATTCTGTTCTGTTTCGGCCTCTGGTGGCTGCTGAAGAAAGGTGAGTTGAGGAAAGAACGTGAAGAGTTTAATTCAAAACACATCCTGTGAAGGAAAATCTGATCATTGACAATGTGTTTTGCAGCCTAATAAATAGTTGGTGTTGTTCAGAGAAGGGACTATCAGGTGTCTAAAGGAAGACAAAGATTTATCACATGAATAAAGGAAGAAGCAAACCTCGGCATTCCAAAAGTTGTTGATGAATTACATAATTTATGGGTGAAGTTGTTCTGCACAGCTTTCAGTCACCCTCCAGCTCTAACCTAGCCTTCAACATTACCCCTTTCCTTTGCCTGTTCTATAGTCATCTTTGCAGAATGGTGGGTTCACGTATTAGTTTCCTGGTATTTTGCTTAGGAAGGACAGAATTGGGTAACCAAGCAACAGAAATTTAATGTATTACAGTTCCAAGGTAATAATGTTAATGGAGTTAGTTCCTTTTGAGGGCTGTAAAAGAGAATCTTTTCTATAATTCCCTCCCATTGTCTGTAGTGTGGGGGCCAAGTTTCATTTTCTTCAGGTTCTGTTGTATCATGCTGACTTCTATTTTAATCTATATATGGTATTTCTCATCTATGTCTATTTTCAAATGCCACATTTTTCTAAAGATACCTACATTTCATTAGGGACCACTCCCGGTTCCTGTATGTCCTTATTTTAACAAATTGTATCCACAATGATCCTCTTTCTAAATAAGATAACATTCACATAGTGGCTGGAACTTCAACATATGAAATTTGGGGAAATAATTCAATTTACAGTGTCCAGTATGAATGCATATACCAATCAGACTCAGTGAGGCTCAGTGAAGATTCTTACTGTAAACTCTCAGAAGTATTATCAAAAATTTTTCTTTCATTAGACAAGAACAGGCAAAGGTTGGAGCTGTTATAGTCATCTTACAGCCACTGGGTGGAGATGGGAATCTACTGAAAAATGAATAAAACACTCTGGAGCCAGAACCAAGAAATACAGACAGAAATGTCTGTTTGCTTGTAGTTGAAATTGGGTAAAGCTATATCTGAAGTCAAATACTTACTTAATTGTTCAGTTACATCAGCTCAAATGTTCTCTTCTATTCTTAAGCCTAAGTATAACTTTCTGCAACTTAAAACAGAAAAGGACTGACAGTTAATATGATTAAATAATAGAATTAAAGGTGAAGTGTCCACACGAATTGCAAAACTAAGGGAGGATATGAAGTGAATATTTCTCTGTGCTTTTGTATGATTTTAGATAAGACTCAATTTAATGAGTTCCTGAACAGTAATGTAGCAAACTGAACAACACAAATGAATCTAGTATTTCTACTTCAGTGAAATATTAAATCCCTCTATATGACAGAAATATTTTATTCCAAGGCACAATTTTCGATAACAACAAATCTCTCAGCAGTGGACCAAGGTACAGGCTTTCAGATGCTGAACCCATGTTTCCTTTGTTAGAAATAAAGAGACAACCAAACTAAGAGGAAAAAGATTTGCATAGAAGCTCCCAGGATCACAGGTCAAATGCAGACACCCAATGACCACAGGAAAGTGGTCTTTAGTCAGAGATGATATTCAAACAGTAGGATTAGAAAGTAGATCAATTAAAAAGATAGACCTGGTTCTGGAAATGAAATGGAAAGATAATTTCAAAATACAGAGTGATGATGATGGTGTATCATCAGACAAAGCAAGATCACCTGCCTATCAAAGAAAATCACATCAGGCAAAAGTTTCGTGACAGGTCCTCCTCCCACAAATGCCATTAATCATGAATCTTCAGAATAGTGTGAGCACCCCTCAGTTTACTTGGATGCCCTGGTGATACAGAGGACCAAAACTTCCAACCTATTACATGTCTGGTACAAGTTTGTGTTCTCTAAAATCAAAGAGTGAATTTCAGACACAATGGTGGTTAAGAGCAGAATATATTTATTAAAAAAGACAGCCTCTGTCTGAGAGAGACACAGGGATTCCAAGTGGGTTGCCAAAGACTCTGTTTTCTAGGGACTTTCATAGAGCAAAACCACAAAGAGAGGCAGGTCTAAGGTGGGAGGAAACATGGAAACTTGCAAGGTGGGCATAAAACAAGACAGAATTATGACCAACCAATAAGATTAGTTGCTCAGGTAAAACTGATTAAATCAAGGACAAATAGGGAAGCAAGTCATGCAGAAAGTGGGCATGCATAAGGAGCAGTGACTTCCTGTAGGGGGTTGGGATGGTGATTGTTGGCTTTCTCAGGGTGATAGAGACCTATTTAGAATATCAGTCCTTAGGATGTGGGTGTATTTGTTTGATCTTTTGTCTTGAGGTCTGGCCCACAGCAGGAACTGTATCTGGTCTTTTGCACTGGCTCCCTCAAAGACCCAGCCCTGTCTTACTACCTATAATATATCTGTCTACTTCAGCTGCCTGTAAGGCTAGGAAATAAGGAGCCAACTCCAAGGGTAGCAGGTTTTGTCTGTTGGTGTTGATAGACATGGAGGAGATTTCTGTTCAGGATCATCAGGAGGGGGATACATAATTTGCATACCTTGTCTGTTTGCTAAATGTATATATGTATTTGTGGATTAATTAGTTTTTATTCATTATAAGTGAAATGCAGAGCAATGCTTGATAGAAACACAAGAGTCTGGAACAGGTGATTTACATTACTCAGAGCCTGTCAATGTAACAATATGTAAGAAGCATAACTCCAGTTGTTTTTGGTAATTCAGAGAATGCTGGAGACCTTTTAATGCATAAATAAGTATACTCTGCCTTGAGGCCTCAGACCTCATATTGCAGATCCACTGGAGGGCAGTAGCTACCAGTGCACAAGTACTAGAAACTTCTGTGCTATTGCTGATCTCCTTGGCCCACCTTTAATCTAGCCATTGAGTAGCAACAAATTTCATACACATAATCTGAAAATGACTCATCTCTGCCTATCGGAATACCTTTTCTTTTGTGTTCTAGGACTTCTCTGGCATTATGGTGTGGGGTGCTTGAAGAAAATCATGGCACTCATACATGTACAAACTAGGGTACCAGGGAAAAAAACATTTGATTGGAAAATCCTTGATTAATGCCAGATGGGTGCTGCTGCAAGAATATCCTCCTCTTCTGTCCTCTTGTGAGCAAACATGAGATATATTGTTTATTGTTCATGAGAACATCCCAGCAGAATCCTGACTTGGTGCTTACTACAGTGGCCAAATCAAGAATACCTCTTTTGTAACTTCCCTCTCTTGTGTATTTCATTCTCTGACTTGACTTTCATTTCAAGGCTAACTTCCCAATTGACTACACCTGAACCTTTATCTCACACTCTAATTTCTGGGAAAATTTGGACTACCCAAATGATATGCTGGCTTCCAAGTTTTACTGCTAGAATCTCATTAGGGTTTAAGGGACCTTCTTATTACTGAGAAATCCCTGAAACTTTTCACAATAAGGTATACTAAAAAGAGCTTGCTAGTGTTTAAGAAGCAAAGCAGTACAGAGTAAAATTGGCTATTGAGAGTGTCAAGCCTTACAGTTTGGTTCTATATTTAAAATCTTACCACATGTCTTCTTTGTAATGTATACCCTGACTAGAGACCATTGAATTCTGATGATGTTGCAATCATTATGCATAGTGCAAGAGCACATTGGGAAAATTCCCAAGCTATACCAAACCAAAACAAAGACTGCACTGAGGAGATAAGAAGGCAGGACTGTTGGATCTTTACGCCAGTGGACTGTCAAGGATACTTCCTAAAAGGCAACAACACTAAATTTAGGAAGAGTTAGTCTATATAGAATTTAGAAGTGAAAGGCACAAGGCAAGTGACAAAATGTTACCTAATTGGTTATATGCATTGAGTCATATATTGACAGGCAGACTAGTCTTGAACAGATTTATTAAAACGAAGGAATTACTTATCATAATATAGAAACAGTGGGGGGAGGACAATGAGAGGTGCCCCTTGTAGGGTGAGCATAGTTAAGGCGTTACTATAATATAGAAATGTTCCAGGGAGGGGGCCCTTGAATTAGCCCAGGGTGCCTTAAGGTATAGACAATGACTGACTCATCAGAGATATGCAGCTGGGCTTCAGACACTGTCAAGATCAATTGAATTCTGCAGAAACAGCAGAAGAGAAACTTGGTTAGAGACTTCTGATTGATCATGAAATAGCTTTAAGTTTGCTATCTTATAAATGTGTTCTTACATTAAAATTGTGCCTCAGCACCACCTAGAGTGAATTTTGCATATCCTTTGTAAGCTATAGGTTAAATTAGACCAGCCCAAACATTTCAAATTTGTTAATTGGCTTAATTTTTATTTAAAAATTGCTTCTTGGAGTATGAGGAAGGATGAAAGCATGGATAGAGTCATACTAGGGTAAAATTAAGTATCTAGAATATTTTACTCTGATACTTGGTTGTATATTAGAATTGTCCAGAGAAATTGGTTTTTGAAACAGTCCAAATTTTGGGACTACAGCCTGGTAGAAAATTCTTCTCTTTTCCCTTCCCCTCTCTCATTCCCTTCCTCTGCTTATCTGAGAACTGTATTCTTAAAAAAGATTCCTAGGTAAGTTAAATAATTAACACAAGGGAATTTAAGAAAATTTATTATGTAAAACTATGTTTTTCTGTCATAGATTTGAAACTCAAACATTTCCTAAATCACTATTTTTCATGTGAGAAAAAATCTTGGCTTCTTTATTTAGAAAAGAAAGTTTAAAATTTAATTTTCACAATTCTGTTCTAATTTCAGAACTTTTTGTCTTTCTAAAAATTAGCAGTACAGATTATTGTTTTAAACTATACTTGCTTTCTAGACATATATAGGAAGGCCCATTTTAAAAGAAATTACCTCTGTGCGTAATATAATAGAAATTACACTTAACTAATTAGTATTAATTGTACATTTAAGACTTTGATTGACAACAGTAATTAAGTTGATTGTCCTTTTCAAATATCTATGTTCCTAAAGTATTTGTTGACTAGTTTCAACCACAAAATTTCTAGTAGATTTCCAGAAAAATAATGATACTGTTTTTTTAGAAATTACCTTAAGGAATGGCTTCTCTTTATAGTCTGAATATATTCAAAGTTGGTTGAGATTGCTGAAAATCTCAAGTGAGTTCAGGTATTTAGTACAAAAGGGTGTGGACCATTTAAACTGACAACCTGTTTCTGGTTTTGATTAGCTGTGGTTTTGTAAAAAAACCACAGGGAAAAAAAAAAGGAAAGCGTAGAAATAAGTAACATGCACAAAAATTTCAATAAATAAGATTGTAAGTATAAAATGGTTTCTTGGTATCATTTTAGTTGACTATATTCCTTAGTTATGGGATTTGCGATATGATGAATGCAATTTAGGTGAGAAGAGGTTTTAAGAAGTTTTAATTTGTAGAATTTCAAAACATGACCTGCAACTATAGCATTATTTTGTGTGACAGAATTGTGTCGTGACAATAGAAAATAAAAAGGGAAATTGAAATAATTGTGGATTCAAATTCCAATGAAACCTATAGAAAAATGTAAAATAATAATCTGAAATTTTTATTCATGTCTTGTCAATCAATCAATCAACAAATATTTATTTATGATTTACTCTCTGAAACACTATCATAAAGGTTAGGGATATATTAACAAGTAGACCAAAATCCCTGTCTGATTGGAGACTTAACATTTTATATTTCTTGATTTAACTTTCTATTAGAAAAAATTGCTGCTATATTACCTAGGGTAACAGCAAATTACTGTATCTATTGTTGCCTGTATGAATATGATATCAAAATAGACATGCACCTGAAATATGCTGTGAGCTGTAAGTTATAGTACCTGTGTTTCATCTCTCTTTGTCTTTGTTGTGATTCATGGGAACACCAGCTATAGAGCAATACAGCATACATAGACTAATAAAAATCATCCCATGCTTTGAGATTGCAAAATATACTGTGCCATTGATAAAACTTAACAAAATCTCATTTAGACCACTTGAAAGTTAGTCTGCTCATTTGATGATATTTCTGATATTCAGAAAGTCTTAACAGAGAATTTAAAAGGATGTATTTGACTAGTACTGCACTATGAAAAACAATATCTAAGATTTTTGAGGAATAAGATTCAAGTTAGAGTTAAATAAGGAATTTAATGCCCTGAAAGGCAACTCCTTAATGACTCTGATCTAAACTTTTTATTCTCTCCAAAAGCAATTATTTAAGTTTGTTCTTTTTTTTTTTAAAGCTACTCTTGTCTGTAGCTGGTTATTTTGCATCTGAGAAACCCTTAAATGTGTCCCTTAAGTCTTGGAAATAGAATGTTTTATTGTGACTCATTAATTGAGCTTAGAGCCTTTACAGAAGTGAGTCGTCTTAGATTTTGAGGTGGAGACAAAGCATGGCCCAGAATACTCTTGTGTTAATGATAAAGAATGTTTCATGGTACTTTAATACTGGCATAAGAAAAAGGGAGAAATAAAATCCACAGTCAATGAGACTCTGCCGTGGAGGATGAATAATAACACACATTTTGGTCACTATGGAAAGAGCAGGATCTTTGATGAACCCTTTTTTCATTCCGCTTATTTTTTTCTTCCAGTTTCTTCTTTTACCTCCCACCTCCTTTTCTACCTCCTCCTCCTTTTTCATGTGTCTACATCCTTGTCTTCTTTCTCTTTTGAGTTAAATGGGTCACTTTGGACTTCCCCTAGGTGGGTAATGTGGCTCTCTTTTTTCTTAGCAAGCTGCTGTGCTGTTTTGTCTAGATCATAGTACCAGTAGGAGCCGATTAAGGACACCTGTGTTGAGATTGCAGCCACCAAGTGCACGATGATCAGACTGTGCCTTTTCTCTAGTCAGGCGTGGCAATCTCCCAACAGCAGTGGCGGTCTGGTCAGTGAAGCCAGCTGGAATCTGGGCCTGAGAACTGTGTGGCTTAAAGAGCTCTCACTGTGGCTCGTTTCAAAATAGCCACATAATGTAACCAAATCCAGACAGAGAGCCACTCTCTTATTTTGTGACTTGATTTTATCTTTTGTAAAGCTCAGAATTACATGTATGAAGATCATGAGTCATGAGAGGAAAGGAGAGAGAAATTATAACATAGAAAACCATATTTAGAGGGTTTTCGTGTTTTTTCAGTTTATTTTGTGAAGCACTAATTGAAATTGGAGAAGGCATGATAAGCTCTCTGTGGGAAGAGCAGGGTTGGACTCTAATTTCCTGGTGTTTTTTCTGGTCCCCAGAATTAGGCATTGCTAGAACCTTCTGTCATCTAGTGAGCTCTCATGTATTCCTAACGATTACCTGCTCTGAGATTCATTTTGAAAATTTTGCCTTCCTCTCTTTTCCAAGTTTAGGATTTGTCTAACTTTTGGATGCCTTGTGATTTTTTTAAGGAAAGTAAGAGGGAAATCATCAGTTTATATATTAATACCTGCATATTCAGAGGCCCAGATCTATCTAGAAATATTTCAACATTAAATTCAATAAGTTCCCTAAATTCCTTCCTGTACAATGTATGTGTTTTTTCTCAATATTATACATAACCTGAGAGGACTACATCTTCTGAAGTGGGTCCAGGGAGTGAAATAAGTATTCCAATTGGTACTTTCACAAAAAATTTGATCAAATTCAGCAGTTACTACAAATTAAGTTTTCTGTTGAAGAAATTGGTATAATTTAGTCATAAATTCTTTTGTACAAATTACTATCTATGAAATCGATATCTTCATGGAGCTAAAATTTTTGCAGTTGAATTTATGCTGCCCCTTATCACTGCTTTCCTTAGTTGTGACTGGTTTAGGAGGATGCATTTATGGGAAGAGGTATTGAGGAAAAAGCGAGCATAACTTCTCAAATATTTAAGTGCATCTTGAGAGGCAAAGCATATTTGAGATCTGAAGCAGATTCATCTGAGCAAAATAAGCCCCTGCTGTGGGAGTTTTTAATGGCAGGAATTATTTGGTTTGATGTTTCAAAAACCGATATAGCAGCATGAGAAATATCATGCTATAATATTATAAAAGATGATAAGAATTCTAAATTATATGTAATATTTGAACTCAGTCTTATGCATAGACTATAAGATAATATACTATAATGTTAATATATATGTACACATACTGGAAATATGGATAACTAATGTTCCTTTTAATTTTCTATATTCTATATAATTATGTTACATAAAATTCAAAAATAAAATAAAAATAATCTCTAAGTTAAATTTAAGCAATCACAAAAAGAAAAACAAACTCTTTTACAATCTTGGCTTTATTTCCATTTGAGAAGACTTTTTATTTTCATGTTAAATCTTAGATGAAGAATTTAAAGCCTGCATTTTAAATTTTCTTACCAAGAGTCACAGACTTTTAAAAATGAACAGGCATTTCCTTCCTGTGATTTTCCTGCATCTTGCAAATTGAAATCTTCTAAATCCTATGTTAGAGTATCTGATGACTTAATTTTTGCAAGAAAAGCAGAACAAAGTTTTATGATCAAAGGATGCTTTCAGATATCAAATGGGTTGGAGACTGTTGAGCATAACCATGCCATCTGGGAGTCAACAAAGATGGCTAAATATGCTTGAAAACAAAATTTATCAGAAGCTTTGAAAGTTCTCTGTAGGTCACTTATAGCTTCAGGTCTTTCTATTTCGATTTTAGTCAAAACTAGATAAAGATATGGTGATATTTTTAATTAAGAAATATGTGCTTCTGTTAGAGGATGCGAACTGTGGAAAAGAGAAAGTTAAATAAAGTCAACAATAATCTTACTCCATGAAGATACAATGTCTCACATTTGATTGTTATTCATGAGCATGTGCCCATGAATATTTTTGCTGATAGATAAGATCAAAATATTACAGATTATATTAAAATATTAAGATTTCATTTTGCCTCTTTGTACAGTGTAATATAAGATTTTCTCCATATAATATCTGGAAACACTAAAAAATTAAATTTAAACAGAAACGAATTGGATCAGAGATGGGCGAGTACATAATGCAGTGGAAACGCCACTCAGTTGCATCTGAGAGCCATAGATTTTAACCCTCATAGTGTCCTTGGTGGTGGTGCAGGTGGTGTACGCACAAGTTTCTCTGGATGACAAGGAGGCTGGGCTGACTGGACCAGAATGAGCTGGTACAAAAGAATTTCGTAGTAAAGATATGAAATATGCATCTCTGGACTCCAGTCCTAGATGCTCTCATCAGCATTCATGAAGTAAGTCCTGTATTTCTGTTTTTAAATAAAGATCCTGGATGGCTGTGTTGCAGGAGATGCTAAGGTCGTCTACTGAAGATCCATGGATTCAAACACATTTTGCTTTTATAGACTGTCAGGAGCAGTTGGAAAAGCCCATGACAGTGGAGGATGTAAAGGAAGGATATTAAGGTTGCCAGTTCCCTCTTTCTGGAGACCAAGAAGCCCAGGATAAGTGGTTTTCCAAGTACAGGTGGTTAAAAAGGCAGTAACCACACTCTCTAGGGCCCTCATTCTTTTGTACCTTACTGTGTTGAGCGTTATTCTCTTCAATAGCATCTTCTTTTCCTGTCTCTTCTCTTTACCTTTCAAATCACAGAGACTACTTAGTGGCAAAGTTCACACTTCAAACGAGGGTCTCAATCATTTTCCAAGGATTTTCCCACATTACTATCCTCTAAATCATGATTTTTCTGTATAGCCCCAGAAACATTTCTTTGAAGAAGGCTTCCCCAGTTTCCAGGCTTCTTTGTGTTTCTACAGTATGTCCCTCCACTCCCACTTTGTATGAACCCAGTTAGTTCATTTATCATCACTACCTACTAGACTATTACCCCAGTACTTCTGAGCCCAGTTCCTGACAGAAAACATGCTGAAAAAAATTTTAAAAATTAACAAGTAAATATGTAATCTTCCTAAGGCACGTAAAGTTAGAAGTACATAATGTCTCTATAGAGTGTGAGGGTCCCCCTTCCACTTTGGTTAAGTTCTGTGTCTTTAAGGTACCAATATTTTGAAATTTCTTTTTCTTATATAGGCAGCATTCACAGTAATTCATCTATTCTGAAACAGCAGGAGTATTTCATTTTGCTCCCTTATATATATATCTTGAAGTAGGATTTCATTTTAAATTTATTTCAGTTGGTTGGCCTGACTTCCATCAGAGATTTTGTTTTAAATTGTTAGTTTAGCTTCAGATCATAAATAAAAAATGGAAATAAATGAATTTCCATAAAGGAAAGAGTACAATGCTCAAAGAAGATAGTCCTGTATATTGACACAGCATTAAAATAAAAATGCAATGCACACTGGAAGTAGTCAAGCTGCCAAATAATCTGGATCACTTCTGAATCCAAGAGAAACACTCAGATTATTTATTTTCTTTATAGCAAGCTGCTTCAAGTCACTGCGTGCATCCTGTGTGAAAAGGAACCAGCTACAGAAGTAAATCAGAGAATATTTATTTTTCATGGTTGGAACCCAGTGAGGACACTGCTATCTCATATTTTTTTAAAATAACATATCATTTAAACATATATGCATCCTGGAACTTACATCTGAACTGAGCTTTCAGGAAGCTGTAGCCTTATCTTCTTAGCCCTGTGCTGCCTCCATAGATATTCACACCTGCCAACAGATCTTGGAGAGTCACCAGGTTTTCTTCACCTGTTGATAGTGATTGCTTTTCCCTGAGATTACCTGAAAAGTTGTGTAGAACCTGCCCAGTTTCTTTTTTTATTACTGAATTTTAGAAAAATCTTATGTGCCTTATGGTTAATTATAAATGGGCATATACATATATTCCTCCTTTTCATTTTCATATACCCATTTCTCTATTTTTTCATTTTTATCTTACAGGATTTCTCAAACCATACATAGAGAGGGGAAAAGGAAAAGAAAGCATATCACAAAAATGATTTCTCTCTTTTTATTAAATTTTGTTTCCTTTATTTACATCAAATCTATCACATAGCATTGATATTTTTAAACTTAGTGTATATTTGCTTAGAAACTTTCTAAAATGTTTTGAGGGTTTTAAAAGAAACACCAAAATCTTACATTTATCTGGAAATTATCTTGATGTGATGACTCATCATTTATTTTATTTTTGCCATTTGTTAGTTATTTGCCTTTGTCTGTAGGTCTCAAGTGTCACCTATATTACATTTTAAATTATATATATATATATATATATATATATATATATATATATATATGTCTTTTTTTTGTATCAGAAATCAAACTCAGGGCCTTGTGTT
>PVLA01003465.1:105000-114643 GCA_004027455.1 Hydrochoerus hydrochaeris
CAACAAAACAAAACAGGGTAAAGCCAATCCAAACAAAGCCATGAAAGTGGTACAGAATTTTGAAGCAGGATAACAGGAAATCAACAGTGGCTACCATAATATCTCTTGTTATCTTCACAATAGTTGTCCATTCCATCAGCAAAGTAAAGAGAACAATATTGGATTTCAAAAACAAGATAGTAGGAAATTCCCTATATTTGATATATTGCATACTGTTATCCTCCTAGTAGATTCTCAGACTACGAGCCTTAGTCCTAAAAAGTCAATCAAACAATATAAGCATGTATATTGTTATTAATTCAGTTGCTATTAATTCAGCCTGTCCTCTGAACCAGCAGCATGCTTACAGGGGAAGGGAGAAGGAAGCTCTTGATTCTCAGCCTGAGCACCAGTCAGCTCACAGGAAGGGTGAACTTGCTTCTCTCTCCCTGGATCCCTCATGGTTTGCACAGCTTACTGGAAGGGCAAACTGGCTTCTTACTGTGCTCCTCCAAGACCCAGCATGGCCTCTGCTGACTCACAGGGAGGGCAATCTGGCTTCTCTCTTCCTGGGCCCCACATGGTTTGTCAGAACAGTTAATTATTAACTGCATGTTACTTTTTCCCTTATCAAGCTATGTATTCCTGGTGTACTGGTTAGTGCACTAGAAGTACAATTACAAACTTGCCAAAAAGCAATTTGGAAATAAGTGGAAAAGCTTTAAAATATAACGTATACTTTGGCTTAATAATTCTATGATTCTGTCCTCAGAAATTCACAAGAGTTGTGGAGATAGAAGAAATGATTTATTTGCAAGAATGAATATTGCAGAATTTTAACAAAATAGAAAGTTAGAAGCAGCCTAATGCTCAATTGTAAGTTAATATTTACATAATTTATGGACCAACCATATGAAGTAATACACAATTATTAAAATACTTTTTCAGAGATGATTGTATAGTATAGGAAAATACTCATGTCAGAATTTAAATGAAAATAAATGAGAAATTTATAATATATATGTTTGTGAATAGAAAGGAATGCATAAAATATTTATATTGGTTATTTCTAGCCCAACCTTTGTGAATATTTTTTTCTTTATATTTTAATTATCAGTATTTTACTTATAAAACAAAAGCACAAAATTTTATTTTAATATGCAAGAATTTCAGGTGAACCTATAAAACATTAATACACTTTATTCCAATACATAACATATTTTGACTGAATTTTTATTTTTAATTCAGAACTCAGGCTTTAAGTTTACTTTTGTGAATTAAAATCCTCAGCTTTAGGAAGTGACATTTTGGTACACATTGCTTTAATGGAAAATTTTACCCAAGTAACCCTCAGCTCAAGCTAGTGGAGATTGATGGACACATATGTTGAGTAATACACACTGATTTTTCACAAGAACAGAGGCATTTGTAGAGATTGATAGAGCAATTCTTCTCAGGCAATATATGCTTTTCTTTTCTAGACATTTATACTAAAAACAAAACACAACAAAACTTTTTTTTTTTTCAGATTGATCTTTTCACTTCTCTACTTGATTTGGGATAAAGGGCAAACATGTTCTGGACTTTCATGTTTACAAAATAGTGTTTCTTGATGAAAAAAATGTAAAGAGAACATAAATAAATAGAAAATCCCTGGATAAATGAAAACTTCCTTGATAACGTGCACAACCTGAGGAAATAATTTAATTGCATTATACTTTGAATTTGTGCTTTAATATTAAGATGATATTTTGAGTTACTTCTGTGTTTTTAACCTTTGTGTCTCAAAGAAACTTCATTTCACCATTATTTTCAGGAGGTTTTGCCATGGTCCTGTCCTCTTATATTCGTAGTTGCCTCATAGAAGTTTTCTAAACATCAATCTTATTTTGTTCCTTTTCTTAGGGCTCTTCATAGTATCCTCTTGCTTTCAGGATAGTTGTGAAGATCTTGGTTTATACAACTACTTCCCCTTCAAACTTTTGTCCTTCCTCTTACTGTCAACCTCCAGTACTGCTCAAGTTGCCAAAGTTTCAGCTACCATAGTTATCAAACAAACTGGGTAATTTCCATGAGGGTCAGGGGTATGGCTCAGTGGCAATGGTGCTTGCCTGGTGAATGTAAGGTCCTGAGTTTGATACCCTGTTCAAAAAAAATTATATCAAATTGGGCACTTGCTGCTGTTTTGGCTGTTCCCTCTCCATCAAATGCCTGCCTCCTAATTCCCTACCAAACAACAAACAATAAAACAAAAGCAATGATTCTTTATCCTGGAAGATTCACTGCACTTGTCATTTTCTTAATAAACTCATGTACCTGCCCCAAGGTGGGTCGATTCCCTTCTCTCTGCTCCTATACCATCATCAGATTGGCTCCCATTGCACCAGTTTCATGCTGTTATTGCAAATATTGTTCACTCGTGGCTGTGTCCCTTTCTAGACTATGAGTCTGGGGAGATGGGGATGGTGTGAGTTTCCTTTAGGAAGAGCAGCAAAGTCTGGTGCTTGACCAAAGAATGAGGCAGACGGTAGTAAGTTGTTAGTCACGAGTGGGTGGTTGCTAACATGACACTAATTTTTGTTCTAACCATTGGAGGTTTCTTTGCCCATTTTGTCAGTGTCACTGGAGGACACCCAGGGAAGACTGGGCAGAGGGTAAAGTCACTAGTAATGTAACATTTCCAACTTTTGTCAGCGACAGTAACAAACACTTGCTCCTCACTGTTTCCTGAGATCCTAGGGTTCTCAAGTGAAGAGGAACCCTTCCAATTACTCATCTTATTAAGCATTTGCCACCTGCTGGGCAGAGTTCTAAGTGCATTTACAATTGTCACCATATACTTCATGAGATAGGTATCATTACTATTCCTACTGTATTGATGAGAAAAATGTAGACATAGTTAATAAAACTTGCTTAAATATATATATATTAAGAATAAGCAGCAGAGTTGGGGTTCAAAACCAGGCAATATAACCCAGGTCCAGACAGCTTCCTGCCAGCCATGATCAAGGACATACTCTCCTCAGAACTATGGCCTGTCTCTCAAACTGCTGGCCTCCTGACACTTATTTAAGGACAGTGATCCCTGAATATAGCTATTTTCTGATGTTGTCCCCTATAAAGTTTATGAAGCAACATAGGACCCTGTTACCTTTCCCACTTGTCATTCTTACCCTCATTACTCATTTCTTCTTTACTTCACTGCTATCTACACTCTGTAACAATTGGTCTTGAGTAGTACATGCATCTGAGTATTTTAATTCCCAGAAAAAAAGGGCTTTTTATATTACCCCAGTGTTTTGGGGGATAATGTCCAAACACCTGAACATAAAACTGAAAGTCATAAGGCAGGTCCACTGTTCTGGTGTCAGATCTGGGCTTGGTAGAATTAAATATAAATTGGAAATTCAACCATAAAAAGATTGTAAATGCAAACTAAAGATATGAAAACCACTGTCACATCAATGCCCTCAGTGCCTCAAATATACAAGATTCTCTCGTGCATTCACGCGTTCCCTGCCTACCCTTTACACTTCATATTAGAGTTACTCAAAGAAACAGTACCTGTTATAATTTATATCTAGATGTCTCCCAAGCCTCCTGAGGTCCTAAGTTCGATCTCAGGCATTTGGGAAAGTGATTGGATGACACGGGCAGCAGGACTCAATGGCTGTGAAGCCACGGAACCTGGCCAGACAAGGCAGGTCACTGTGCTTGTGACCTGGAAGTGCATTATCTCAGTTCCTATCTCCTCCCTTTATTCTTTCTGATTTGCTACTGCAATGGTATGAGCAGCTTCTCCTTCACAATGCCTGTCTGCCATGCTGATCTGCCTTGGAGCCAGTGGTCCATAGACTGAAACCTCTATAAAGTGTGACCCAAAATAAACTTCTGCTTTAAATCCTGGATGTTAGATGTGGTTGTCTCAGTCATAAGAAAAGTGACTAAGATAGTACCAATAAGACATGTAGAGATATATAGAGAAAAAGGTTTATTATAGAGGATTGGCATAATTATGAAGGCTGAGGAGTCTCAAGAGCTGCTTTCTGCAAGCTAGACAACAAGGAAAGTTGGTGATGTAGTTCAAGTGAGAACCAGGTGAGATGAGGGCTAACAGCAGTAGAGGAGAGACTCCCCAGCTTAACAGAGAGAGTGAACTTGCCTCTTTTCCACCTTTGTTCATACTGGGACTTTAGCGGATTGAATGATGCTTTGTTGAAGATGACCTTTTCTCAGTCTCCTGATCCAAATACTAATGTTTTAAAGAAACAGTCAGAAATAATGTTTTACCAGATAGCTAGGCATCCCTCAGCTCAGTCTCATCCTGCTGCCTAACAAATTCTCATTCATCCTAAAGTTTCAAACCAGGCTACAAAAGATTCGCTGGGCTGGGAGACCTGAGCGAATTACTACTTACACTTGACTTAATTTGCTTGCCAGTTGAATTAAATTGCAGTGCTAATAAGCCTCAGATTGTCTCAAGCTGTGTTAGTTTCCTGAGGCTATATAACAAATTACCATATAGTGGGTAATTCTCACTTTTTCCTGTCATTGTTCTAGAGGCTACAAGCCTGAAAATCAGTAGAACTGAACCAAATGGAGGTGACAGCAGGGGCATGTGCCCTCTGGAAGCTCCAGGAGAGGTCTGCTTCTGGACTCTACCAGTGGCTGTTGGTATTCTTCGGCTTGTGGCTACGTCATCCCAATCTCTGTCTTACCACCTTCTCCTCACTGATTGGTTTTAGGGTCCACCTTGAAAATCAGAATAATCCCCCAGTCTATAACCTATGTCTTAATCACATCTACAAAGATGGGGTTTCTATATAAGGTAATATTTGTGGGTTCAGATATTAGAGCATAATGTTTTTAAGGAACTAATTTTCAACTTTCCACATACGTGGACCTATGGAACTTATTAGTCTTTCTCCCCACTTTAAAGCTCTATATTGATAGATCAGTCAGGTTCTGCCTGAGTATTGGTATACGACCTTTGCAGAGGGAGCTTCCTTGAAAGGAAAACAATTTTCAGGCAAAAACTCAGCTTCAAACCCACAGCGTGCAACTGGGACATGGAGTTAATGCTTAGGTGCTAAAGCAATCATCAGGGTGACACATAGCCACATCTACTCAACTTCCTACCTTTTATGATGTGGAACTGGGCAATAGTTAATGAATTTCTGTTTTTTATTGCTTACTATGTCGGAAACAATTCTATGAGCCTGCCCCAAAGGTAACCTTTAAACACTACTTGGTAAAACCTTCCTGTATCTTGCCTCTCTCCACCTTTCTCTAACACAGAATTATATTTTTAAACTATTCTATGTAACTTTATTCATACCTGGTTTGGTAATTATTCTCATTGTGCAGCAATTAATAGTTACACATTTGTCTTCCTTCAGTAGACTGTTGTTTCATTAAGGGTAAGGTAACCAATTTGCTCCTATTTGCAACTGCCTCAGTATCCGCCAGACAGTAGGTGTTCATAAATTATTAATGAATGAACTAACTAATAAATGTGACTGAAACTAGCCACTCTCTTTTTTTTCATCAATTGATAGAGCAGACGGAACAGCCAACCGTATGAACAAAAGCCATCAAGCATGTCTAACAGAAGTGACTGAATGTGTATCAGGAGGCAGTAAAGTAAACAATATCTCAAGGGTCACAGCTGTTTCACTCTGCCTTTCAGCCAAGAAATACTATGATTTACTGTCTGCTCTTGCCAAGGATGAAGAAATAAAGTCATAAACAAAAAGTGAAGGAGTGAAGAATTACTCAGCTTGGATGGACAGGTCAATCTGCTTGGCCACCTGTGGCCAAGCAAGCATGATCAAAGAATAATATACTTTCCCCTCTACCCACACCTTGCAGTCTCTCTTTAAAGGAGAATAAAGGAATCTCCAAAAGGAAATATAATTCCATCCTGATGTCACAGGCAGAATTAATTTGGCACACAGATAACATTGTGTGTCCTCAACATTGTACTGACTGCATCGAAATCTGTCCCAAATATACTCCTTCTCTGTCAAGGATGGCAAATTTCTACAAGGATCCTGTATCATATCTATTTTGTGGGCACACTAGGAGGATTTACAGTTAGTAGTTAGTGTAGAAACTCCTAAGAGAGTAAACACAGTACACAATTCATAAATGTTTTGTTGCCATTACTTTTCTTTATCAGCTTGAGTTCAATGACAAATAATTTATTCATATGGGAGGTTTGGAGAACAAAGTCAATATAACAGCTCATTATGAATCTTGTACTGGAAATATTATAATTGTTAAGGTAACATTTATACACATTAAAAGTTCAAATAGTATGAAGCTAAATTAAATGGATACAATAGTTCTTTCCTCTCCCAAGACTGTTAGCACAATTATGTTAAGTAATTGTTAAAATCTGTTTTCTCAATTCATGAATTCTATGAAATAACTACTAACTTTGACTGTGAAAGAAGATAAATTTAAGTTATTCCTCCTCTTCTACTTTTATTAAACAATGTAGTGCCTCATTTCACTAACTGGATTCAAGGATGACCTGTTCCTTACTGGGTGCAGAATCTGCAGACAAAGATAAAATTTTGCTAAATTCCTTTGTGAACCAAGATATCTCGTCTCTCTCTCTCTCTCTCTCTCTCTCTCTCTATATATATATATATATATATATATATATATATATACATATGCTAGTATTGTCATAATGTGGATTATTCCTTGCTATTCTCAACTTCAATAATGAAATTACGAATTTTCAGAACCTCAGAATCAGTGGTTTTATGGTAAACTGACACAACAGTAAAGGAGGAAGAGATTTAATTTATGATCTTTTCCTGTTTCTGTGGCTGACTTCACACTAGCTAACTGACTTTTAATTCCCTTCTATAATTATAATTATCTTCAATATCTTTTGTATAGTTTCACTTTGAAAAAAATCAATAAAGTGCATTAAGAAAATTATGATTAAACAAATGTTATTCAATTTAGTGTCAAATACTACGATTCCCAATAGAGAAAGGAATGTAATCTTGATGAGAAATAAAATAGATAATAAAATAAACTATGTTTTTTCAATTCCAATTGCATTTTAGAAAATAATTAAATTATCAATCTGAAGGGAAATAATTTTTTCAATGCTCAAAAGAGAAAATATAAGGTATCAGGAGTAGCAGATAACATAACTTTTGCATGGTTTTAATCACAGAAGCACGTTATTCTACAAAAACTTTTGGCAGGACATTTTAGAGACTTATGCTCTGGGTTACCATCAATAACAGGAACAGATACAGAAATTTATTTTCTACACTGATCATAGTGACCCTACAAAGTACTGGAAATTTAGACAACATAGGAATTTGAGTGGTATGAAACAAAGGGGAGAGAGGGCCGTGATTCTGTATAAAAAATTCTAATCAAAATTTCCTGCCTGACAAGTTATTGGCAACCGTAGACTTGTTTTTCCTGGCACATATATATACTACAATGTAGAACTGGATATCTTTTTGGGTCATTTTTTTTCTTGTTTCCATAATTTGTTGGAGCAATAGGATTTTCTGTTATAATGAAAGAGTTCTATTTCTTCACTGTTTCAATCTTTCTTTCCATCCATCAATCCACCCATCTATCCATAGTAGTCACTCGCTATTCGTAGCCACTGAATGCTTGAAGTGTGACTAATGAGAATGGAAAAGAAAATTTAATTTTGCATCATTTCAATTCCACTTAATGGAAATCACCATGTAGTTGGTGACTTCCTTCTGGTAATACAGGTTTTGAGGAAGTCAGGGTCTAAGCCTTAGTGACAGCAAATTTTAGGATGAGTGCCCAAACTACAACTCGAAACCCACTATTTGTTCCAAAGTGCCATCACTGCATTGAAACCTGAATACTGAGGTTTTGGCTTAGAAGACAACTCCTACATTATATTCTTTCCTCTTAAAAGAAAAACAAATAGCACATGTGTCATAGACTTGGCACCACTGGAGGAGAGGCAAGGATTCCTCTCCTGGGACTGCGTAGCTTGGCACAGGAATGAAGCAGTCTGCTCAGTGACTGCTCTGACGAGGCCTTTCCTGCTGGGTTACAGCCAGGAGGATCTGTGAGCCAGTTCTGTGGCAGTGAACCTGTGTACCTAGAAGTAAGTATCCTAAAAATAAAGTACCTCTTATTTTACTCTTTGTATTACTCAAGATCAGGATATATTCACAGTATTACCCCCACCCAGTATTTTGTTTTCTGAAGTTTCAGTTACTCACAGTCAACCACCGTTAGAAATGTTAGATAGAAAATTTCAAAAATAAATAGTCCATAAATTTTACAAACTTTTATTATAGATATATTTATAATCATTTAATTTTATAGCTAATGTCTTTATGCCTTCCTGTGCCAAACATATAAATTAAACTTTGTTATAAGCATAGGAAAAAATAGTTTCAGGCATCCACTGGGGAGCCTTGAAACATCTCCCTCAGGGTGTGTGTGTGCATGTGTGCATGTGCATGCTTGCATGGCCGTGAGGTAAGAAAACTGACACTGATGTTCTGATGGTACTTCTTTAATTACTCGAACTGCTGCATCATGACCAAACGGTCCTGTGTGTCCACAGCTTTTTCTTCAACTACCAACTTTTTTATTTTATTTTAATTTTTTATTTATTTTTGGTGCTGGGGATTGAACTCACAATCTTGCACTTACCAGGCAGGCGTTTGAGCCACTGAACTAAATCCCCAGCCCAAACTACAGACTTTTTTTTTTTTTTTGTATTCTTGGCTGTGTGATGGTTAATGTTGATTTTCAGCTTGATTGAATTGAAAAATGCCTAGGAAATTAGCAAAATATACTGCTTGATGTCTCTGTGTGTTTCATAAGAGGACTGGCCCGAGGGACAGCACACTGCACACGTTCTTGCAGTCTCTATTAGTTGCAGCGAGGTGAGCTGCGTTCTATCAAGATGTATCTGTCTTGAAGTCAACTAACCACGAGCTGAAATCACTGAGACCACGAGCCCAAAATTCCTTTCCTACTTTAAGTTGTTTACCTTGGGTATTAGCAACAAATGTCTGACTGCTGCAGTCTTCACTCTGTCCCGGTTTTATCTAAGCAAATAATGTATACCGTGAATTTTTACATGGAGTAAAAATTCCTAAAGCTCTCTGGTTACTGGTAGCCCCAAGTGTAATATACAAGTAGGGTAAAGCTACAGATCTATACAGCTATATAGAGCATATATACTCTCTCTCTCTCTCTCTCTCTCTCTCTCTATATATATATATATATATATATATATATATTCTCTATATTCTCTCTCTCTATATAAGGACAGTATGTATATAGAGAGTACATATATAGAATATATATGGAGACAGACAGTATATACAGAGTCCACCAAAAGTGTATACATCAGGAAAAGAAAAACTTGTATAAAGGTTTTAATAATAAATTTATTGAACTATCCTAGAAGTTACCTTTAACCTCTACAATTACAAGAGGTGATCAAACCGGTGGCTATTAGCGTCCAGGCATTCATTAGTATATAGAACTGCTAAAATGTATATATATTTTTGGTGGATTTTGTACAGAGAGAGTATACAATGGTACCTCGATTTATAGACTTAGCTTGTTTCACGATTTAGGGGAAGATGGCTGCATTTGTGTTTGTGTGGGGACA